>ML682022.1:4373248-4667826 GCA_007922195.1 Podocnemis expansa | reverse complement strand
GGCCTTCATCACTGGGGAGGATCGGTGGTCTCTCTTTCCAGGTTGAGAGCCCTGATTAATTTGTCCCCCACAGAGTGCATGTTCTGTGACTCAGCATTCCCTCCATTGACACGATGTTCGCTGGCCATTGAGGCCCCGGCACCAGGGCATCAAAGGGGTCAATCTCTCCACTGGGGCTGGCACCAGAGGGAGGACCACCCTCCCACACAGGGCAGAAAAGCATTGCCAGCACCAGCTCCCACACCACAAACCTTTGAGGACTGGATGGGCCAATGGGCTGACTAGGGCCTTGGAACACCATCCAGAGAGATCCTACATCCCCGGGTTCGTCAAGGGTATCTACATCCCAAGTGGGACTGGACTTGCAGGGGTCTGACATTGACTCCAACCCCGGAGAGGGCACCTCAGGCACGGGGGGAGAGAGCCCTGGATCTGTCTCCTCAGCATCCCTGGACTAAGAGACCAGTCGGAGGTCCTTCTCACTCTGAGAGGATCCTAGGGCACACCAGGAGTTATTGAAATGCATGGCCTCCAACCTCAACCTTCCCTTTGAGGTGGTGAGGGAGGACTTTGACCCTCTGTTTGATGTGGGCAAAGCTGAGCCCCCAGCAAGGTTGGTCCTGCCCATGCATGAGGGGATCCTAAAGGTTGCTAGTGCCTGATGGAAAACACCATCCTCAGTCCTACCAATATTGAAGGGCACAGAGAGAAAGTACCATGTCCCTGAGGATAAGTTTGGGTACTTTTTCACCCACCCCACATTGGGGTCTTGTGGTAGATACTGTGAACCAGAGGGACAGGCAGGGTCAACCTGCATCAACATGCAAGAATAAAGACACCAAGTGATTGGGTCTGTTTCGGCGCAAGATTTATTCAACATCAGCTTTACAGTTATGTACTACAAGTCAGCAGGCCCTGATGGGTCATTATAGTTTCAACTTCTGGAAGTCAATGCAGAGGTTCCAAGACCTCATCTCCTCCAACCACGCCACAGACATGGAGCAGGGCCTGGTGGCAGTTCGCGTGACACTCCTTGTGTCCTGGGATGCTATGGACATGGTCATCAGGGGAGTGGCCTCAGTGATTGCCATGACGTGAGCAGAATGGCCGCAAGGCTCAGGACTCTCATCTCACATGCAGCAGACAATCCAGGACCTACTCTTCTAGATCCCGTCCCTCTTTGCACAGTCCACTGATACCAAACTCTATGGCATGAAGGATTCCCAAGCCATTCTGCAATTGTTGGGGATGTACGCCCTGCAGGCAGTTAAATGTCTCTTTTGTTCTCAGCCACCACAGCACCATCAGCAGTAGCAGCAACATCAGGGGTCATGCCACCATCCATTCCAGCTGTCACAACACCTCTGTGGGAATAGAGCTAGGGACAGGTGTAGAGGAAGTAGAGAAGGCCGGGGTCAGAGCTCCAACCAGGCCTCCTGCCATAGGAACAACAACCGGCCTGCAACTCAGAGATACAGATTCTAACCAGCTGCTCAAGGACTGCAACCTCTCTCCAAGTCTCTTCCTTGGACTAGCATTCCAGGACTGCCTTTCTCCTTTTCAACACCAGTGGGCTGAAATCATCTCAGACTGCTGGGTCTGAGACACAATCTCTCATGGCTACACTCTGCAGTTCAAGTCCAGGCCCCCTGACAGAAAACCACCTCCTAACTATTTTGTCAGGGACCCCCTCTCAAAGTCCTTCTGGAACACAAAAGCCACAAGCTTCTGAGGCTGGAGTGAATAGAATGAGTGCCCCACAGAGAAAGGGGAAGGGGTGTCTATTCCAGATATTTCCTGATTTTGAAGGCAAAGGGGGGCCTGAGACCCACCCTAATCTTAAGGTGTCTAAACAAGTTTCTATGAGTTATAAAGTTTTGAATGGTTTCTCTAGCTCACATCATTCCTTCCCTAGAGTCAGGAGATTGGTTCATGGCCCTCGACTTGAAGGACACATACTTTCACATTGCCATCAGGCCCAAGTGCAGAAAATTCCTAAGGTTCATGATAAGAAGAGAACATTTCCAGTTTATAGCCCTCCTCTTTGGACTCTCCCTAGCCCCCAAGGGTTTTCATGAAGTATGCTGCAGCAGTAGTGGCCCACCTCAGAAAAGAGGGGGTGTAAATTTTCTCTTACCTAGATGACTGGCTCATCAGAGGCACAGCCAAGAACCAGGTCTGTAACAGCATCCACTCCACTCGAAAGCTGTGCGACAGGTTAGGCCTTCACCCAAACCCAGAAAAGTCAAAACTGGCCCCCCCCACGTGGGAAATAGAGTTTATTGGGGCCCACCTGGACTCGAGGCAGGCCAGGGCTTCCTTCCTGCTCTCCAGGTTTCGATCAATGTCTACCATCATTTCAGACCTACACTGCTTCCCCACAACTACAGTGAGGCAGTGCATCCAACTGTGACAGTCTCCACTTATGTGAAAAGAATGGTCTTTCTCCACATGAGGCCACTACAGTCCTAGTTAGTGGGGGTGTACAGCCAGGGGTTAAAGTAAGGGGAAATGCCCCAGAATGCTGTTCTGGGGTCCCCTATTTTTAGGGAGCCAGCATTCTGGGCCCCCTAAAAATACAGGAATGCCCCAGAACACTGTGTTCCAGAGCACCCAAAGATAGATGGGAACATTGCTGGCCGCACATGGCTGGCAGCTGCAGTCCCTAGCTGGCCAGAAGACAGAGTCTTCCAGCCGGCTGAGAGCTGCTCCAAGCTGGGAGCTTTTAAAACGCCCACTGAGAGTAAGTTCTCACTCAAGAATGTGCAGAACTTCGTTGCATGCTCAGTGAGAACCTCTTCTGGCCAGAGGAGCAGCCAGAGGAGGCCATGCGGCTCCAGTGGCCAGGTAAGCGGGCGGGAGGCTGACTGGGGACAGAGCAGGATCAGGCCAGCTGAAGGGGTGGGAGAGGTAGGATCAGGCAAGCAGGGGGTGATGGACAGTGTGGAGGAGGAATTGGTCTGGCTGGAAGGGTGACAGGAGAGCAGGGGGTCAGGATCGGGCTGGCTACAGGGTGACGAGGAGAGTGAGGAGACAGGATCAGGCTGGGGGGCTCCTGCACTGGTGAGAGGGGGGGCCTGTCAATTTAGGAGGGTTCCAGGGCCCCACAAATTATAGTTGAACATCTGGGGGGCAGGAGCTGGGGTGCAGCGGGCAGCCCACCCATGATGGAAGGGGACATATCTGATTAGGAGAGTTCCAGGGCCCACCAAATTATACTTTAATCCCTCTATACAGCCCTCAGAGGTACACCCTGGATCGAGTGCTTACCATCCCAGCAGAAGTCCTAAAGACCCTCATGATCTAGCAAAACCCAGACTTTGACCGAAAAGGGGTCCCCTTCAAGATTCAAGATGTGCCAGTTACATTAATCACAGATACCTCAGATCTGGGGTGGGGGACCCATATCACCAACTTCCTCTCCACTCAGGGGAGGTGAGCATCCACAGTGTTCTTAGACAAGATCAAGGGGCAGACCATGCAGCTCCTCAAGGACAAGACAGCAGCAATGTTCTACCTCAACAGCTGGGGGGTTGGGGGGTGTGTGTGTGGGGGGGGTCCTGTTCATCCACCCTGTACAAAGAGTCAGTCTGCCTTTGGGAACTAGCCCTTGAGAACAACTTTCACCGGGTGGCAGCCCATCTCCCAGAGGTGAACAACAGCCAAGCAGACAAGCTCAGCAGGCAATTTCTCCCCCAACACAAGTGGTCCCTACACCCAGAGGTGACAGGACACCTCTTCCAGGAATGGGCGATCCCCAACATAGCTCTGTTTGTGACTTACATGAATCACAAGTGTAACCTATACTGCTCCCTCAGAGGCAAGGAGAGGTGGGGGGTCACTGTCAGACGCCCTCCTGATGAGCTGGAAAGGTCCCCTTCTCTATGCCTTCCATCAATCCCAGTCATCCAGACAGTCATGTTGAAAATCAAGAGGGACAGGGCAAGAGTAATCAAGATGGCCTCGCCAGCCCTTGTTCAGCATGCTCCTCAGCCTGTCAGTGGCCCTGCTCATGACACTCCCACTCAGGGCAGACCTGCTAACCCAGGACTCAGGTTGCCTCTGGCACCCAGACTTGAACGTCCTCCACCTGATGGCATGGAAGTTCCATAGCTAAGCTCAGTCAAGAGGACCTGGTTCATGGAGGAGCAGCAGGTACTGATTGAGACCAGCAAACCTTCCACACAGGCAACCTACAAAGCTAAATGGAAGTGTTTCTCTCTATGGGCTGCAGCCAGAGGAGGCCACCCTATCCAAACCATACTTGATTATCTCCTACTCCTAAAAGCGGAAGGATCAGCTTTAGCTTCCCTCAAAGTCAACCTAAGAGCAATTTTGGCCTTCCACAGCTCCTGCCAAGGGGTCCCTCACTTCTCACACCCCCCAGATCCCTCAAGGGATGGAGAGATTCTACCCACAGATGCCAGATCCAGTCCTTCAGTGGGACTTGAATCTAGCCCTTGATGGGCCCATGAATCCACCTTTTGAGTCCATAGAGTCTTGCTCCCTCCTAGTCCTATCATGGAAGGTAGCATTCCTGGTGGCTAGCACATCAGAAAGGTGGGCATCAGAACTAAAAACCCTGTCCTCAGAACCACCGTATATAGTATTTACATAAGGACAAAGTTCAGCTCCACCCACACCTGGCTTTCCTACCTAAGGTGGTCGCATCCTTTCATGTACACCAGGATATTTTCCTCCCAGTGTTCTTCCCAGGACCACATGCGATGGAGAACCAAAGACAATGGCACACCCTGAGGTGAGAAGGGCTCTTGCCATCTACATTTAACCTACCAGACCATTCTGCAGGGCGCGGGGTGAGCTGGTGGCGGGGGGAGCCGCGGGACTCGCAGCTGCTGCCCCCGCTGAGCCCAGGGCCTGAGGGGCCAGCGGGACCCGGCTCCCCGTGGCAGCGGCCGCTCAGTCGCTGGGGAGCCGGGTCGGGACTGGCTCCCTGGCTGCAGCCCCCGCGGCCGGGAAAAGCCGCGGCCCCGGCACCCTGCCCCGGGCTTTGCCACCGGCCCTGGCGGCAGGGAGAGGCGGGCGCCCCCGGACCCCACTGTGGGGTTTGGCAGCAGCCCCGGCAGTGGGCAGAGCGGGGAGCGCCGGCACCCGGCCGCAGGGCTTCCTAGCAGCCCCAGCGGCGGGGAGAGCGGGGCATCGGCACCCCTCCACAGGGCTCCCCGCTGGTCTTGGGGGCAGCCCCCCATGCCCTGCGGCTTGTCTCCCCTCAGCACCCTGGCCAGGGTGCTGAGGGGAAGGCTCTTCCTTCAAAACATGTTTCGGAATAAAAGCTTTATTTCGAAATAAGTCATTTCAAAATGACTTATTTCGAAATAAAGCCTTGTGTGTAGACATAGCCTTAGTTTTAGTTACTAAAGGATTGGCTGGCAGCGTGGAATTTTGGGTAAGATCCAAGCCTATATTGCTCTGGGTGATGTGGCAAGACCTTTGGGGTCAGGAGAGCCTATTTCTTCAAGAGACCCAGTGGCTAGGTGGGGGCTATAGGAACTGCTGTGCAATGATGGGGGCTGTTTCTATTTTGTTATGCTTCATGATGATCAGTGTGGGGAATCAGAAGCATGTTTTATAACTGAATAGGAGAGTGGCTTATAAACACCACTCATCAGCATTTGGAGAAGTTGGCTCTCAGTTTTGCAGCTTGCCTTGATTTTTGCACATTCAGCAGGTTATCCCAGGAGGCCAAGGGTCACACCAAGGACCTCTGGTTTGAATCCTGCCCAGGGAGAAAAAGGCAGTCTGAGAAGTAAGGCTCCCTAGCCCCAGCTGAGGCCGCCCCAGTCAAGCCCCTGCAATTGCCAGCCTTGGGCTCCCAGCTAAATCCTCCAGAGAAGGAAAAGGCAATCAAGGGTTAAGGCTTCCCAGCCCCAGCTGGCATCCCATAGCCTGGCCCCAATCCCCAAGTCAAGTCCAATTTGTTTTCCTAAAAAGTGCTTTCACATTTTTGTTAAATTTCTGTCACAATCAGAGGCTTCAGGTATATGCCCTAGTACAGACTTGCCCAACCTGCAGCCCATGGGCCAAACTGTGGCCCACCAAGGGCTTTCATCTGGCCCACGGAGCCCTGCTTCAGGAGCCTGGGAGCTGGGGCTTGTCAGAGCCCTTTAAAATCTTCTGCCCTGTGCATAGCCACAGGGGTGTGTTACCTGGCTGGATTCAGCCCATTTTGGGTAGGAGAGGGGCCAGGGAAGGGACTGGGGAACCCTTGCAGCAGCAGGGGATGAAAGAGGAACCCATGTGGGTTAGGTGAAGAAGAGGACCTGTTGCAAGGGGAAAGACAGGGAAGGAAGGGAGGAGGGAGGGAGACGAGCTGTAGTGTGGAGAAAGACAGGAAAGAGAAGGGAAGAGAGAAGAGCCCATGCAGGGAAGGGAGAGACAAGGGAAAGAGCAGGGCAGAGCCCATGTTTGGAAAGGGAAGGGATCGGGCAAGGGAACCCAAACATGGAAAGGTGAGGAGAGCAACAGAGTCCACAGAGAAAGGGGTCAGTGAATTCACGCAGTGGCATGGCACAGCAGGGGCCAGGTGAGAGGTCGGGGAGTTCATGGAGCTGGGGAAGGGAAGCTCACAGAGCAGGTGCCAGGGAAGGGGTCGGGAAGTTGATGGAGCTGAGGAAGGGGAAGTGGTCAGGGAACCCACAAAGCATGGAGCCAAGAAAGGTGTCCAGTAGCCAACAGGGAAGAAGAGCCCACACTATACTTGTTAGAAAAGGGGCTGCAAAGCCTGAGTGGTATAGGGCAGGAGGAAGGGGTCAGGGACCCACCAAGGGATGTGAGGGGGAAGGGAAGCAGTGGGGGATCCTACCACACAACTGCCTTTCCATCCTTGTTGTCAAGGCTGTTCCCCACTCTGAGTGCAGAAGGTGGGGGCCTGCAACAGGCCTTAAAAGCCACTGGCCTTAAAGGCTGCTCTTAAAACTCTCCAAGGCCTCCAATTCCTGGCCTTGGAGTGGTATTGCTGCCACCACCCAGATGCAAAAACCTCTTGAAACCCAGGAAGGTGCACTTGGGAATTCCTTCCTGGAAGGTATCCTCAATCACTTTTAGTCCTCTCTCAGGAAGTGACTGACCCCCAGCTGGGATATCAGCTGGAAATGAAACAGAATCTCTCTTTGTAGCTGGCTGTGCAGTCTAAGGCACGTGCACACAAACCTCTTGCCCTTCAGGACACAGAACCAGGACTTACTTAAAAGGTAAAATCGTTAATTAAAAGAACAGATAAGAAACACAGAGAGTTGCTTCTCTGGGATTTGACTTAGGTAGTTACAGGGTAGGGGGAGGGAGTATATGTGCTCAGCACAGAGAAATCCAAAAACAAACCAAAAACAAAGAAATACCCTGACCATGTCTAAGTACACATTCCCTGTTCTACTCATGCCTGGTCAGTAACAGACTTGAGCTTATCTTGGGTAAGGATGTCGCTGGATCCTGCCTCAGGCCCCTCTGGCCTCTTCCTGGTCCTCCCAGGAGCCCTGCTGCATCCAAACAGGAACAGGCAAGGCTGCTGCTCCAGTTCAAAAACCTGAGCTTTGTTCCTGTTGGCTGTCCTGGGACTCACTGAGCAGAGCGTTAACCCTTTCCTCCCCAAGGGTTACTATACCTGTCCACCCCTCCCTTGCCTTGCTACCCCCCACCCTCCTTGTCACCCATGCCCTCCTCCCCACTCTGCCCACTGCCACCACACATGGCCAGCCTTGCCTCCCCTGCCCTGCAATGTTCACTTGCCACCCCACCCCTCTCTACCATCCCCCCTCTCCTGCTCTGCTTCCCTGCTCTGCCATGCTCCCCCTTGCCGCCCCACCCTATCCTTCCTTGTCAGTCCTGCTCCCCACCTGCTCCCTGCACTCTCTCCTGCCACCCCAATGCCCTCCACCCTTCATTGCCCTGCCATGCTATCCTGCCACCTGTACAAAGTGACACATCCTGGAAAAAAAGACGACAGAAAAAAAGGTGAGCTTTTTCAAGTTTTCACAGCATGTGGTTTAATTAACAAGAGAAGAATTGTTGTATACAGTTGTGGAAGTGACATTTATATAAAGGCTGTGTAGGAAGGATAGATACTATTTGAGAAATGCAAGTTTTTGCTTTTACAGAACCAAACTGAGTTTGTAAACCAGTGTTTATTTTTTGACTATTTAAATTTGATTAATAGTAAGATCAATCTCTACTATCCTTATCTATCCAAAATTTGCCCACCACCCCTCCAAGTGAGAAAAGATTTGCGGTGTGGCCCCTCACCCAAAAAGGTTGGACACCCCTGCTCTACACATTATTGTTATAGTAGCATGTGTACTGCAATATCATACGTGTGTATGGATAAGAAACATGTCTCCAGGTGTATTCCACATGGTTCAAGTGGCAGCAGATACACAGAGCTGGGTTCACACACACAGGCTATGTCTACATTGCAGAGCATTTTCAAAAAAACTTTTTAGAAAAAATTATTTTGAAATATATTCAGAATAATTATCTTGAAATAACTTTTGTCTAAAATGTCCCAAAATACCATGGCTTTATTTTTTTTTTTCCCCCAAAAGTGAAAGTCTACACTGGACCTTCTTTTTCAAAAAAAGAAAGCCAATGGAAGAGATAGGCAGGCTTTTTCGAAAAAAGCCTTTGCTGTGTCTGGTGATGGCTTTTTTCAAAAAAGCTATCTTGAAAAAAGCTTTTTTTCAAAACTTAACCAGGTTTAGTGTTGGCGAAAAAGCGCTTTGGTATTTTGAGATACTGGCGTGCTTTTCCAAAAAAGCTAAAGCCAACATTTTTTCCAGAAGAAAAAGCCTTTTTCGAGATGGCTTTTTTTTGAAAAAGCTATCACCAAATCCGCAAAGGCTTTTTTTTTTTGAAAAAGCCTGCCTATCTCTTCCATTGGCTTTCTTTTTTCCGAAAAAGAAAGTCCAGTGTAGACTTTAACTTTCGGGGGAAAAAAAGCCATGGTATTTCAGGACAAGGAGCCATCCCCCGACTGTTCTCCCAAAATAGTGTTTTTGAAAAAAAGTTATTTGGAGATAATAATTCCGAATTTATTTCAAAATAATTTTTTCGAAAAAAGTTTTTTTGAAAATGCTCTGCAATGTAGACATAGCCACTAGCTATGCATACAAGAACAATGCAGATCAAGTGCTTCACCTGATCACAGGAAGGGGGCTGAGGGGGTTTAAAAAGAAAAGGACACACTGACTCGGATAACTCTTTTTACCATGGATTCCATCTTCTAAGCCAGGGGTCTCAAACTCAAATCACCATGAGGGCCACATGAGGACAAGTACATTAGCTTGAGGGCTGCACCACTGAAACCTTTCCAAACAATATTGCAAATATTGGTAATGATAGTGTTGTTGCAGGCCTCAGGAAATAACTTTAGGGGCTGCATGCAGCCCGCGGCTGTGTGTTTGAGACCTCTGTTCTAAGCCAATGGCTGTCAAACTTTTCTCCTTCCAACCCAGCTTTGGACCCTTCTGCCAGGTGGCAACCCCTCCACTGTGGGAGGGATCCCCCCTGGGATCAGTGCCAGCTGGCTGGGGAACGAAGGGCAGCCGCACCCCAAGATCAGTGCCACCCACCTGGGGAGTAAGGGGCAGCCACACACCCCCACCCTGGAAGCTGTGCCGGCCAGCAGGGGAGGGAGTGGCAACAGCACACCCTCCAGTGGACAGCTGGTGCCATGACCCAGTACCTGAGGGTCTGCAGCCCAGTACTGGGTCGCAGCCTGAACTTTGACAACCACTGTTCTAAGCAATACTAAGAACTAAGCCCTCCTCACAGAAGAGGGAGCAGGGAATACCTAAAAATCATCAGTAGCTAAAGCTATGTGAGTAAGCTAGACATGGACTGTAACAGTTATCTTAGTTTAAAAGGCAAGTTATCTTTTAATTGATTGTGGTTATCACCTTAACTGAATTAACTATCTGATTTTATATTGATTTGACATATACTCACTTGAAATCACATTTTAATCAATAAACTCATGTTTGGTGTAAAGCAGTGAGATGTTGAATATGTAAGTGTGAAAGACTGATTGATAGCCAAAGATAACGCCTATCAGTTTCTCTGCTGAATCAATGGACTGATGTAAATAAGCTTGCAGGGCCCAGTGGGCGTACACTGAACCTTGCAAGACGGAAGTGTCTGGAGTTGCATCTGAGGCTGGGGTGTTTGCTGGGGGCTCATCCCATGAGTGGCTAGTAGGAACACACTACCACCTCCTAAGACACTAACTGCACCCTGGAAGCTGGGCATGAGCTGACCTGGTGTTAGAGGTTCACACAGTAAAGCAGGGTGAGTCAGGGCCCTGGACTGGGAAATCTGAGGGCACAGCAGTACACCATGGGAACATCACAGCATGGGTTCACCAGAGAAGTATCATGTAAGATCTCTTATGGAAGCTTGTGTTATATTGACTATCATAATCAGTACGTGATAATGTTATGAAATATATGCAAGTTATGTAAATACACTAAAAGTTTTGCTCCCTAATCCTTGGAGCTAAGGAAATGACTCTCAAAGACAGCATGCCGGGAGACAACCTTCTCTTGTGGACTATTGTGTGTCTTATGGGAGAAGTCTATTAGCATACCAAATTATATGCTAATGAAGAGCTCACAGGAAGAGGTAAACAGGGTGGCACCCTCTTTCAGGTGAAGATCAAATGTCTAGTATATGGGGGGGGGGTACAGAGAGATACCCTGGCATCCTTGCCAAGTTCCAAAAGGGCAGCCATGTTAGTCTAGTAAAGCAAGAAAAGCAAGGAGTCTTGTGGCACTTAAAAATGTTAGTCTTTAAGTTCCACAAGACTCCTTGCTTTTCCTGGCATCCTTCCTGTCTGCAAAAAGATTTCAGCCATCCTCACTGACAATCTCAGGAAAAGGAGTTGGGGAAGATTATTCTGCTGGAGACAGGAGAATGTCTTGTGAATTAAGGCTCTAGGCCAGTGGTTCCCAACATTTTCTCTGCTGTGGCACACCTTGGCACCTTTAATTAATTTGCGGCACACCACCATATAATTCCCATGAACTCATGAGTATCCATGAACCAATCCAGAGCTCTTGAGTATTTTTTCAAAAAAAATTGTGGCATACCTGCTCAGACCTGACGGAACACCTGTGTGCCATGGCACACTGGTTGAGAAACACTGCTCTAGGCAGCATATTGTAATTTTGTTTTACTTGTTGTTTCCAATATTTTTACCCACTATCACTTGACTCTTCCTTGATAAGCTTGTGCTTGTTTTCACCATCTCTCTCTCTCTCTCTCTCTCTCTGCCATGTGTTAAACAGGGCACTGATCCTGGGTTGAATCAAGTGCACCAGTTTGTTATTTCTTTGGATGCGGAGAGTTAGAGCTCTGTGAGTGTTTGGTGCATCAGGGCTCTGGAGGAAGCTGAGGCAATGGCCTGTACCTGTCACTAGCCTGTATAGACAATATGAGGCTTCCAGAGTCCTGTGGTCAGTGCTTCTGTTGCTGAAGGCAGGTGGTTTCAGGGAGCTGATCACACTAGGGGCAGTTTGGGATGAGGTGCCTCACAACCCTAGGTGAGCCCCAGGAAGCATCACAGAACGCCCCATCCCTCTTTTCAAGGGGGAATCTCAGCTGACAGTTCTGGGGTGGCTGGAACAGGGTAGGCCTAGTTTCCTACTGATCCACAGGGATCTGTTTTGCTGTGGTGGTGATGGTGGTGCCTTCCTAACACCAGTCTGGGAGAAGTCTGACAGGAACTTTGGAGATTCCCCCTCCCCCACTTAGGAGGGGAGAAGGGTTTCATCAGAGGAGGGGAGTTTCACCCAAACTTTACTACTAAGAACCATAAGGGCCCTTTGGTGCCCTGGTCTTGTGTAGGGGATACCATGCAGAATTGGCCAAGCTAGGCCATGTGTAACTTAGTGCAGAGTGGCAGTCCACAGCTACGGCAGCAAGTGAAAACACTGGTCCACAGGCACTGGATGGGTACTCTTTATTTGGGGAATAAAAATGCATGTACATTTTGGAGCAACTATTTTCATAATAGACTTTTTTTTAAAAAATGTAAAAATAAGCACATTGTTTCCTGTTATAACTGTAGGAAAATGCTGCTGTGTGCATGGTTACTGCTTATCAGACAAAATACCCCTGTAAGATCTCAATGTTACCAGAAGTATAAAAGAGGCAGAACAGGACATCGTTTGAACACATCAAAAGCAAAGAGCGTACCTGGGTAACAAAGATTAAAAGGCATTTGGGCTAAAAAGGAAAAGCCCGTGGTTTCTTTGGCATTTTTAAGCAACTCTCGATTATTTCAGTCCCAAGCCCCCATGAGGCTGAAGGTTCCTGCCTGGAGATCTGACTCAGGGGTATCACTTTCACAGTACACACTTTAATGTGGGCAGAAAGGGAGGCTGTGTGTCTCAAAAAGCATTAAGCAAAAGAATCGACAACTTCAACCCAGAAATATGGCCCATGGAATGATTTCTGCTGAGGCCCAGCCTTCATGTACCTTTGAGTCAAAAAATCAAAAGAAAATGTGCTGTGCTCCTAACTTTACTAGGATAAAAGCATCACTTTAAATACTGTCCATGGTAAAATGAGAAGTTACTGCTACTCAGACATCCTATCTTTTGGGGGTAGCAAAATAGTGCTCAAAGATCTCCTTGGAATGCTTGTTTGCTGGGATCACTTGGTGAGGTAGAATTCCTGCAACTTCTAGGAACTTACACATCTATCTTTGACTTGTCCAGAGCCCTTCCAGGAAACATGCCAATAGGGCAGGGAAGAGTTCTGGATGAGTGAAGGAATGGCTCTATTGTCCAGTTAACACTTGTGGAAGGCTAGGTTTCTATAAACCCACTAAAATCTAGAGGAAGCCGCAGTACAATTTTTACTGGTCTTGTGGAATCTACTGGGCAGCGGCACCACAGCTGTGCAGTTTTAGTAAATACCAGAGCAGAGAGCAGAACCTAGGATTCCACCTGCTCAGATGTTTCGGATAACAGTTTCTGAACTATTTGGTTGGGAACTTAATCAACTTCCAGTTTTAGACAAGATGCCACTAACTACTGCCTAGTAAGGAGACTCCAACGTTCTCGCCTTGCCGTAGGAATGGACAGTGCTGAATGAGGCTGTTCTTATCACCCCCAAGGGAAGAGAAGGGGTCACAGACCCTATCCCCAGGATTGAGGGTCACATTAACATAAGTGACAAGTACAAAAGGACAAAGATGCTGCATATATTACAACCAAGCTAACAGCAGAGACGTAATGCAGAACCTGCAGGACTAAGGACAGACACAGGCAAACACATTGGACTCCTAGCTGCAATACTGTGTAAGGGGATCAGGCTTTTGTGGTATTAGGTAAGGAAAATTCCTCATACTTAAGCTGAGGGTTTCCTAACTACTGCTTCATTGTCAGTCAGTTTTCTCCTCAAGACAAGCTGCCTCTGTGGGCCAGTCCAGGGCCCTGGCATTCACTGGACAGTAGTGTGTAGGAGGGATCTGACACATTGGAGGGTCACTGCTGAGGTAGAAGTCTGACCAGGTATTCTGAACAGGAAAACGCTGTTTAGACTTGTCTGAGGATAAATTTGGAATCTGGCAGCTGGAAGATTCAAAACTGCACAGGCACTTGTGTACAAGGGCCTAGGCACTGTGTTAGGGTTTAGCTACGTTGTGGGAGGATGTGGTTCTAGACAGTTGGCCTTATGTATATGGGGGTGTTTTTGTTAATGGACAGGGGCAGTTCAGGAGCTTCACCTGGAGGAGCCATGGGAGGGGCTCTGCTAGGACCCACTATCAGTGGCTGACAGCTGAGACCCCAGTCCAGCCCAAGTACTTACACTGGTGGTTGTGGACTAAGGGTGGCTGTGGGGGAAAGAAGGAGTAAGGAACAGTAACAAGCGGGTGTCAGAACAGGATAAAATTCCAGCACTGGCTTACGCTCAACATGAGAAAGCTCTAACCAGAAGCATGAAGCTGAGCAACAGTCTCGCAAAGGAACTGGCAGAATACATTTAAAAGCTGACTGGATGAATCTCACATCGAGAGCAAATGCACCAGGGAAGAGTGAGGGAGGGGGCCCAACAGGTCTTCCCTCTTACATGCTTTTCTCAGTCTCTAGTTAGGGAAGCGCAAAACTGACAACAGTCACAGTCCTCCCAATGGAAGTTGGACCTTGGGCTCATTAAGACTTTGGAACACTAAAGTGGTTCTTTGTTTCCATGCTGGATGGCTGGCGTCAATGCTGGGCTCAGCTTTGTCACTTGGCTTCAACTTCCATCTGCGCCCTTTCAGGCGTAAACCTGCATGTTGCGCCGCTGCTGCTCAGACACATGTGCTGCTGGCCCTCGCTGGCTGCTGCCCAGGCTGGGGCTGGTGGCCACATCAGACCAATCAGAAGCAGAGTGTGGGGAGGAGCTTGACCATTGGTCAGGTGACTCAGGTGATGGAGTCAGATATGGGTGTTCCCCTTGCAAGTGCCTGTTATGGCTAGGAGTCCTCTCCGTGGCCGAGGAGGAATAGCTGTGCTGGGATGGAGGTGTGGGGTACTTTCCCACTGAGCTCTGAAATTGGTGGTAGGCTGGGAGGGTTGTCTGCGCTCCCTGTCCGTCCTGTGGTGGGATTACCGCCATGGAAAAGGCGGCGTTTGGCAACGGAGCAAGATCTGGCACCTGGTACATGGAACTAAGAGAACCAGCTATATTTTGAGCGCCGTTTGATGAGGTCTGCTGGTTTACACCATCTTTGGGGACCAGCTGGAAAGTCATAATAGGCGGCAGTGACACCCTGGCGACTCCCCCATGCTTCATATCGGGTTGGACCAGGCCACTTGGCTGAGGAGCAGTGGGATGAGAATGGGCCTGGGGGAGCACACCAAACATCTCGTTGTACTGGGACTCGTTCATTTCCAAACGGCTCATCCATTCTGCAGAAACCTGCGCTGACTGGAGCCTATCGAGCCCATAGTTTGGAGCAGTGATTCTGTGCTGTGACAGCAGCTGGCTGACAGATGGAAGCCCAGCGCTGGATCCGCATCCCAGGGGCTGCAGCTCATGGAGACTAGAGAAGGACATGGTGTGCACAGCCTGTGCTGACGGGGCAGCCAACTGCGCGTGTGGCGATGAAGGTAAAATCCCTGGCGATGGCATCACGGGAGAGGATGTTGGTTCAGATACAAAAGCATGTGGAGATTCCAGGGAATCTACTGGTGAGAGGGTCACTGAGCACTCAGAAAACTGGCCTTTGCCTTCACTCACAGATTTCTTCCCCCTCCTCTTAGCATCTTTGGAAACATTTGTGGGCACGAGGCCACCCTTGGCACTTGGCTTTCTTGGCTTCTTACTTAAGGAAGCATGTTTCAAATTGAGGAAGGATCTATTTGGTCCACAAATCACTGGGGAGAGGGCTGAGTTCAACATAGCACCAGGGTGCCCAGAAGGGCTATGGGCCAAGTTGTACTCATTCAGAAGGTGCACAATGTCGTGGTGCATCCGGTCTTGTGCCACATCTCGTGGGAGGCGATCCATGTGGTCTGTGATGTCTCGATTGGCAAAATGGTCCAACAGGATTTTAGCTGCTTCAAAACTCCCTTCCCGGGCTGCCAGGAAGAGTGGTGTCTCCTCCTGAAAGCAGAAAGAGAAGACCTCTGAACAGCTTTGTGGTTACTGTGGATCTAGGTGAAACAATGTCAGCTGAGCAAGGTGCAATAGTAGGGAGTGAGATCCAAGGAACAGGTACTAGTCTGCATGGCTTCAGCAAACTGCAGGAGAAATAAACTCTTTCCACTGAAAATGGAGGAGCGGGGAGGGAATGAAAACAAGATATTAAGGCTTGTAAGGGAAAGAATAGAGTGCTCAGCTGGCAGAATGGCCTTGTAGTTAGGATACTGGACTGGGGAAACCCATCTAAGCCCTGGCTAAGAGAGTGAGCAGCATGAGCCGAGGTCACGAGGAGCTGCTGGGTATTTGGCCCTTTTGGAAAGTCACATCTCTTCATCCATAAATACAAATTTAAAAGCCTGTCTTTAAGCACCTCATTTTGAAAATCTTGGCCTAGGTCATTTCCAGCAGCAGTGTTTGACACTGCCCAGTTGCAAAGCATGGAGCTGCTGAGACAGAGAAAGCTCAGAAGGACCGGGAGAGGGAGGGCACCGAGTTATGCAAAGCAACAGACCTACAAAGGACAGGCAAACTGTACCTTGTTGTCCTGCATGTCTCTGTTGGCTCCATTTTTCAGCAGCACCAGGGTTGCCTCCACGTTATTGACAGCAGCAGCCCAGTGAAGAGCAGATCTTCCTGTGGGGAAATTCAGTCTCTTCTGTAACAAACTACTGAGCAAACAGTTCAAAGCACCTGACGTGTCATGCCACATCCCCAGGGGATAGACAAACCTGGCAACCAAGAACACTTCTAGTATGGTAAGCCCTGATGCCTTTGGATACGGTGCACCTCAGTATGATCACCCATGAGTCACCCATCTCTCCCCTAAAAGCTAACATCCTGGCATGGCCCCTCTATGACACCAGAATCCCATGGCACCTCCAAAGGGACTTGACTGGGACAGCCTCTCCAGGGTTTTCATGGTCTGCACACTGGTGAGATACTGTCCACTGCTAGTGCAGAAAGTCTCAGCACAACTTACTCTATGTAACCCCCACTTTGCCTCCGTACATTTCAGGCATCTCCAAACAACCCATCCTATGGTGGCCAGTCATTCTGCAACAAACCCACCTCTGGGAGATAGCCTCTGCCCTGTTTATTCTGCTGCCTCTGATGTTAACAATCGCTT
This sequence comes from Podocnemis expansa, assembly GCA_007922195.1. Classification (NCBI taxonomy): domain Eukaryota; kingdom Metazoa; phylum Chordata; order Testudines; family Podocnemididae; genus Podocnemis; species Podocnemis expansa. The sequence goes on along the minus strand of ML682022.1, from coordinate 4,651,055 downwards.
ATGCTACAGTCTAGGTTTCAGCTCCTTATTCCCATTCTATACTAGGAAATATGGTGCCAAATACAGAAGCTCTCAATCCCCAAACACCACAATACCGTGATCATCCACTGCATTGACATCTGCCTGACAGTTGATCAACTCAGCCACCATTCCTTCCACAGCCAGTCGGGCAGCCAGAATTAAAGGGGTTGTTCCGTCGTTCATCCGAGCGTCTAGGTCTGTAACTCTGTTACGTATCAAGATCTGAAGCACAGGGAAAGAGGGGATTTTCAATTCCACTGGGAATTAATGAGAAACTGAAGAAATATTGTATTTGTGTAGCAATATCAGGGCTGAATAACAAAGGATCAGAATATGCAAGATAGTAACAAAAAAGTTAAGTGAAAACTAAAGGATTACATACGACACTGTGTGCGCACAGAACCCTCTGAGCTACCAGTATCTGAAGCAACGAGGCCTATGAGACTCTTCATCCTTTTAGCACTGGGCCAAGGCATTGCTCACAGCCTGAGGCCTAGTCTTCGCCAATGGCCACTGCCGTCAGATCGAGTCTGTGAAGACCTGCTCAGTCAAGGAGGAAGTTGGTTGCTGAAGACCACCCCGGCCCTCCCTTTGACTCAGCGCACTATATGTGCTGGGTGTAACAGAATTGAAGGGAGATATACAAATTATTTTAAATAACTTGCGCATCTCACTTCAATTGCTGGCAAAAATGGGGGGAAGTGTAGACCTACCATGAGAGCAGGAGAGTCACAAATATGGTACATGCCTGCTAAATCCATTTTGGCTGGCAGGCGGATGTGCTGTGCCTTATGCCATTATTTCAGTGACAGCCCGCAAAGGGATTCCCCATGCAGCTTACCTGGAAGACACCCTGTGCATCTGCTGCCACAGCTGAATGAAGGGGGGTACGGCCCATGTTGTCACGTGCATTAGCATCAGCCCCAGCATCCAGTAAGCGTTTTGCCGCATCTGCTCTTGAGTAGCGGGCTGCTAAGTGGAGGGCCATCTCCCCAGTACGATCTGTTTGGGCCTGCAGGTTGGCACCTTGATAAATCAAGTCTGTTATTATATTTGCTGCAGGATCATCCATTTCTTCATCTTCATCACTGATCTCAGAGCTGCCCACACGAAGAGATGCCAACATGAGTGGTGTGCATCCATCTGCAACAAAGGAGATATTAGAATGGCAAAGCCTGCACAACAGTAAAGGAGAGCAGATTGTGCCTGTTCCTGGCACTGAATATCCTCTCCCTGTGCGCCCTTGGCCAGCACCAGTACCTTCATTTAGGTTCATGCACATAGCTCCGCTTGACCTGTTCATGCTGGCTAATGCTGTTCACATCTGGAAGGCTCTCTTTCCAATCCCAGCGTCAGGAACTTAGTTTAAATGAAAGCTTAGATCCTACAGAAGCTGACTGTTAGGCTCTGGTGCTCACCAACCAAGGAAACATACTTCCTATTACTGATTCACATGTAGTTGCTATATGAGGGGTCAGGAAGCAGATATGATGATTTTATAACAGCGTTAAGAAGGGGATCCAATTATCATTAAAAGTGATGGAAAGTCAATGTGGATGGGACTTGAACAAGACCCTGAGTAGAACGTCCCAGAACAGCCTCCCCCCCAACCAATTTATAGCATATGAATGAAAATCAGCTTTGCTGCTGGATCAGAATAAAGGTGACAGCTATTTTTCTTGCTTCCAGGAATCACTTCAACACAGATGAAATCAAATTGGGCTATGTAATCCAACAAGAGACCTAGACTGACCATTTAAAAAGCCAACAGAATATATACAATGTATCTAGCTAAGTGGGAAATACTGGAGCATAAGGGGAAAGTTTCCTCCTAAGCTTATGTGATCAGTTGATGTTTATTTAGGGGACTGATAGTAAGAGGAAAAAAATAAAAGTCACAAGGGCTGTTGGGGTCTTGTGACAAAAACTGATCACAGTACTCCAGGGGAGGCCATATCAGCAAATTTAGGACTGTTACAGTATCTGCTGTATTATTACTCTGTCCTCAGAAGACAGCCTAACATCTTGTATACACAGCTGACCGAAGCTGCTTGTTAAGTGGATGTCACCTTGTTTGTGCAGATTAATGGTACAAACTCCACCCTTTCTATGGAGACTACAAATTCTTGTTTTTCAGCAACCTTCGGCACAGATCAGTGCATTCACTAGCAATTAAAGGAGCTACTGGTTATTCCTCGTATAGCAATTCATCCTTAATCTCTGCCGTGATGATGCCTTAACAACCTCATCTTAGAATTTTATTGCCTTAATAGACTTCCTTTATTTATTGTTGCTTGTCCAACCATATTCTGGTACCATGAATTTTTTTTACTTCATTTCATACCATACTCCAAAAGCCACAAGACACAACTCTTGTCTCCCCCTTTTTTACTACAATATGTGGTAGGCTTCTTTTCCTCCTGAGTTTCTTGTCAAACATGGTGTAATGCTGCTTTTGTTTCCGCACGTTTAAGTGGCACAGGGCCTAAGGGGTGGTTACAGGTGTAGTTGCTTTAGACTTGGGAGCTGTATCTAGTGCTACAGCTTACCCAGCCACACAGTGTACTGACCTGGCCCTCTGACGTTGACATCTAGCCCATCCACCTCCTGATCTGCCTGTGGAGGTGTAAGGGCTAGAGATAGGGTCCCACAGACGTCAGCTGCCTCTAGGTGTTGCTGTGTCCACTGGCGCTGATCTACCTGCTCCTCCCCTTCTGACAGCAAAGCCTGATCTTCAGCCTGAGCAGGGAAGATAAAGGTTCGGTTCAAAAGCCAGCCCCATAGCAGCAGACACTTTAAAACAAGCGCCTCTATTTGCTGTGACCTTTGCCATCTGTGATTCAACAGCCTAAGATTGAATTACAAGCCTACCCCTAGTGTAGCTAAGCCCCAGTTCCTGTTCTGAGCTGTAGCTGTTGCCCTAAATGAAAGAGTTGTGGTCTGGACTTTATTCCCTTGTGGGAGGTTTCCAGAGGTAAAGGGAGTGTCTGGGGAAGGGCGGGTTTCAGAAGTACCAAACCTCACCCCAGGCAGAACAAACTCATCCTCAATATTTAGAAGGCAAGGTTCAATGCCTAAAGCCCCTTACCTTTTCTCTCTTAGGCGGAGGCCCTCCATTACCTGTCCAATGCTCATTGGGACTGGGCTCAGTCAAATTCCCCTCTGTAGCTTGAACGGAAAGATTCCTAAATAAATGGGAGGACAAATGTCATGCTGTGGGCTGACAAACTGACACCAGAATCATTGGCATGCCGTTTAACTTGTGGTGTGTAGGCATGATTGGGAATGTTCCTTTTTAATGACAGTCAATCATCAGTAACATCCAATGAAAACACAGATTGTTGTTCAGCACAGAGGCGGAAGCTATTAGAGCCCCAGAGCTGTGACACTGGAAGAAAAGAAGGATTCATGATCAACTTTTATTCCTGTCCTAAATGCACTGTGCCTGACTCTGGGGAGGTAAACAGTCACGTAGCCACAGAATCACTGAGCACATGGGACTGAGGCAGGGTCTCTAAACTCTGTTCCACTTGCTGAGGACAGGAAGCATGGCTAGGGAGCCTGTACACAGGGGTGGCAAAACTTATGGAACTCAAGAGCCACACAAGTTGATTATTAAACCTTCGAGAGCCACACTAAGGCATACAGCCATATACTTTTACCTACTCCAAAATTATTAAGTTTAAATTTCATTGCACACTTTAATTTTTTAATCATAAAAAGAGGACAAATATTGATCCTACTAATGTCAGATTCTAATAATTACTTAAGGTTGCCATGAAAATTAGGCCTATACAGTAAAAACCTAGCTCGATGTAGAAGACTGCAGGCTAGTGGCAAATTATTTAAATTCCCAACCATGCTGCACTTCTCCCTGCCATCCTTGACCATGCCACACTTCTTCCCACTGTCCCAACCCCCTCCTGAATTCCTAGGCTGGGTCTGCTTTCCTAAATTGATTTGCTAACATTCTTCCGGGAGCCACAATTTTTCATTCAAGAGCCGGATTTGGCTCCCAAGCCACAGTTTGGCCATCCCTGCTCTAGAAGGAAGTTAGGGGTGGCAAGTAATCCCTTTCTTCCAATTTGCTGCCAAGTTGCAGCCACACCACATCTATGAAGGTCTTTGCATTTTCCATGGTGCGTCCTCTGATGGTGGCCAATACTCTAAAGCATTGCTATGACTGGCCCCTAGGATATGAAAGCAAACATTGCCTGCAAAAGGCTGACAGAAGCCCAGAACTCTGGCCATGGACTTGGTAGCTTTCAGTTTTACAAGACTTCAGTCTTCCCAGAAGTGAAGAGACTACCCCTTCAGAGGCAAGTTTAGAGCCCTAGAGTGAGCACAAAAGACCAGCTTTCAGGAACATTTCAAGCAGGCTCTAGACAGTGATCTGGCAGCAGTGGATGTCAAATGCAATCCTGAGAGAACATTTGGACATCTCTTGACTTGGAGTCCTGGAAATTCCTGTGACTTAGCCTCTGATGCACTGAGCCTCGGAGGCAGTTTTTACCAGACCATAGTGGTTGATCTGCCCTGATAAGTGTGAGGTAAGCCCTTCTTCCAAACATGGTCAATGGCTGCATTACTCTGCCCCAGAGTCACAGAACTTCCCAGCTTCAGAGTTCCCCTGCCTGGGAAACCACAAGTCAAGCAGGTTTGGAGTGCTGGCAAGCACTCATACCCTGCCATGAGGAATCTCCTTTCATCAGCACAAGCAGCAGAGGCAGGAACAGCCTCCAGAGCCAGCACCAATAAGCCAGGAGCCGTCCCCCCAGCTCTCCTGCCAGTGCAAGGCAGCTACTGTTCTGGAGCTCAGGAGATGGCAGGGACATCTTCTTGGCACACCCAACAGTACACATCACGTTAAACAAGGCAGACCCCCAATACCACTCCCATGCCTTAAAGAGAGGGCTAGGTGTGTCAGGGAAGCACCTGAAGCGATGGTGCAGTTAGTATGCTGCTCCATGAAGTGAAAGACTGTGAAGTTAATTGTTTGGGCCACTTAACTAAAACCTGCTAAGTGGTCACTGCAGGAGACTGGATACAAAAGACTGCCGCGTCATAACCACAGCTCTGAACTCTAGCTTTTACTTGTCAACTTGCAACCACAATATTGTATTGAGATAAATTCTGGCACTGAAGTCACTGGTTTCTGAATAAGTGTGACTTCAGGAAATGGTCACACACAAACATGTTTATGCAGGAGCATGAGGATGGCACTAGAGATATTCAGCAGACACACACTACTTTTGCATATGTCTGAATTTGGAGCAGTTTACATGGCCTCACATTGAAATAAACATGTAAATGCAACAAAGAGTCCTGGTTGGCTTATCTGCCAGGACTGAAATTAGTCAGAAGACTGGTCCATTAGCTGGGAGACAGTAACAAACTCAAAACTTCCTAAATTCTAGAGGAGAATCAAAGCCATCTTGCTGGTACATACCAGTAAACTAGAGACACCCACGTTTTCAGCGTCTGGAATCCTTTGTTTAAACACACACACTGGATCATTTATTGCTTTTGAGTTCCACAGAATTTAATCATGGATGAATATGGCCCATGATCTCCACTTATTTCAACCAGCCACTGGTAGCAAGGTTACTTCAGCAGAAAGCCAAGTTAAATGAAAGATGAGCATGTGATTTTCAGGCATTTCATTATTTCTACACCACGACTCAAGCTTCATGATTAAAAATTCAGTCAGGCACAACAGCTGGTCTTTCCCCTAGAGGGCAGTGCAAGACTGTTACCTACAATGGGTATTCTGGTGCTTTATGCCATCGTTTTAAATTTATCCATGGGTTGGGGCTCTCTCTCTTTAATGTCATATGAGTTATCAAACGAAGGACCATCTTAATTGAACCTTTGGACAGAGAAAGAGCATGGGAGATGTTAGCCTAAAGCATGAATCCCCTCCCCCACCTCCCAAGGTTTTAAGTGCCTTTAACTAAGGATTTATGCACTATATGGTATTTTGGTTTGGAACTGTGGGCTCCCAAAAACCAAACATACATGAGTGTAAAGGTGTTCAGTGACCCAGTACAGACTTACTTCAGTCCAACTGCATCTTCCCCAACTGGCTCTCTGCGCTTATGGTCCCCAGGGTCCCGCCGTAGAACAAAGCCCTCAGGAAGCCAGAGTGAGCCATGCTTGCGCTTTCTCTTTGCCACAAGCACCCCCAGTAAAAGGATGAAAAGGACAATCACAGCTGCCACAGCAAGAAGATAAAGCAACTGGGTCTTCTTTGGTAGCAAAGGTTCACCTAAAAATTCCAATTAAAATAAAGCAAAGTAAATGCAGTTTGCTGTTTTTGTACACAGGCTTTTCCTTTTCCTGAAGGTAGGGATTTTTCTCTACTTCAACATGTGATTAGAACAAGGGTGGGCAACATTTTTGGCCAGAGGGCCACATGATATGTATGGCCACTCATACTGGGCCACAGGGGGGTGGGGCGGGGCTTGGAAGGGCAGTGATCATATTATCCACATGGTGGGAGGGGGCAGAACTAGTAGGGAGAGTTTTGGAGGGAGTGGCTGTTACCACCCATCTGGGGAGATAGGGTGGAACTGGTAGAGTAAGTAGCAGAGCTCTGCAGCACTAGAGAGCCCTGGACAGAGGCAACAAAAGCTGATCAGAGCTGATCAGCTGCTGCTGCACTCCAGCCAGGGCCCTCTAGGGGCATGGGGAAAGGATGGAACCTGGGCTGGAACAACTTAGCGATAATCAGCTGAGCTCTGAGACTAGAGCTCAGCTGATTAGTGATATGGTGCTCTCCCTCTGGGCTCCACTCCTTTCCTGCAGCACTAGAGGGCCCAGCCAGAGCCAGAAGTGCACCAACAGGTGATCAGTTCTGATCTGCTCTTGCTGCACTCCAGCCAGGGCAAAGGGTGGAACCCAACGCCCCCCTGAGTTCTGCTGGGCCCACATGGTGGGAATGGGTGGGACATGGCTCAGCTGGTGAGCTGGATTAAAGGCTCCTGTAGTTTGCCCACCTCTGCTTTAGAATAAAGGACTCCAGGCCTTTGAAAGTTCACATTCTCACAAGCCAGTGTAACTGTACAATGGACACAGCACTTCTATGCCGTCACCTACCCTTTGTTATGTTTTTCAGAGCGCATATTTTAAAAGATTGCAGTCAAATCCTGCAGGAAACAAATTTTGAAGACATGCACAGTTTGTATGTAGGACATCACGTGAATGGAACACTTTGTGGAGCTCTTGAACAAGCTGGGCATGGCTTCATGAACAAGATCTTCAATGGTGTGCTCACTTGTTTTGACAAAAGATCCTATTCTTATGAAAAGGAGATAGTTTTAAGCCATAGAGCCTGTTCTTTGTTTACATGGCTCAAGATATCCATTCCCAAATCAAGTCTAAAATCAGACTTTAAAGTCACAAAAAAAGACTTTAAAGTCTTAGTATGTATAAAGAAGTGGTTTCTGGTCCAGTATTGAATCTTACAATTAGGGGTCATGTTCTGGTGGAATCTAAGGAAATTCTATCTTGGAGAGGAGGAAGTGTCCAGCAGATTGAATTCTCTTTTTTATAAAGGCACCTATTTGAATGTGCTCAGGGGATTTGGAGTATTTGAATGAGTTCTGGTGGACAGTCTCGTCAAAGGTGTGTGATAAATCTCTCCCATGGCTCTGGGAAGTACCGCCTATACTAATATGTTTTACACCCCCACTCTGTATTTTCAGAAATTCCTAACAAAAAGTGTATTACACATGCACACAATGGCCATATATACCTGTAACATTGCAGAAGCTGTATTTGACCAGCAAGGTGCAAGCAGATCTTGACATGCTGATCAATAATTAACACATGGCATCTCCTACCTAAAATCAAGCATTTGTTTCTTTCATGAAGCAGACCCCTCCCCTCACTTACTTTGGACAGACACTAAGGGGTAGGGCAGCATGTCCTGGATGGCCTGAGCTGCTAGGAGAGCGGCAGCGGCTTCGGTGTTCTTGAAGCATTGGTCTGAATCTTCAACACACTGGCGGTTGTCAATTTCCAGGAACACCTTTGTGCTATATGAAGAGAGTTCAAGAGCAGAGGAGTAAGCACAGGATGAGGGAATAGGTCCTTCTAAATGGTGCATCCCTAAGTCAAATGTAGTCTCTTCTTACCACTGGCTTTAGCAATCTCCATTGTTTTAGATTCCTCCCCTGGCAGAACACAGCCATATTTTAGGCTACAAACACAGTGGACATTTGAACACACCTCACACCTTTGGTACCTATCAGTGCAGTCTCAGGAGTAATGGACAAAGGAATTCACTCACCCAATGACCTCTCGCTCAATTTCTCTGTGCTTGCGAATGACTGTGAGAGCTCGCCGACTCCGTGACACTGGCCTGTCCCCATAGTATGGAAACACCATGGGATTTCCCTGTGCATCCAGTTTTATTCTTAGGTTGGTATGGAGAAGGGACCCTAAAGTCCTCAGGAAGCTGCGGGAATCATTGAGTAACTCATTGGGGGGCATGAGCACCACAATAATAAGGGTCCCTTCTGCCAGTTTCTCTGCTTTACCACCAGCACAGTCCAGGCCATCCCAGCCACATTCCTCGCTGTTACAGCCCTGGTCACAGTGTCTGTCCGCATAGTGATCGGCACAGTATTTATCATACCTAGGAGACAGGGGCAGAGTTACAAACAGTAGCACACTTTTTTTGTACTTCTGGTCTGGGGGCCTGCAGAACAGGATGCAAAGCCTTTCCCCACCAGATTATTGACTCCAATTGGGGCTGGGTTGAGAAGGAGCCTGCATGGGGTGAGGCATATTGGTGTGATGTTTCATCTCTGGGGAGCACTGACTATCTGTCCCCAAGGCTGGGTCCAAATGGGTGGAGGAGGCCAAACACCTGCAGGTCACCTGGTTCTGCTCAGTCCAGTAAGCCATACTGCACCCAATACCAGGAACACACAGCTGGTAACCATGACGAGGCCACATGGGCTGCCTGCTAGGGATGAGAAACGAGCACCCTGGGGGCCAGCATGAGCACTACTGATGGTCTGAGACATGACACGTGCCAAAGACAGACCAAGTTCTTGTGGGGTGGGATCTAGGATGTGAAAAGAACTTCATGAGATAGGTCTCCCAGGACCCCAGGAAGCACTCTGCTCTACAGAGAGGAGAGAATGTCTCATATCTGGGTTTCTTTGGGAGGCAGGAGATGGATGCCGACGTTGCAATTTGTTCGGTAAGTAACCTAGCATGTCGTGTGGCCCCTCACACCGATCTTCCCACAGTTATCTCCAAAGGAAATTAAAACCCAGATGAAAGCAGGAGAGCCTCTTGACTCGTGAGCCTAGCAAGAGCACAGAGAGTGCATGCCCTCCCCAGGGCCGTGGACAGAGGCAGCACAGGCAGCGTTTGAGGGGTTAGCAGTGCTAGCAAGAGCTTTATGTTAGTGACAGAGATGATGACAGTCAGGCCCAGCCTTACTTGCATATCTTGCTACCGTGCTGGCACTCAAAGTTGTCGAACAGGCACTCGGGTGTGTTACAGAGCTCGTCACACTGGCCATTGAAGAGCTGCCAGCAGTGCAGGACGGACGAGCAGTTAGCCCAGGGATCTTCCATCGTCAACGAACAGTCGCCTCCATCCCACTGGCAGGCGTGTGTGTTACAGTCCCTGTCACAGTGGCCGTCCTTTGCTCTTTCTGCACAGTGCTGGTCCAGACACCCACGCGGCAGCTCGCTGGGGTGCACAGAGTGTTCACACTGGCTGCCTTCAGTCTGGTCGGGACACCGGCAGTAGTAATAGGGAGGCTGAGTCCTAGGGTGGCAGGTTCCGCCGTTCTGGCATGGAGCACTGGCACAGCCTGTACTAGCCTGGCATGCTTTGCCAGCTGAGTGCCATGGGCAGTAACACCGGGGCCCAGAGGATGTCTGGATGCACTGTTCCCCTTCCTTGCATTTCACCTGCCCACAGATACTGTGGCCAGCGAACTCACAATTAAACCCAGAATAACCCTAGGAGAAAAGTGGGGTGGATCAGACTGAGTAATGTTCACAGGTTGGAATGGAGGAGATTGCAGTGAGATTAAGCACAAAGGTGCACAGACGTGAGTTTGTCAATGAGCACGCAGACTCAACCCCTATGTCAACTTGTATATCCTTAGCCCTGCGACCTAGGGGCATTTCCTAGATCCAGACACTGGTCACTGGAACCTACAGGATTTTGAACTATGGCCGGATGCACCAGCAAGAATGCCCACCAAGGAATCCGTCCCTGAACTACGAAGTGTATCTATATGACTGTACCTTTCAAGTCCACAGTGCACCCTTGCTGTGCATGTGCTATGGTGTGGGTTGCAGGATAATCTCTGTCACAATCCCATGGCCAATGAAGTAGCAAAAAAATCTAGCTCTAAACATTTGCATCTCTCTTTAGGACAGAAGAGTTGGCTAAGCTTTTTCAGAAAGCTTAGAAACTCTTGCCCATATGCTTGGGGTTTAACTGATTGCCATATTTGGTGTCAGGAAGGAATTTTCCCCAGGGCAGATTGGCAAAATCTCTGAGGGGTTCTCACCTTCCTCTGTAACATGGCTCACTTGCTAGTGGATCCTCTGTACCTTCAACTCTTTACATCGTGATTGGAGAACATTAATAACTCAGTCACAGGTGAGAAGTTTATTGCAGGAGGGAGTGAGTGAGGTTCTGCGGCCTGCATTGTGTCCTCAGATTGGAGGATCATATGGGGGCCCTTCTGACCTTACAGTCTATGAGTCAGAAGGGTTCTGCTAAGGTTGGCAATGGCAAATTTCGGCTTACTACCCATGGCCTGACGAAGGAACAGCCTGGCAGGTGGGGCTACCCACATATGCTTGGCAGCAAGGCACATGGACAACAGCACAGCTCCAATGGACACAGCTTCCCAACAACTTCAGAAGGCGCACACTTCCTCTTCAGCAGGGATCGGTGCAGGCCATACTCAAAAGAGTACACAGTTTGATGGAGGCTTTGACAGGGCTCACCTACCTGGTGCCACGAGGACTTACTGTCCAAGAAAGCCAGAAAAGGTGGGGATGGCTGGACTAGCAAGTGCAATTTAAGGGCATGACACTTACTGGGGGACACTGGCAGATGAACCCACTGGGCATATTACTGGCAACAGCACAGGAGCCTCCATTCTGACATGGTTTCTGGAGACACACATCTATCACTGTCTCACAATGCCGACCTGAGAAGCAGACACACAAGGGAGATGAAAGGAAGGAGTTATTAAACAACAGTCAAAAATCACATGGCTGCTCAACATTACTTTTCTATTTCAAGAAGCGACACTGACACTAGATCCTCCAATTCGCTCTGTTACATGGAGTGTTCCCAATCTCAGCAAGCAGGGAAGAACCTGCAGAAAGCCCTTTGGATGGTATCTAGTGGTAGTTGAGGTCTGGGTATCACGTGGAGAACAAGGTGGCAAGTAGCATGGCATTGCCCTCTGGAGGGGGTTCACCAGGAGAGCTGAGCCCCACAGAGGCTGGTGGCATTGCCCTCTGGAGGGGGATCACCAGGAGAGCTGAGCCCCACAGAGACTGGTAACTGAGGTGGGGGACAGCTGAATGTCCCCCCAGAAGTCAGTCAGTGGAGGTAGCTTCCCTCAGAGGCTGATGCATCAGCTTGGAGAGAGCTGGCTGTACCCTGGATCTCAGTTAGTGCTTGTGGTCGTACACAGCAGATTACTGTCTCACTGGAGCTGTGACAGGAGGGGAACAGACCAACCAGGAAATAGGTGAGCAACTCTTGGAGCTAACCATCAAGGAGTAGGAAGAGTGACAACAGGCACCCTCAGAGTATGGTTTGAGGACAGTCCTTGTCCCACGGCCATGCTGACTGGGCCAGGACTAAGAGTGCTGCATGCCAGGCAAGGAGGGGAAGGGAAAGCCACGGAGCAATTCTGCTCCAAATCTGGAAAGTACAAGATCAACAACTGCTGAACCCTCAGAGCTTGCTGAATGCTGACTCCACAAGGCCCCTGGCTGATGGTGGGTTTTGGGAGACGTGGCAAATTCCTGACCTATGACAGTAGCTAGAGAGCACTGTCAGAACCTGGACAACAGATGGGGGAAGACTATCAGCTCCTTTGGAGCCCAGTCAACTGAGCAAGGGGAGAAGGTACCAAACTTGTTCATGGATGCTGGTCAATATAGTGCTGCATGTGCAATGTACTAAGCACTTACAGAGGGGCTACTGAACTACTGCTGAAAGATTAAACCTATCTGAACTGGGGGGAGGAGCAGGGCCACCCCTTAGAGGGTGCAGGGCCTGGGGCCAATCAGCCTGTGGAGGGTCGCCCTGGGCTGGGGGGAGGCACGAGGGGGCCAGCCCAGAGGCTGGCCCTTTACTCTCACCCCTCCTCCGAGCAAGCCACCCTGCCCAGTCCAGGGCCTGGGCTGTGTTCTTCCTCCCTGCCACTGGGCCAGGCCACCCTCCCCCCAGGGTGGAACAGCCGGCCCAGGGAAGGAGTGAGAGACCAGAGCCCAGCCTCTGGGCCAGCTCCCTCCGCTTCTTGGCCAGCTTCATGCTGAAGGCAGCGGGGAGGGGGCAGGAGACAATGTGGCTGTGGGGGGGGCAGTGGTTCACGCCCCATGCTGCCCGGGGCAATCGCCCCACTCCCTGCCCCCAACCAAAGGGCTGCTCTGGGGGGAGGAGAGAGCAATGCATTCACTGCTCTTCTTTGAAGAGCACACTGGCAATATAGTCCATTTTAAAAGGGATAGTCGTGTTAGTCTAGTCCAGTGAAAAAACAACAAGGAGTTGTGTGGCACTTTAAGACTAACAGATTTATTTTTTGCATGAGCTTTCATGGGAGAAGATCCCACCTCCTCAGATGCTTCAAAGATGGGTGAACTTACAGAAAGGAATGAAACTAAATGCAAGGGGGTGTAAAACATAGGATCAGGTCATAAAGTAACAGCAAATCAGAGCAGTTTACAGGCTCAAACCATGGGAAGCCTGAAGTCAAATTACCCTTTGTAATGGGAAAAGAATCCATAGTCTCGATTCAGTCCTGCTTTCACAGAATTTAGCTTGCATATTAATTCAATTTCAGCTGTCTCTCTTTGAAGTCTTGATGTCCCAGGTACAGCTCTAACGACAGTAGTTAACAAATCCATCATCAAGTGATTAGGAAGATGGAAGTGCTCAGCAACTGGTTTCTCTGTTCTTTGATTTCTGATATCAGCTCTGTGCTCATTCAGTCTCTTACAGAGCGATCGTTCTGTTTGTCCAATATATAAGGTGTAGGGGCATTTCTGGCACATGATGGCATAGACCACATTAGTAGATGAGCAGGTAAATGAGTCTTTGATGGAGTAGCAGGCTTGATTAGGACCTATGATGGTGTCTGTTGTGTAGATATGTGGGCAGACTTGGCAGCATGGTTTTTTGCAAGGGTGTGTGCCTGCTTCAATGTTCTTCTTGTTAGATCTGTAGTTGCTGGTGAGTATCTGTTTAAGATTAGGGGGCTGCCTATAAGCAAGGAGTGGTCTGTCTCCTAATGTTTGAGAGAATATAGTCCATGCATGCATCAGCATGAGTACACAAAGGGAACATCAGCAGTCAAGCTTGATTGCTTTTGACAAATAGAAAATTAGTGCATAAAAGACTTGCTGGAGGAAGTTTATTTGAATTTCAAGAAAGCATCTGGTTGCTTTGTCTCAAAATCTTATCTGGATTGGTAACTGGCTAAACAGACCACAAAGAGGGTCTAATGCAGTGGTTCCCAACCTGTGGCCCTGGGGACTTTCAAAGCTCCCCTCCTGCTGGCTGCAGAATGGGGTCACTGCCTGAGGACCCAGACGAAGTGTGCTTCTGCAGGGCTAAAAGACCAATAGAAGCTCCTTGCTTCAGTTAAAAGGATAGTAAAGTTAATGCTCCCATCCCCCTGGCTGTGCAAAGCACTCTGCTTAGGTCCACTGGTACTAGGGTCCTTTCTGGAGCCAGAGGGAGGAAGGGGAACAGGGACATTGTTGCCCTGAAAAAAAGGGTCAGGGCCCAGGCCCACATGGTCCCACCCCCAGGCCTGATATAGCCCCCCTACTCCAGGCTCCATCCAGGAGCCAGATTGGGCTCCTCCTACTGGTGACCCCGACCCGATCTAGCCCCTACCACTACCAGCAAGTGGCAGGACGGCCCTGGTCCAGATCCAATCCCTGCAGGCACCCAGGGCCCAATCTGGCCCCTGCTGCTGACGCCCAGTGACATGCAGCCTCAGCTTTGATCCAGTCCCTGACGTTGCCAGCCCATGGCCCCTGTGGCCCTGGCCCAGACCCAGCTCCTGCAGGCAGCCCCAGCCCGGATCTGACCCCTGCCGCTGCTGGCCAGCAGCAGATGGCCTGGGCTTGATCCGGCCCCTGCCACTGCTAGGGCAGGGCCACAGACAGTTGGGACTTCTGCCCTGCAGGCCCAGTGGCAGCAATGCCCCTGGAGGGGAGCACTGATCTTCAGTCTCCCTGGCTGCAGAAGGGAGCCACTGCCTTGGAATCCAGATAGAGTTCATACAGCTGCAGGAAGCATGCGATTTCTCTGCTGCTGTCAGGGAGTTAAAAGATCAATGAGCAAGGAGCCAAACCGCTTTTCAGGGAGGGTGAAGGTCTACTGGCAGAGGCTGGCGGCCCTTCAGGACTGTAAAAATGATATCGGTGGCCCTCAAGCCAAAAAGGTTGGGAACCACTGGTCTAGTGGGATACAGCAGAATTTGAAATTAAATAAAATCAATCCCAACATTCTGTGTATTCCAGGAGTGAAATAATATGTTAATTAAGTTAGCTGATGGCAATAAATTGGGAGGAACTGCAAACATCAGTGAGGAAAGAGAAACATAGGAAGATTAGAAAAAAAGCAGAAAATAAAGTGAAATTTGAGCTGAAAAACAGTACGCTAGTGCATATGGGGAATGCTGTTCGTCATTCAGGTTCAAAGATCACCATGACATCACTGGTTGGTTTAGTTTCCATAAACAAGTGAGTGGCTGACCAGGCTGAATTGAGCTTTGAACTGTCTGTGGCACACTGAACAAGAGATGCCACTATGGATTGCTTGATAAACAGCAGATGAGCCCTCTTATGAGACTTCTGCTACTGATGTTTCTGTTCTGCCTCAGCAGTTCTCCTCTGCTCAAAGACTGTAGCTTCAGCAGGCATGAGGTTTCACCAGGGCAGAACTATCAAGAGCGAGACTGTCCCAAAACTTTGGGTCAGTGTTGAAATGCTCCAGGGACAATTTAATGAAAATGAAATGTTTCTCTGGCCTCTCTGAGAGTGCTTCTTCTCTTTCAGCTTGCCGTAAAAGATCTTCTTTGGCAGTCACATCTGACATTCTTGTGACATGGCCTGTCCATCATCTCTATGATTTAATCAGCAGAGTGCTACGTAACTTCTGTCTTCATGATGATGATGACTCCAAAGTTCTCACAAGTTGTAGAGAAGTAGTCCATATTTCACTGCATGTCATTCTCAGATATGATATTCAGGGAACACTTGTCATCAAAAACAGAAGATCACAACCTATCACTTCCAGTGCAGTCATGGCAGAGAATACCATAATGACTGCTGGGGCCAACACAGTGTTCTGCTTGACTCCCTCCACTGGTGACTGGGAATGGTTCAGATGACTCACTGTTGTCCTCAATGCAAGTGAGTATACTATCATAGAACTGCTGAACCAGAGAGATGAATTTCTCCAGGCAACCAAATTTTGCTGAGATCTTCCAAAGGTCCTTTTGACTGACTGTATCAAATACTTTTGTCAATTCAATGAAAGTTGTGCACAGGACTCAATGTTCCCTCTAATTTTTAATAGGCCGTGTGTGCAAAAATGTCTTTTGTGCAAATTTTCGGAATCAGTGCCCAAATTTGTGCACACTACAGTGAGTGTGGTCAAACTTTGTCAGCACAACAAAGCAAGTGTGTATGATGCAAATAATATCTAAATTTTATTTTTAAATGGTGATGGAAATGATTTTATAAATTACAAAACCTTATCTGAAACATGCTACTTGAATCTGCCTTCTTAAAGTAGTATAAAAATATTAACACTGTTGAATTTTTTTGTGCATGCTGTATTTTGTTGTGTGCACAGGTTTCATGACATGTGTGCGTGCGCACATGCGCACAGCTTAGAGGGAACATAGGTTGGAGTTCTGTTCCTGGCTTTTCTCCTGAAGCTGACAAGTTGCAAACACCATGTCTGTAGTCTCACATCCTTTCTTGAAGCCACACTGTCTCTCAGGCAGAACCCCTTGTTCAACATGTTGCACAAGGTAATTCAGCAGATCTGGTGAGAAATATGCCAGCTATTGACAACAAAGAAATGCCTCTATAGTTGTTACAAGACTGTCTGTTGCCTTTCTGCTTGTATAAGTGGACAATAGATGCATCTTTGCATTCCTGGGGTATAGCTTTTTGAGTCCACATTAACTGGAAAAATTCAATCAGTTTCAGAACCATGTGCAAGCTTCCAGCCTCATAGGCTTCTGCTGGTATAGCATCTGCTCCAGGTGCTTTGCCACTTGATAGCAGATAATTTACTTCAGTTTCAGTCAGCACTGGGTGATCAGCAAGAAATATGCTGATATCAAGCTGGGACAGTTGATCAGTTGCTTCCTAACAAACAGATGTCTGTTGATTGAAGATTTTGTTAAGGTGTCCTGCTCACCTTTGTGGTATTGTTTGCCAATGTGCAGTGCAATGCCATCATCACACAGTACTGGAGATGTCCAAAATGACTGTCTTGAGAGCAGCACAGAAGTTTTTCATGTCATTGCTGTCTGCATAGGATTGAATCTCATCTGCCTTGTTGCTCAACCGTGAGTTGTGCATCTCTCTAAATTTGGACAATACTCGACGTCGTTGCAGGCTGTTTTCTTAGATGCACTTGGTTCTGCTGTGAGTGCAGGGGACTGACTCCCTTCCCGTTCTCAAATTCTGTGAATTGCTGTCTTCTAAATAGGCCTTATGGAGCAGACACTGCTCATTCAGTAGTCTCCCTATGACAATATGGTTTTCATAAAATCAATCGATGTTTAGCTGTGGAATAGTGGGTGTTGGATGCAGCTGAATACACGGTGTCTCTAAAGATTCCCGGTTTTCTTCAACATTATTGGAGTTCACAACAATTGTTAAAAGCTGGTTGCACAGTTCTTCAACAAAAGCCTGTTTCACATTCTCCTCCTCCAAGTTGGAGACATTAAGCTTTCCAAATACTTTTTTACTTTGTGGTCATCTACTAGGATGTATCCAGATATTCAGCTTGGAGGCAACAAGTCTATGATCAGACCAGAATTCTGCACTTCTCATGGCTTTCTCAGTTAACTATCCCATCTGTCCTGTCTCCTGATAATGAGGTAATCAATGATATGCCACTGCTTGGAGCGTAGATGCATCCACAACATCTTGTTTAACAGGTGCAAGACTGTGTTGGTGACAAGGAGGTCAAGCTTGGTATATTTCCTCACCAGAATGAACCTTTTGCATTTCTTTTTTTCCACTGGTACCTAGCTATGCCAGGTAATCTGCACCAACTCTGGTGCTGAAGTCACCATGGATGATGAGCTTGTTTGCCTTATTGAAAAAGAAACTTCAGGTCTTTGAAATATTGGTCTTTGATCACATCTTAGTTGGTCATAGTGGGTGTACAGGAACTGATAATTGTTGCACATCTTTTCCCAAACATTGGGAGTCTCATTAATATGAGTCTACCATTCACACCCTTTGGGAAATTCAAAATCTTGCTAACTAACAGTGTTCTGATGGCAAACCCCAAACCAGCTTCAAGTCACTTTTCTTTACTATGGCCAATCCAGAAAAAGGTATGGCCAGATGGCTCCTTTTTCCATGAGTTGTCCCTCTTCAGCTAGGTGATCTTCATTCAGGGCTGCAATCTAGATGTTGCATCTGGCCAGTTCTCTACCAACTAGAGCTGTTCACCCTGCTGTTGTGCAATCCATTAATGTCCACGTATTCTGAGCACCAATGGATGGTGGTGTGATTTTCAACCGCTGTCACAGGATTTCTCTCAGCTGCAGAGTGCTGACCAGGATGGAGGTGAAGCAAACAACTTTTAGGGCACCTTTTCTAGCTACTTCTTCATACCACAGGCGTGAGCAATGTAATCCTAAATAAAACTGCTTAGTCACTCAGGAGACTGCCAAATTCCACTGCTGGGGAATATTATCTCAAGGATATACCAGATTGGAAGGAAAAAGCTAGGGAAGGAGTACAGTAATGTGGTAGGAGGTAATTTACACAATAGAACAGATGTACTTACACAATGTGAAGTTCTGCAACCAAGAGCAGTGTAATTCTGGACCATGTATGCAACTGAAGATATCACATTGAAGCTAAGAGGTTATAGTCATATAAATAGCTTTTGTGTACCACATTCATGCCTTGGCATGTCCACAAAATGACATAAAAGAATTGGTGGCAAGTAAGAATAGAGCAAAAAACGTGGATTTGGAAGGAGTGATTTATGGAGAAAGTTAAACATACATAAGATGGCAGTGTGCAGGGAAGTAGAAAAGGGAGTTGCATGCCCTTTAGATAACAGAAAATAGTAAGAAAAAGATAGGATTTAGGATGATGAATTGGGAAAATCTAGGAATATGAAATTAGGATAGATAAAATGAGATGAATATCAGGAAAGAAGATCCCAGCAATAAAGTGTATCAAGCTGTAGAATGCTCTTCAGGTGTACTTATGGAAGTCCCATTGTCCAAAAATTTTAAAACCAATTGTTTATAACAACAGAACTCCATGTAGCGAGCAACCAGGGCTTGTCAGGGAAATGGACTGGTTACCCTAACAGTTCCCAGAGAATGACAGAACAAAAAAGTTAACATTTTGATCTAGTCACTGAGGAACTGGGATAGTGTTTGCTGGTACTCACCAGTGAAGGCACTGCGACAGATGCACGTATAATCATTGATCTGCTGAATGCAGTCTAGGCTACCATGAGGACTACAAGGATTGGAAAGGCACTCATTAATATCCCCCTCACACCGTTCGCCTGCAAAGCCTGGGAGGCAACGGCAGCTGTAGCCCCCAATTTGATCAATGCACTGTCCTCCATTAAAGCAACGGGGTCCACCCAGATCAGCAGCACAGTCATCAATGTTCTCCTCACAATTATGGCCTGTTAAAATAAGCAAGAGAAACCAGAGTTTCAGCTACTGCAGCCTCATTTCTTATAGTTCATCAAGTTACCAAAGATTATCTTCCATATAGTCCCAGGCTCACCTGGTTAAGACCGCAGCTTACAAGGATCTCTACAAAATGCACTTACTTCATCCTCAGATCATTCCCAATAAATGTGTGGATTAGATCAAGCCAGTTCTCAATGGTACTTTATTCTCATAGTCTGAGTGGTTTTAGTCACTGCTTAATTTAAGTATATGTATTTTTTAGAAAAACCTGATTTAGTGTGATGGTTGGGTTATCTGTCATTATTTGCTGAACACCACCAGACAGTTCTGCATTGTGACTTGTAAGGCTGTGAACTGCCAATGTTAATTTGATTTGGTGATAACCCTGATACCTAATGATGAGAGTTTGTGTCAACTAATCACCAACAATGGAACAAACTGACAGATGTGCTTTTGGTTAGCATACAGGATCATGGGAGTTTGAGCTGTAACAGACAGTGCACCTCTGCTGGGCATCAGGGACGAGCCTTGGACATTGCTAGCAATTGTTTTTTTCCACAAATTCCCCTTGGCAATGTAGTCTTAGGTCAGACACAGTAGGGAAAGTGTCCTAAATCCATTACTAGTTCTGCCTCAGATAACAAGAATGCAAGATCCAGGTGAAGAACCAATCCGTACATGATCCAGTTAAACCATATTTTTCTCCTTCTTCACACAGAAAACTCCAATTTGTGTAACTCATTGTAATGCTGTCCGTTTTTTAAACACTGGTTTGCTGACTCATATCTTATTCACTAGAATGCCCAAAGGCCAGCTGGCATCCCATTTTTATTTAGGCATTTGGTTATTCCTTCCTACATGAACCATTTCACCCATATAATTACCAAGCATGGCCTGCTTTTATCCATACAACTTGTTTCCCTAGCAAAATGCTGGTTTAGCATATTTTATTAGTAATGGGTGCAAGAGGCACAAAAAGATTAGAGTTAAAAAAAGCAGTGATGAAGGAAACCAAAGGTGGAAGACATTGCAATCGGAACGCAAACACACCAAATCAACAAGGACTCTTTCCTCCTTAGAACTTCTGCAGTGTCCTTAGTACTGGATACCCTTCAGAGAAGAAATAAACAGGCCAAGAAATGTCTGCTCTTATTGGCCCCAAGATCACAGAATCATAGGGTTAGAAGGGACCTCATGAGGTCATCTAGTCCAACCCCCTGCCAAAAAAGCAGGACCACTCTCACTAAATTATCCCAGCCAAATATCTCCAAAGATGGAGATTCCACCACTTCCCTAGATAGCCCATTCCAATACTTCACCACTCTCCTAGTAAGAAAGTTTTTCCTAATATCCGACCTCGATCACCCCAGCTGCAACTTTAAACCATTTCTCCTTGTTTTGTCCTCTGTTACTACTGGGAACAGCTGAGCTCCATCCTCCTTGGAGCATCCCTTCAAGTAGTTGAGGGTTGCTATCAAATCCCCCCTCAGTCTTCTCTTCTGCAGCCTAATAAACCTAGCTCCTTCAGTCTTTCTTCATAGGTCTTGTGCTCCAGCCCCTTGATCATTTTTGTTGCCCTCCGCTGGGCTCTTTCTAATTTGTCCACATCCTTTTTGTAGTGGGGAGCCCAAAGCTGGACACAGTATTCCAGATGCGGCCTCACCATTGCCGAATAGAGGAGAACAATCACATCCCTCGAGCTGCTGGTAACGCTTCTACTGATGTAGCCCAGTATGCCATTGGCCTTTTTGGCAGCAAGAGCACACTGTTGACTCATATCCAGCTTCCCATCCACCATGACCCCCATGTCATTTTCTACAGTGCTGCTACTTAGCTGATCACTCCCCAGCCTGTAGCAATGCATGGGGTTTTTCCGTCCAAAGTGTAGGACTTTGCACTTGTCCTTGCTGAACCTCATGATGTTTCTATTGGCCCACTGCTTCCATTTGTCTAGATCTCCCTGAATCGTGTCCCTGCCCTCCAGCACGTCTATCATTCCCCCCAGCTTGGTGCCATCTGCAAACTTACTGAGTGTGCAATCTATCCCATCATCCAGATCATTAATGAAAATGTTGAACAGAACTGGCCCCAGGACTGACCCCTGGGGCACACCACTCATTACTGGTTGCCAACTAGACATGGAGCCATTGATTCCTACTCACTGAAACTGTTGATTTAGCCAGTTTTCTATCTACCTTATGGTCCACATATCCAACCCATACTTCCTTAACTTGCAAATGAGAATGATGTGGGAAACCACATCAAAAGGCTTGCTAAAGTCGAGGTATATCAAGTCAATGGCTCTTTCCACTTCCACAAATCCAGTCATCTCATCATAGAAAGCAATGAGGTTGGTCAGGCACGATTTACCAGGTGACGAAGAAGAAGAAAGATGGGAAGTAGTATGTCATTAAACCTTAACATGAAATGCAGCTCTATGAATTTCTTTCAGGGAAGTTTCATATATGAAAACTATAAAAAAGAGAGAGACAAAGAGCAAGTGAGTGAGAGAGAATTCTACCTGTGATCTCTAATGCATTCAGTAGTAGCAGTCTTAAATTTTTTTCATGCAATTTTTCAGGAGAGATTCGTTGTTCATGTGGCTCAAAGCAGCTGCAGTAACAAAAGGCAACTGGAAATCTGACTTATCAGAACTGTATGAAGAAGCCACAATGTGCAACTGTGTCGGGCCCTTATTTTGCCATTGAGTTATAGATTTAATGGTCCTGGAGAGGGTACCATGATATTTAACTGAATGATTTATAGACAAATGTACCAAATAAATGTCTAAGATATGAATTTATGGGGTTTGTAGGGAAAGTAGAGCTTCATTTTCATAAATTGATTATCTATGAAAATATGGAGTAGACTGTGCTTGGGTACTCCCAGTATGTGGATGGCAAAAAGCTATCTTCATCACGGATCTCACTTTTTTTCCTTTAGAGAGAATACAGCTCTTTGAAAAGTCTAATTTACACAGAGCATGTCTATCTAGTGCTGTTATTTTTTTTTCTTTCTTTTTTTTTTTTCTTTTTTTTTTTGCCTCCAGGGTGCAAGATCTTTAACCAGACTATGCTCATTTATCAGTTTCTTCATTCCTTTCAGGGTCAGCCACTCAGCAGCACCTTCAAGTTAAAGAAAAGCTGCTCTCCTTGTCCACTGGAACAGGCGAGTGTCCAAAAATCTCTCAGGTTGCTGCCAGGAAGGTCTCAGTCAGATATTAGGAAAAGATAATTGCTTACCTGTAACTGTCATTCTTCGAGGGGAGTTGCTCATGTCCATTCCATAGATAAGTGTGCTCGCCCCCAAGCACAGTTACCGGAAACTTTTTCCACCCCCATGCAGCAGCCGTAGGGCTAACTCCAGCTCCCCCAGGAGTGCTGCACAGCTGACATAGTACATCAAGGAGTGCTGGAGCTCAGCACTCTCAGTCCCTTCTTTCTGCTAACTCCAAAAGCAGGGATGGCAGGTGGAATTGGAATGGACGTGAGCAACTCCTCTCAAAGAACGACAGTTACAGGCAAGCAGCTGTCTTTTCTCCTTCGAGAGTTCGTTCATGTCCATTCCATAGATAGGTGAATAACAAGCTTACCTTGGATAGTAGGTGGAGTTAACTCCGGACGGACTGTAACACCTTTCTTCCAAAGGACACATCCTCTCTCGCCTGGTGTATGATAGCATAGTGAGAGGTAAACGTCACAGCCTTACATATTTCATGGACTGGCAGATTAGCTAGAAAAGCAGCGGATGAGGCCTGGGCTCTCGTTGAATGCGCCCTTTTGGGGCCCAAAAGAGGTAATTTCGTTTTGTCATAACAGAGTTTTATACATTGCATTATCCGTTTAGAAATATGCTGAGAAGAGATCGGAAGTCCTTTTGTCTGATCAGTGACTGCTACAAAAAGTTGGGTAGACTTATGAAATGATTTTGTTCAGTCAATATAGAAGGCCAGGGTCCTTCTGATGTCCAGAGTGTGACAGTCAATCCTCCACAGACAGATGAGGTTTAAGGTAGAAGACTGGAACGAAAATATCTTGATTACAATGAAAATCAGAGACCACCTTTGGTAAGAATGCCAGGCGGGGTCTTAACTGCTCCTTGTCCTTAAAAAGGATGGTATATGGTTGGTCTGAGGACAGTGCCCTCAACTCCGACTCTCCTCACTGAAGTTATTTCCACTAAGAAGGCTACTTTCATAGACAAGATTAACATTGGGCATGATGCCAGTGTTCAAATGGAGAATGTGTCAGTTGTGAAAGAACTACATTAAGGCTCCCAGGTGGCAGCGGACTGCATGGTTGCAGGTGCAGTCTCTCAATCTCCTTTAAGAATTGTGAGGCCATCGGATGTGAGAAAACCACCCTGCCTTGTAACAGTGGGTGGAAGGTGAGAATGCTGCCAGGTGGACCCTTGGTAGGGTTACCAGATACCAAAGCATGGAAAGGAGGACAGGGAAGTATGAAAAGGAGGACGTTGGAGAACACATGAAGAAAAATATAGGATTAATGTAATATTTTTCTGATTTGAGGGAGCCCTGGAATGCTTCCCCCTAAAAATAGGGTTTTCCAGGGCATTTCAGCTTACTTTAACCCCTATCAGTAAAAAGTCAGACAAAATCATGTATTTTTAAAATGCCTGCCAGACAGAGGACATGAAACTAAAAAGGACAACACGTACTCCTTTTTCCTGACATCTGGTAACCATAACCCTTAGTGAATATATGGCCAGGCTCTGCTGCTTCAGATGTAGGAGGTAATCCAGTATTACCTGAATGGAAGCTTTTGTTGGCGGTATATGTTGTTTCACAGCCCAGATTGAGAACCACCTCCATTTTGAAGTGTACGAGAACCTGGTTGAGGGCTTCCTGCTACCAAGCAGGATCTCCTGGATCTGAGAGAAACAAGCTTGCTCTTCTTCATGTAACCACAGAGTCTCCACACCGTGATATGCAGAGTCTCCAGGTCTGGATGTAATAGTGTGCTAAAGTCCTGTGACAGGAGGTCTGGGTGAAGTGGGAGCCCCCACAGACATGCAATAAAGAGCCATAGAAGTGTCATAAACCAGCATTGATGGGCCCAGATTGGGGTGATCAATATTACATCTGCCTTGCCTCTCAATCTTCCAGGCCACCCTGGGGATTAGTGGAATCAGAGAAGGCATACAACAGAGGACCCACCCAAGAGATGAGGAAGGCATCTGATGTTGCTCCCAGTTCCGACATCCGCAGGGAACAGAACTGGTCGCATTTCTTGTTCTGATGAGAAGCAAACAAGCTGACTTGGGGAACTCCCCATCCTTGGAAAATTTGTGAAACTACTCCCAGATGAAGCAACCATTCGTGGTGATGCAAGAACACTCTGCTCAGCTGATCTGTCTCCCTGTTCTTTGCTTCTGGTAAGTGGGAGGCTTTGAGGTAGAATCAATGGGCTACAGCCAGCTTCCACAGACAGGTCGCTTCCTCGCACAGAGCTAAGGATCGGGTGCCCCCTTGTTTATGGCCGTGGTGTTGTTTGTTAGCACACATACTACTTTTCCCAAGATGCTCTGTAGAAACACCTTGCAGGCCAAACGGACTGCACAAAGCTCTTTGATATTGATATGTAGGTCCTTGTCCTCCTGGGCCCAAAGGCCTTGGGTCCTTGGCCCTCTGCTGAGGTGCGCTCCCCACCCCAAGTCTGATGTGTCCAAAATCAACGTTACTGAGGGGTCCCTTTCTTGGAATGGGACTCTCTGCATCACTTGGTCTAGGTTTCACCACCAGTTGACCTGCTCCAGGACCACGTGAGGAATTGTGACGACCTTGTTTAGGGGGTGTCTTGTTGGCAAGTAAACTGATGCAAGCCACATCTGCAGAGGCCTTAATCTCAGTTTTGCTGGGAGAGCCACATGCATGCAGGCTGCCATGTGGTCAAGCAGTTTCAGGCACTGCCTGACCATCATTGTCAGCTTTCTCCAGAGGTTGTGTATCTGGCTCGTCAGCATTGAAAATCTGTCCAATGGCAAGAACACCCTTGCCTGCCGAGAGTCCAAGGTCACTCCTATAAAGTCTATTCATTGGGTGTGTACAGGTGTCGACTTTTCCCTGTTTATCGTAAGTTCTAATTTTTTGCAGGAAGGAGTACTATGTACATTCTGGCCATGGCCTGGTCTCAGAATTGGCCCAATAAGCCAGTCATCCAGGTATGGAAATATGTGGAGGCCCCTTTGATGCAGGTATGCTCCCAATACAGCGATGCAGTTTGTAAAAACTCTTGGGGTGGACGACAGGCCAAAGGGAAGGGCTGTAAATTGGTAATGCTTGCCTGATACCATAAAATGTTAAGTACTTTCTGTGGGATTTGCGGATGGAAATGTGAAAATATGCATATTTTAAACCGAGGGTGGTGAACCAGTCCCCTGGTTCTAAGGTAGGGATGATGGAGGCTAGGGATACTATCCTGAACTTTCTCTTGACTATAAACTTGTTGAGAGATCAAAGGTCCAAGATTGGTCTTAAAGTCCCCCTTGGATTTCAGGATTAAGAAATAGTGGCAATAGAAACCCCTTCCCCAGTCCTGTGATGGAACTTCCACTACTGCTCCTAGGGACAGTCAGGATTGCACCTCCTGGAACAGAATTTGCTTATGAGAGGAGTCCCTGAACAGGGACAGGGAAGGGGGTAAGGGGATGAGAGCAAACAGAACTGAATTGAGAGCCTCTGGCAATGGTATTGAGGACCCACCAATCCACCGTAATCCAGGACCACCAGACAAGAAAGGGTGACAGACAGTTGAGGAAAGGTAGTGAAGGGGCTTACGTGGGGACATGTTTGCCATCCTCTAATGCATCCTCAAAATGGTCATCTGGCGTTAGGTCCTCTCGACCTGCTATGATGTTGAGCAGTTGAAGATGACACTGTGCTGGAGCAGTGTCTATTTGATGTTCTGGCCCTCTCTTTCTGCCTACATACTACATAGATCTGCAGCTTGGGTCTATATCAAACCTGAGGTGTTGTGGGAGGTGGTTGGAAGGGCGGCGGTTCTGCAGAAGGTTGTAAAGGCCCAGAGTTCTGAGAGTGGTTCTTGAATCTTTCAGGCCATGAAGTTTTTCATCTATTTTGGTCAAAAACAAGGTTGGCCCCTCAAACGGAAGGTCTTGGATAGTTTGTTGAACCTCCTGTGAGGGTCCAGAGGCTTGTAGCTAAGAACAGTGCAGCATACAGATGGCTGCTGCCATATTGTGACCTCATGCATCAGCTGCCTTTCCCACAGTCATACCTTCCTCCAGGATGGTGAAGAATCTGATTCATGGTCTGCCTGTAATGAATCCACAAACCGACTCATCGAGTTCCATAAACTGTAACTATATCTATCCAAAAAGGCCTGATGATTAGCAATGCGAAGATGCAGACTAGATGCTGAATAAACTCTTTTACCAAACAGATCTAGTTTCTTCTGGTCCTTGTTCTTTGGAGTGGACCCTGGCTGGCCACATCTACGACCAGTCTGTCTGGTAGAGGGTGACTAAAGAGGTACTCAAAGTCCTTAGCAGGGACATAATATCTTTTCTCATAAGGCTTTGAAGTCAGTGGAATCAATGCTGGCATTTGCCACAGGCTTTTAACGATTTTTTGCACCCCCTCATGGACTGGAAGGGTTACCCTGGATGGAGTTGTAGTAGATAGCATGTCAAAGAGGTTATCAGTAGCATCCTTAAACTCTTGCACTTCCATAGCCACACTGGAAGCCACTCATTTTAATAGCTCTTGGTAAAACATGAAATTGTCCTGTGGGATTGAAGACATTTGCCCCTTGCTATCTTGCAAAGGAGAGGTAGGGGACTGCTGGAGTTGAGGATTCTTCCTGTGTCCAGCAGGAACCAAAGTCTGTTTAGATGTGCCCTCCTGAGGGTCCGAATCAGAGTCTGTATGATGGTCTCTATTTAATGCTAAGGGGCTGATTGGATGCACGCCAATGTGCAGGACTGGGATGCCAGCACCATGGGATAGGACTACAGTCCCCACTATGTTCACTGCATGGACCATTGCCCTGGGACCACTGCTGGAATTGTGGCAAGGCTATCTTAGGCTCCATTCTCTTCAGTAAGGAAGATGAGGGGAAACGAATTTTTCTCCCTCTTCTCCTGTGCCTCCGGTACCCATTCCCAGGTGAGGAAGATGAGTAGCTTGAGGAGCAGGCCATTATGCCCCAGTCCTGGCGGCCGACACAGTGCCGCTTCCAGTGCCTGGCCTTGGGGCTTAGTGTGGAGCGGTGCCACCGACCTGACGTTCTGCTTGAGCCCTTACCATGGGACGTTTGCCTCACCAGTGACTGTGCTGAGCTAGAAATTACAGAGGGGGATATATCATGGCCCCCTGAAGTTGAGTAGTGCTCCTGTTGCTTAGGAGTCAGGCTTCTTGACCCCGGAAGCTGTCCTGACTTGTCCACTTCAAGGGGTAAAGAAGTTCTCCCAGTGCCGAGCTGTGTTACTGTGGCATCCGAACCTTTTCTCTTCTCCCTCGGCCTCAGAGCCGATTTCACTTTTAGAGTCAAGCAGCTCTGGTGCCAAGTACATGGCCATAGCTTGGGCTTGCCCCTATCAGTGGAGACCCCCTCCACACTCTTATCTGGTGAGGGCATAAACATCCAGGCTTCCACAGCCTGGAATACCTCCTGTGTTGAAGGAGCTGGAAAGGATGCTAAATCCTCTGGTATGCCTGGAGGACAGCTCAAACCCTGTACAGGTTGCGTTGGGGAGCCAATGCAGCTCCTTCTTCCTCCACTTTGGTGAGGCACTACAGTGCCTAGGGCAGGGGTCTCAAACTCAAATCACCATGAGGGCCCCATAAGGACCGAAACAATGAAGCCTTTTCAAACAACATTTCAAATATTGGTAACAACTGTGTTGTTGCGGGCTGCAGGAAAGAGCTTTAGGGGGCGCATGTGGCCCACGGGCCACGTGTTTGAGACCCTGACCTAGGGATTATTAGCACCAGAGGAGTCGGTACCAGTACTGGGGCTGAGCTGGTGCTGCACACCAAAACTGCATTGGGAGCCGGAAACTGAGGAGGGGCTGAGGTTGGAGAAAAAGCAGTCTCCGTCAGGAGCACCTTTAATCTGAATTCACTTTCTTTTTGAGTCCTGGGCTTCAAACTTTCACAAATGGAGCATCCGTCTTTCTTGTCCGTCTCTCCCAGACACCTTAAGCAGTTGTCATGGGGGTCGCTCATGGGGAAAGCTCTCCCGCACAACAAGCACAGCTTAAAGCCCAGCTATTCAGGCATAATGTCCTACAGCAATGTGACTTGCCTAACACTATCTAGCTCAGTGGTTCCCAACCAGTGCGCCGCAGCACCACCCAAAGTGTGCCGTGAGAATCTGGGAGAGATAGAGTTAGAGCTCCCTCCCTGCTCAGCCCAGCCATGTGGGCTATGCAGGGCTGACAAAAAGCAGTGGCGGCTTTTGGGGTAGGCGAAGCAGGCAGCTGCCTAGGGCCCAAGCAATAAGGGGTCCTGTCCTCAATTTGGTGGACAGAAATTAAAATATAGAAAAATATAGAAATTGTTCCCATATAGCAGAGCTAGTAGGCCTGGAAGCCTAAGAACTTTTCACTCTTGGCTCATCAAGGCAAACTATCAGTAGGATCTGTGCTTCGCCTGAAGTGCAGATTTCACCATTATCTGCCCATCATCTTCACACTGACATGCTAAAAAAGAAGGAGCAAACAACAGACAGCACAATAGTAGGAATTTTCCCTTGGGCTCAGCTTTTAATTCTTCAGTGTGGCCATTTATTCTGCCATTGTTTAATTTTGTGAAATATTGCCTTTTCCTTTTCTTTTTTACTTGTTCTTTTGCCTTTTCCTTTGACTTTGTGACAACTTTTAGTTTGGCTTTGGTTAGATCAGTTTACCAGGTAGGTCCATATAGGCTGCTACATATAAATACAGTGCTGCCCTCTTAGACGATCATTACAGCTGGGTGTGATGTCTGTGCTCTATTTTTTTCTTTTTTTTTGGTAAGTAATTTTTCAGCTTCTTCTGTACTTACTATTTAATATTTCTGAGGAGGCAAGAGTCTTATAAACTTGAGTACTTCAGAGAATTTCACTGAAATTTGGTGTTTCTCATTTATAGCTACACACTAGGAACCTTTTTTATTTTTATTTATTATAATTATTTGTATTAAATGTCTAGTGCACATAAACCCAAGCCTATATGAAACATTTGTAAGATCTGACTGCCAAAATTTTAAATGTGGTATTTGTTACTTGTGAGCCATCATTAATGTTACCACTTTTTATTTATTAATTATTGCTCATACTTTTAAAAAATTTTTTAAATGTTCATTTTAACTTTGTAGTTCAGCGTTAGCTCATTTATGTTAAGTGAAATGATCAACTTACAAGCTTCATGATGGGAAGATCTTTAAAAATATCATACCAAGAATAATTTACAAGTTCCAGAGGGATAGTCATGTTAGTTCAGTTCAGCAAAACAAAAAAGGAGTTCTGGGGGGGTCGTGTGGGGTGGTTAGGGCTGCGGGGGGGGGGGGCTGGGGCCACAGGGAAGATAGCAGTGGGGGCCGATAGTGAGCCCTTTAGGGGGCCCCATGAAGTAGTCTGTGGCAGGGAAGCAGCTCCCAGCCTGTCAGCCAGCCTGCAAACAGCCAAGGTAAGGGCTTTGAGGGGGGCTGCTGGGAGTTGTGGGGGGCAGGAGGTATGTGTGTAGCAGAGGTGGGTGGGAGTGGATGTGTAACAGAGGGTGTGTAGCTGAGGTTGTGGGGTGGCTGTTTGGTTGGGGGTGTATGTAGCTGGGGGCGTGAGCTGGGGGCTGGGGGGATAGTTCTGGCCCGTGCAGTGATGTGAAGGTCCATCACAGGCAGCAGGGGCTGGGGGAGGGGGGAACGGGACCCACTGGGGTGGGAGGGAGCAGCAGTGGGGTGAGGCTTTGTCCTGGGTGGCAGGGAGCCACTGTGGAGAAAGGGGGAAGTGGGTGCTGCGCCGTGCTCCCCTGCCCTACTTTTCTACTCGCCAGGTTCCCCCTGCTCCCCCACAAAGCCACTCCTGTTCTCCCTTCCCCTCTCCTCTCTTGGCACCCTTGTGCTGCTCCCCTTGTCCTCTTTGGCCGCCCCTGCCCAGGCATGGTGCTACCATTTCTGGCGCCCCCCTGCAATGCTTACCAGGCTTACTGGGTTGTGCCGGCCCTGCCCCTGCCCTGCTCTGCTCCCCACACTCACTCCTGCCACTGCAAATAACTCCTGACCTCCCCTGTCTTGCCATTCCTGCTCTGCTACCCCTACTACACCACATAGCAGCACTTCCAAACCACTGTGCTATGGTTCATAAATATTCATATTATTTTGACTTAATTTGAATATTCATGAGTTTAATGATGGTGTGCCTCAAAAAATTTGAAGGTATCAAGGTGTGCCACAGCAGAGAAAAGGTTGGGAACCACTGATCTAGCTAACTACTAACAAAGGACACTTTACACAGAACAATTAGCACTAACAAAAGATGGGCGGGAAAAAGGCAGAAAATTTACCCTGCAAACCTAACTAGCTAGGACAGGGGGTGGCAACCCAGGAGGGGTGGCCAGGTAGAAGCAGCCCAAACTCCATGGAAGGGCTGTTCCAGGGCCCTGCCTCCGCAAGGCCAGCTCCCCACTGGCTGCTTTTGGGAGGGAGGGCCGGCTGGTGGGTGGAGTACCACTGTTCCACCCACCAGCAGAAGGAGGGAGGGAGGGAAGGACGGAGCGCAAGCCAACCGCGTCCCCTCCCCGCTAGGGAGCCACAGTGCAACCACTGAGCCAGTTCTGGCTCATGTGGTTGTGTTGGGAGAGGGGGCAAGCAGGGAGTCCCAGGGCACAGCTGGCTCCCTGGAAGAGACTTCCAGGGACAAGCAGGGGATGCTCAGTGAGCCACAGGTGGCTCACTGAGCCCCTGTTGCCTATCCCTGAGCTGGGGGAATTGCTGGAGTCAGCTGAAGCTGCAGCAGAGTTCCAGTAACTGTCTGCAGACGGAAAGAAGGAACTGAGTGGGCTGAACTCCATCACTCCCTGATATACTGTGGTGGTTGCGTGACACTCCAGGGGAAGCTGGAGCTAACATTATGGCTATTGCTTGGGGGCCAAAAAGTTTCCAGTAACCGTGCTCAGGTGCGGGGACACCTATCTATGGAATAGACATGAGCAAGCTCTCAAAGAAAAACTTTTTCACTAGGAGGGTGGTGGTAGAATCTCCATCTTGGGAAACTTTTAAGACCAGATTGGACAAACACTGGCTGGGATGATTTAGTGCATGGGTCTCAAACTCAAATCACCATGAGGGCCACATGAGAACTAATACATTAGCCCAAGGGCTGCACCACTGAAAACCTTCCATACAATGATACTGCAAATATTCGTAACGATCGTGTCATTGCGGGCCACAGGAAATAGCTTTAGGGGCTGCATGTTTGAGACCCCTGATTTAGTGGGAGTAGTCCTGTGTATAGCAGGGGCTTGGACTAGATGACCTCATGAGGTCCCTTCCAGCCCTAATATTCTATGAACTCCAATAGGACCTGTATAAACTCTGATCAGCCATGCCCAAGAACTAGGCTTGAAAACAGCTGGTATTGATACATACATGGTACCAGCAACTCTGAATGAAAGCTAAGACTCTGGAGATTAAGGGCAGGTCTACACTACAGAATTACTTCTGTCTGATCAGGGGTGTGAACACATCACATACCACCACATTTAGTTCTGATCCCTAAGACAGAGACAGACACTTTCAAGATCACTAGCAAGCATTCTTAAAACTGAAATACTCACCTACAGTAGTGAAGAAAGAGACTGACAGAGCCAGATGGGTACCCAGAAGTCACCTACTCCAGGAGAAGTTCAAGAGAGATAACAACAGAACGCCACTGGTCGTCACCCACAATCCCCAAGTCTAACCCCTACAGCACATCATCAAGGATTTACCACATATTCCAGCGGTTCTCTACCGCTGTATCACAACACAAAAGCGTGTCACAGTACAGCAGCAAGTGTGTCACAGGCTAAGCCGCCATGTGGCTACAAAGCTGTTGCAGTAGCAGGGAATTGCTGCTGCTGGTGGCAGGACTGGCAGCCAGAGCTGTAACTACAGATTTTGGTGCCCGCAGTAAGCAACCGGAAAAGTGCACTCACCTGCAGGGCTGGAACTAGGTATTTTGGCGCCCTGGAAAGCACCACAAAAATGTGCCCTCAAATCAATTTTGTAATTCATGATGCAGAAATAGGGGGAGAAAGGGCTGTAATACCTGCTGGTGCCTAACTGAGTTTTGGATAATGAATGCAAACAGAGCAGTATTACCTACTACACAGTATATTAAAGATGCAAAATGCAGGTGCAAACACGTACACACACCAAGTAGTCTGTGACTCTATGTAACATTTAGGGCCTGTCTGCACTGGGGAGGTTTGCGCTGGGGTAGCTATGCTGCTGTAGTGGCACTGATACATTTTCCCTTCCCTCTCCAGCATAGGTGGACAGCCCTAGTTTTATACAGAGTGTGCATCCATGAAGTTAATCCTGGTTTCAAAGAGCTTTGGTTTAGAAATGGGAGTGTATAAGATAATCAAGATCTAATCTGTCTTATGTTCCCAGCATAAAAAAGGAAAAAGTCTATTTCTTTAAAATTTCATTGATTTCAAGAAAGGTGCTGGATCCACAGCCCTACAGATTAAATCCCTGTTTACCCATATAATGAGAACAGCATAAGCAGCCTAATGGCTGAATATCCCATTATCAATTCCCCAAGCCATCCAGTTCCCCATTTAATGTTTTTTAATTAATGCCAACATATTCATTAATTTTCTGAAATATCTGTTAAATTATATTGTAAAACTGGCTTTACCACATAGAAAAGAGCAACTACAAACTAGACTATCTCAGCACTAAAATGCATGTCTAAACACACAAAATCCAAAGGGGTAGCCATGTTAGTCTAGTTCAGCAAAAAAAAAAAAAACACACCAAGAAGTCCTGTGGCACTTAAAGACTAACAAATTTATTTTTTTGCATGAGCTTCTGTGGGGTAAAATGCCACTTCATCAGACGAAGTGGCATTTTCTCCCATAAATACACTAAGTGAATGACCTAATCTCTTTGTGGGACTCAGGCAAGCTGCTGACTAATCCAGCATGTTAGCTGCTGGGAGTGGGGCATTTTTAAACCTCCTGCTCTGCATGCTGGCACTGCCCAGGGCAGTGGAGTGAGTGAATGTAGGGCTGTAGGGTGAGGGCAACTGCCAAGGCAAGGGGCTGCAGCAGCCCTAGAGCGGAAGGGCCATGGGGCAGGGAAGGGGTCCAGAGCCGGGAGGGGACACAGGGTGTGAGATGGGCCAGAGCCAAGGCAGAGGAGCTGCACAAGGCCCAGAGTGGAGGGGCCATAGGGCAGGGAGAGAGCCAGAGTCAGGGTAGCAGGGTGGTGGGGCTGCAGCAGGGCGAAAGTAAAGAGGCTGCGGGGTGGGAAGGGGACCAAAGTTTACACAGCAGAGTGAGTGGTGGATTCACAGCAAGAGTGGAGGGGCTGGAGGGACTGGCAGTGGGGCCAGACCTGGGGCTGCAGCAAGAGCTGGGGTGACAGCGAGTGCTTGGGGGGAGGAACAGACTTTGGAGCTAAAGGCCGGCATGGGGAAAGAGGATGAAGGGAAAGAGACTTGGTGGCTCCTGGGGGGGGGAAATGGGACAGGAGCAAAAAGAGACTCAGGCTGTGAGGATGGGGGAGAGAAGAGAACTGAGGGGAAAGAGACTTATGGCCAGAGGCATTGCTGGTGCTGGGCACCCCGGGACATGTGCCCCGAACCCCAGCGCCAGTGCCCTGGATCTCCGGCCCAATTGGGCTGGAGATCCAAGGCCCAGCCGCCAGTGGCCACGGCAGCCCCATCCCCGGCCGGGGATCCAGGGCCTGGCCGCAGTGGACCCATCCACCCGTGGCCACTTTCGGCCCCGGCCCCAGCCCTGGCCGGGGATGTGGGGCCTAGCCGCCTGCAGTGGCACCTGGTCCTGTCCCTGGCCAGGGGGCGGGGCCTGCAGACTGGGGGCAGGGCCTGTGTCCATGCCCCAGGTCCCTCCCCCGGCCAGCAACGCCTCTGCTTATGGCTGTTGTGGGGGAAAAAAGTGGTGGGAGAAAAGAGATTTGGAAGCTGCCGTGGGTGGGGGGAACACTTGGGTGGAAGAGATGGGGTCTGTCAGGGGGGAGGGGCTGCTGGGGTGCCCTGGTGTGTCACGAATGGCTGGGAACCCTCCCAGCCATGCTGCCATTCTGAAAAGGTGGCTTATTCTTGATCCTTCACTCTCTCAGGCCTTGGCAGGCATACCTCTCCTCTCTTACAGACAGCCTCTCAACCATAAGCAGATACTTACCAGCAACTACAGACCTAACAACAGAAACATTAAGGCAGGCACATACCCCTGCAACAAACCATGTTGCCAACTTTGCCCACACATCTGCACAAAAGACACCATCACAGCACCTAATCAAGCCAGATGCTACATCAAGGGCTCATTCACCTGCTCATTGACCAATGGGATTTATGCCATCATGTACCAGACATGCCTATCTGCCTTATACATTGGACAAACAGGACAGTCTCTGTGCAAAAGAATAAATGGGCACAAATCTGACATCAGAAATAACATTCAAAAACCAGTAGGGGAACACTTCAATCTCCCTGCTTACTCCATTAATGACTTGTTAACAGCTGTGCTCAAACACATAGATAACAAATAGAAGCTTCAAAAAGAAACTGCAAAATTGGAATTTATAAACAAATTTCACTCCACAAAGTCAGGGCTGATGATAGATTATAGCAACGGTCTCAAACTCAAATCACCACAAAGGCCGTATGAGGACTATATGTTAGCTGAAGGGCCGCACCACTGAAGCCTTTTCACACAATATTGCAAATGTTGGTAACAACAGTGTCATTGCAGGCCACAGGAAATAGCTTTAGGGACCACATGCAGCCCGTGTGTTTGAGACCTCTGGACTATAGGTTCTTTTCCCATTAAAAACAGTTAAATTTTGCTTTTCTTGTCTCCCACTCACCTTCCTGCTAACTGCTGTACTCCACTGTTTGAATCCTAACAACTGCTTTGATTAGCTATAACAGTCTGACCTGATCCCATGACTTACACTTCCCTTCATTTATTTTGCTCCCATTCTGTAAGTTCCCCCATCTTCAAAGTGTCTGATGAAAGCTCATGCAATAAATAAATTTGTTAGTCTTTAGAAGTGCCACTAGACTCCTGGAGTGGGTCACATCTTCACAATATAAAAGGAGTGATGTCTCATTTTTGGTGACAGGCAGATGGTATTCAGGAGATACCACTGGTTATTTTTTGTCTCCAATCAGGAAGCAAAGCCCAACAGAGCACATATATAAGCCCCATCAAGAGTGAGTCAGGTTCATGGGGCCTACAGAGCTGCACAATCAGTTGTGAGTGGAGTCTCATTTTGGTGACTCCACCAGAATTTAACCTCATTTTCCTCCCTCCAAATCTGACTCCTGCAAAGAAGTGTTCTAGTCTGTGTGACTCTCACAGAAACATAAACAGAACCTTTATGAGCTTTCAGGAGGATGAGTTAAACTGTTAGAAACAGCTGCTAAAAGCTTTTCAATAGATTAAAGACTGTGAGACTCACAGATGCTCTGGTAATGTACTAGATAGGCCTCAATAACAACCACATGGGTGGAACCAGACAATTATTATACTCTCAGATGAACTCATCCACAAAAGTAGTATGAAGACAAAAACATGGGGGCAAACCTTTTCACAAAATGATCTGACCTCTCAGTTCTCATCCTCAAAGGAAACCTGCACAGCAACTTCAAAGACAAGCTGGGAGCTTATATTTGTAACTTGGCTAGATACTAAAAACCCTAGATTCCATAAAGACACTGGATTTATGGCTCATTACAACAAATCTATAATCTACCAACCTCCTTTGTGGATGTAACCTGTCCACTTCACCTTTACTGGTCTCGTGCAACATGCCGTTGTCCGTTGCCCATTAAGTTAATTGGATGGCCGCCCCTCCTGGGCCATCAGTTAAGTGTGTAGAGTGGAGCAGATGGCCCCTTCAACTGAATGGCCATTGACACCCAATTGATTTCTACAGGGCTAGGCATAGGTGGGCACTGCCCAAATTGCAAGATCCGTGAAATGGTGAAGGCATGAGTCATGCTCACCTGAGTTTCCAGCCTTACCTGTAATCAGCAAACTGTGGCCAATCATAGCCACTGGCAGGAAACAAACAGTTTAAAAACCCAGGGTTTGGGTTGATCAGCAGGACGGTTCCTGACATCCTGCCTGGCCTGATCACCCAGACGCTGACCTCCTCCGCTCACGAGTTCTCCCCTGAGCGTACCATGACTGAAACTGCCGGCCGAGTAACGACTCTCTTGCCTGCTTGTAATGCTGCTGTTGCTGCTGGTGGAATTGGTAAGAGCCTGCCCCCGCAGCTTCCTTTAAAACAACTGCCTCCTCTTTTGGCTGCCTTTTTGCCACTGCTCTCCCCCAGCTCTAAGTAAGCCCAAGCTCCCTAAGAGCAGGCTTGTCTTCTGCCTTCTCACTATTTAAAACCCCCGCTGCTCTGCCTCTGGCCCCTTAATCTTTTATTGCACCTCTCCCTTTTAACATTTATCTCAACTTGAAATTGCCTTAAATTGTAAGATTGTTTCATTTACAGTATAAGCTTTAGAAGTATTGTGCCAAGTTGCAAGATTGTGTCACTTTAGTTTGTAAGTCTTAGAAGTACTGCTTTAAACTGTAAAATTGTTTCATTTAGTTTGTAAGTCTTAGGATTATTGCGTTTTGACAGTTTTGCCCCCTTCTGCC
This sequence comes from Podocnemis expansa, assembly GCA_007922195.1. Lineage (NCBI taxonomy): Eukaryota > Metazoa > Chordata > Testudines > Podocnemididae > Podocnemis > Podocnemis expansa. Next base: position 4,614,016 of record ML682022.1, on the reverse strand, counting down.
TCCCTCTGTAACCCCCAAACTTCCCTGTTGCTGTCCAGCCTTAAAATTCCTGCTCCCCCGCTTGTTTCCACTCTTCTCTGCTACTGCCGCACACTAAGTTTGTATTGTACCCCCTTTTACTTATATGGTGTTAGACCATCTTTTTAAGTCACTGTGATTTGATTTATAACTGTAAGTTAAGTTAGTTTGAGAACCCCCACTGTCCCCCAACTTGTTCCACTCCATAAAGTTAAGTTTATTTAACAAAACCCCATTGTAAAAAAACCGTGACAAACCTCATATACATACACTTCATAATTAATTTTGTATTAATATTCATTTTTAATAAAGGTTAAATTGTACCCCACTGGTGTGGTAATTGCCCCCCAAGATCCTCAAAGTATCACGGCAGGGTCAGCCGTTAGCTCCTTATTCTGAACAACTGTGTATTTAGCTGTGCCACTGAGTATCTTCCCATAGCTGAAGGGCTGGGGTAAGCTCGAAAGCTTGTCTCTTTCACCAACAAAAGTTGCTCCAATAAAAGATATTATCTCAACCACCTTGTCTCTCTAAGTACGCAGAAAGACAAGGAAATACTTAGATGTATAGGAGTAGAATGCCAAATGGTCTTTGAACTAGAGTAGTGGGTTGAAAACAATACATGAAAGTCAATAAAAAATAAAGTGGTTAACATAGGATCAAGTGTTTATCTAAGCTGGCGATCCTTGCTGGGCTCTCACACTAGTGTTTGATCTTGGAAAGAGAGATTAATAACACACAGTCAGTGAGGTATGGGGTTGTATAATCCTGTTGAAGATACAATCTGTCTATGCAGCTATACTTGGCACAAATTTGCTCTTACCTAAAGCAGTGGTTCTCAACCTTTTGTAGGTCATGACACACTTGGAAGCATATCGTGATCCTACAGGATACAAGTTACAAAGGGACAGCTGCTGTTTGTTCTACAGGACACATCAGCCCCTCCACCCCCCAGGCCAAATCCAGCCATCTCCCTGGCTCTCTGTGATACACTTGCCACTGTGTGGCAACACAGTAACGTATCCTGAGACAATGGTTGAGAACCACTGACCTAGAGAACTGTGCTCAATCACCACGTTTCAGAAAAGAAATTGAAGAAGGCTCAGAGAAAGATAAAAAGCTTATAAGTGATTTGAGAAACAATGTCTATGCAGAAAAGTTGAATGAACTGGATATGTTTAATTTGGAAAACGACTCAGAGGTGATAAGTACTTGCTGACTAGTGAGAATATCTGAGACTCTGTGCTCTTTGTAGCTCCTTTCTTAGTATCTGCTAAGGCAAAACCAACAGTAGTGGCTTCAACTACAGCAGGGAAAATGGCAGTTAAACCTGAGCAAAAGTTATGTCATACAACCTGTTAATGGAAGTTACGGAATCACCATTGCTGAAATACACGACTGCAAACTGTCAGATGACAACAGGGTAATCAAAATCAACCTGGCTGCAGAGGAACAAGTTAGACCAGATTCATTCAAACTTCCTTCCCACAAAAGGTTTCAGGGACTGAGGTTAAATGGAGGCTAGAATCTTAGTAGGTGAAGAACAAAGGACACTGAGTTATGCAAGCACTACACACACTTTTTTTACACAGCAAATACCATCCTAACTTAAGTAATTCCTGATATGATAATTTATCCAGTTCCTGTTTTAAAGATACCAGGGAGATATTTGTCTCTCTAGGCACTCAGAATGATTGACTTGACAGCCCTCTTCACATAAAAGCCATGGTGACTTTATGGCATTAAAGCCTTTCACCCAGAAAAGAAAGCGCCTCTTGTAGCTTTCACATAATTGCTGAGTTTCATACCCCGAGTTCCTGGAGGACAGGAGCAGATGAAATGATTGACAAGATCAATGCAGGTTCCTCCATTCTGGCAGGGCCGGAACTGGCACTCATCGACTTCGTACTCACAGTTGACACCTTGGTACCCTGGCACACACTATCAGTAGGAAAACCAAACAAGTATAAATAATCTTCTCCCATCATGGGCACAGTAGCATACCCTGAGATTAGCACACCATAGGCTAAAACAAGACAAAATACTTTGCAGGCAAAATTCTGCCCTCAGTTATTCAGTAGGAGGGCAGAGTTAACCAAGCACAAGAGGTACTTGGTCCAGTTCTGACCTCCCCTTTGACTGGCTGAAGGTGAACAATCTCACATGAGAGAGATACGGTGGGGGAGGGAATATCTTTTCTTGGACCAATTTCTGTTGGCAAGAGAGACAAGGTTTTCAGTCACACTGCTTTTTTCAGGTGCAATAGAAGACATTACCTCACCAACCCTGTCTCTCTGATATCCTGAATCTAACCACAACTACAACTATATTGCATACAAACAAGTTACATGACTCCCATGGAACTCCTGACCAGCTTCAGCGCTGTAGATGTTGATATGTGTTATGTAAATTCAACACCTCTGGAAATTTGCTTCCCAGATCCTGCACATACTACCTTTCTCAAAAGCCTGGGAATGAGGGCCGGGTGCAGTAACCTTTGAAGCCAATCCACACAGCCCTGCACATCAGCAAGAGGGCTCAGTGGAGAGCAATGAGAGCTCTTCCTAACCTGGGGGCTAAAGGACCCAAGCAAGATGAATATAGATGAAGATGAATTTTAAAATATGTTCTAGTTTATTTTTAGATAATCACAGAAGTTAAGGGTGAGGCAGCTTGACAAATCCACTTCACTAGGGGCATACCATTTTAACAACTAGTTACCTTATCTCTATATATTGAATACTGGCCACAATCAGCTGTAAGGTCTTTCCAGAGAGTTGCCTCCCTCCCTGCCAGTATCCATGTTTTAACTTATGCTCCAATGTATTAGCCATGTTTTTCTCCACATCAAACCTTGTTTTATTATTGCCCACATTTTTAGTATCTTTAGAGCTCTCCTACTTTGGTACATAGAACTCTTTTAGTATCTTTAGAGCTCTCCTACTGGTACATAGAACTCTTCCTGCTAAAAGCAATCTGAAAATGTCATTAGTGTGGCACTTCCTCTCCATCACCTTCCTCTACCCTACCAGGAGACACACACAACTCTTTATAACTGTCCTTCTTTGCTTACTGTTCAGGAAATTTTCTTAGGTATGCCTTCTGCACACCCAAGACAATCTGAGCATGTCTCACTGTTGTTTGGAAATGACCAGATACTCTGGCATAGCACCTGGTAACCATGATGGGAAAGAGATCTCAATAGAGATGATAGGATGTGAGTGAAGATTTGTACAATGAAAATGGAGCTCAGTAAGTGCTAGGCATCTTCCACGTCTTTCTAAAATGTCCTCCATCTTTACCTCACATCGATATCCTCCAATATAGTCACTGCAGGTGGCACCATTCTGGCACGGATTGGAGGCGCATTCATCCAACTGCTCTTCACAGTAGCTGCCAGCATAGCCCTTCTGGCATTGGCAGTGGTGACTGTTTCCCACATTAAGGCAAGTGCCAGAATGCTGGCACAATTGATCTACAGCAACCCCTAGAACAAAAATAAATTACGTGAAATAAGCAGCCATCTCCAAGCAACGTTTAGGAGGAAAGCTCCCAAGTCCCTCACAGTTGAGAGTTCACATGGAATATTTATGGGTAGACCCACTATGCACAAACTTTGTATTCCAAGAACGGTTCTTTAAAACAAGTCTGTTCACTCTCGGCAGAGAATCAGTCAGATTCTGCCCATGACACTGCAGCTGGCCCACAACAAACAGTGATGGTCAATGGCATCTTGGATAAGTCTATTCATATCACTGGACATTTTGCCATTGCTTGGTGTTCTCTGTGTCTAATATACATAGACCTAAATCTGCAGAGCAGTTTCCACACACGATGGAGAAGCCCTTCTAACTCCTTAAATTGACAACGACTCATCCAGAAAGTCTTGGAATCAGCCTTGGATTTGTTCTAAGAAAACTCTTCTAGGAAGACTCTGAGGTATATTCCAGCTGCACCCAGTTTCTTCCATGTCCATCATTTGAATTTGGTAACCATGTACAGGCCCAAACATTGTAGACAGATGAAGCATCTACTGACCAATATCACTTAACCAAATATGTAAGGCTTCAGATGTGTAACAGACATTTTTCACCTACAAGGAGGGCAGGGTTTCAGCCTGGCCTTCGAGTGATGCACCAGAAGGGCACAAAACCAAATAAGCTCAATAGCAGTGGGAAGGACAGCCCTTATGGTGCAGAGATTTCTGAAATCCTGACTCGGGAGAGCAGGAGCTCCTGGCAGTTTTCCCAAAGCACTAGCTATGAACTAACTAGGCCCTACGGAGAAGAAAAGCATTCAGAGAAGGAATCAGATGTAGTTTGGACTTAAATACTTCAGTGGGTAGAAGGGACAGAGGGTGTCTGAGAGCCATACCTCCTTATGAAATCTCACAAAGAGCCTTCTACTGTTTAATACTGCTTCTTAGCGACCCCATAGGGGGCTAGATGTCCAGGATCCTAAAGGCATGCCAAGAGGTGGGGGATCATCAATGATAATACCTAGTGAATGGCTGTTTGCTGCAAGCACAGAAGAACACCATTTACCTCTCTGTGAAGCAGCCACCTGACAGGAGACATTGGGCACATCACAATAAGTGCCAGCCCAACCAGGTGGACAGATGCACTGAGACTTGGTTTTCCTCTGAACACACGTGCCTTTGTTCTTACAGGGAGACTTGCTGCACAGATCCATGAGTGTCTGAAAAAAACAGATCAGCCAACTGAGAAGTAGAAAACCAGCATTTGAAGCATTAAGTTGGAGAAGCAACAGAATTAATGTCAATTTTTCACCAATGCCCTTTGAGGCACTGGTGACCTGGGACTGCATCACCTGCCTGAATCTTCGACTTGATGAAACCTTGCCAAAAAGATCGTCTGAGCTCAGCTACCTGTTTTCTTTGCCCAGGCACACCCAGCGGAACTGATGCTCCAGGCATTGTGAAAAGAAGCATGCTCCTACCTCTGAGTCTCTCACTTGGGCCCCTCCCTAACAGACTCAAGATGATACATGCTATCGCTGAAGTGAGCAAGTGTATGGAGAAAGAACATTCAGATGGAAGCATGAAAATTTCATTTCAATAATGATTTGCTAAAATGGCTCTCACACCTAATCCGTTTGAGGGATTTTAATCCTGCTGGGTTCAGAGAGAATCATTTTTGCCTCTTCCTGGCCTCTCATCTTCATACTGTCAGTAAACCTCAGCAAGTGAGCAAGCTCAGAATCTGCAGTTTTACTGTATTCCCCCCACCCCCAAATTTCTTCCTTCTCCAGAAGGGAAGAGAGAGATCAAACTCATTTATCATCTTTGCCTTGACAGCTTTCCTCATTAGCTTGCCCTGTCCATTTATTCCTCCTTTGCAAGAGCTCATTCTTTCTGAATTCTCCTGCTTTTCTACAGTTTAGTTTCAACTTCCCCAACACCTCACGCACTTACTAAAGGAGTCAAAGAATACTGAGCTTATTGATTTCTTAAACACAAGCAAGGAACGTCTTGTCCAAAATGAAAAATTTGGAATTCTGTATGAAAGGAAAAAAACAACAAGCAGTTGTGTGGCACTTTAAGACTAACAGATTAAATAAAAATAAATCTGTTAGTCTTAAAGTGCCACACAACTGCTTGTTGTTTTTTTTACTGGACTAGACTAACACGGCTATCCCTTTGGAAACTGTATGAAAGGACACAAGCTAGTTGTGCTTCCCCTTAAGTAGTAAAGTGCATCACTATAACATCTATCCTGAGACAGAAGTAGAGACAAGGTAGGGCGAGGGAGGGAATATCTTTTATTGGACCAACTTCTGTTGGTGAGAGGGATGTGTTTTGGAGCTTTCCAGAGATCTGCTGCGGTCACTATGGTAACAGCACAGCTCCAAATAACCCCGAGACAATTCATCATTATCAGCTTCTTGACTTTCTCACCACCTAGCCTTTCAGGAAATGTAGTGCCAAATGCTAGACTGATGCCAAGCTGCTGGACTGGAGGACAGGTCTTTTAAAAAAAGAACCACAGCTCTGAACCCAGGGGCTATGTCTAATTTTAGCTTCAGTACAGTCTGCTTTTTAGATGTGAATTATGCTGCTCTTCTGCTCAGATAGATTTAGGAAACAAATGTGGATTTTCAAGTATCAAAGAAAGAAAAACTCAGGATTGAATTCCCTTTCAGCTCTTTCTTTTCTGGACTTAATCTGCAACCTTTGTACTTTTAATAAGTTATTAGCTACTTAATGCACAGGTTTCTATTCACTTTTGTATTTAGTCCTTGCTTCTCCAGCTCTTTGTTAATTACATCAAACCAGATTTCCACTGAGACTGAAAATATAGCGTCCGCAGCCTGTACTCTGTTAAATCCTTTAACCGCATCCATCCTTCACTCGTTTTAGCAAATTCAGGGAATCTAGAGTTCCTTGTCAGATAAAATGCATGCTACATTATGATCAAACTCTTCCCTTTGTTCACTGTGAAAACAGAAATTTCTTCAGAGTTCTTCCAAGCAGCATTAGGAAGCAGAGACATTAAGTACTTTTCCAACCAATGCCAAGGCACCTGATGGCAGACAGCACAGGAACAAGTGATCACAGTTCTTTGGGATTATTTTTAATATATTAGCTGTCTCAATGAGGTTTTAAGTAGCGTGCAGATCCTCCATACATCAGGTGTTCAAACTGAGACGTTCTCATCTTTTATATTTTATTTTCATTGTCTCTGTAAATGGCAAAGGCTTTATTGTCATATTTCTCTGCATTTATGGATGATATAGTTCACCTTGCACAGCAGATTCTGTTCTCTTATTCAGATGTAGAATCAATAGTATTGAATAGGAACACCTTTTCCCATGGAGAACTTATAGCCATCATTGGGTCATTTCTTACTGCTGACTAAGCACCTAGCATTAATCAATTGTTTTGGGGTTTGTTTGTCTTTTTTATCATCACTATTCATTGGCAAAATCTAGCGGCCAGCCTAATCATTTAAATGTCAAGAGTGTACCTAGCACAATGTTCTCCAAAAATTGCTCATGGTGCTACAAAGCCATGTAAGAAGAAAGAAAAGGTGCAAAATTCTCATGAGGTTGCAGTCTTTGCCTGGCAGTTTTTATGACACGCTCACCTAGCCTTTAAATGACAGAGAGCATCAGCCTGCTCTTGAATAAAGCCCACGCTGAAGGTCACTGTTGCAAGGCTTGGAAGAGAGAATTAAATCATCATGACTCTGTTTCAATTACACAGTAGCATAAAAAATGTCTTACTTGCAGAATGAGACAGTGTTCTACTTTCACATCAATGAGCTGCGTTTCAGTAAATGACTCATTTGATTTTGAATTCATGCAAACAGATTTTCTACACTTAAAAGAACAGAGTAGCAAGTCTGAAATGAGTACAAATCTTGCCTGAAGTAAATTCAGACTCTTTGCAAGGTATCAGTTATCAGTTTTGATGAATTCGGTTTAGCTGCTCACTTCCTACCACTTCCTTGAATTTCAGATGTGTGGAGTCAAAGTGAGGCCACGGTGTTTGTTAATCGCTGCTGAATCTTTTGCGCAACTGAGCAGTAGCTGTGACATTTCTTGTTTGTAGAACAGGAAACCCCTGACTGAATTAAAAACCATTTGGTTATGCTTTTCTAGTAGTACTGTATCCAACAAGATGATCATTTTGGTGATTCCTTTAATTGTTTGTAATCCAGACAGGACGTTTCCTTTACTCAAGGGTCAGTAACACCCAGCATGCGAGCCAAGAATGACACGAGTCGATTCCAAACAGCCTGACCTACACTCCTGAAATTGCCACTCCTACCACCGCAAGCCGGTCCAGGTAGCTCTTTCGATGGCTTGAAAGGGAGTCCCCAGGCGCACCACTGAAAAGCCACTCTGGGTGACTTCTTTTGGTGGCATGTGTGGGGACCACCCTCCTGCAGCCAACACTGAAAGAAGTCACCCAGGGCAGCTTCTGCAGCAGGGTACACTCCAGCTGTGGCCACTGCCAAATTCTCAGGTGCCATCCCTCTTTTTTTGTTTACTTGGAAGGGGATGCTGGCAGTGGCTGAGGGTCGGTGAGGAGGGGCCAGTACAGGAGTCGACTGAAGTTTGCCAACCCCTGCTTGACTGGCTCTAGGTGGAAAAATGCCATTTGAGAACACATAGCTACACTTATCTCACAATGTGTCTACACTTACAGCAGTGCAATGAAAACTGCCATCAGTGTAGGGGTACTCCATCTCCCTGAGATGCAGTATCCTTGTTGATGTGAGAAGCCGTCTCATCAACACAGCACTGTCTACACTGGGGTTTACATCAATATAATCACGTAGCTCACACCCCTGAGTGACATAGTTATACCAGTGGAAGTTCATAGTTTAGACCAGTGGTTCTCAACCACTGTGTCGGGACACATTACTGCATCACCACACAGTGACAAGAGTGTTACAGAGAGCCGGGAAAATGGCGGGATTTAGCCTGGAGTGAGTGGGCCGGTGTGTCCTGTAGAGTTGCAATATGCTGCCAAGTGTGTTGTGACCCACAAAAGGTTGAGAGCCCTGGTTTAGGCCAAAGCATTGATACCAGGAAAGGACAGATACTTGCGGGCCTTGGTACCCAGACCTGTGAGTCCCAGATATATGTATTTCCATCCAAGTGGGGCCTAGCTCATTTAAACACAGGCTACACTTCAAAGGAAGCTCAGAGCTAACACCCCTCATAGTCTAAACAGATCACCAGCCAGAAGGGTTTTGATGCTACCTTTTCTACAGACAGCATGCCTCACTGGTTGACAGATGTGGCTTCCTCCCTCCAAAACTGTGGCTGAACATGTGGCTTCTGCACTGGACAGATCCAAGCGGTGTGGACTACCCAATGCTGGGGGCTTAATAGGTCCCTGCCAGAACAAGGGTTTTAACAGGGTCACCTGCTTCGTTACAAAAAAGCCTCATCTACTGTATGTGGACTATATACTATTACTGCTGTGCAAGCAGTCAAAGGATAATACAAGGTGGGAATGGATCAGATGATGTAGCTGCTCTAACAGTCTGAGCTCGATGTCACTTACTTGGCAGTCTTTCCCAGTGTAACCCAAGGGGCAGATGCACTGGTAGGTCCCCAGGCTATCCACGCAAGTTCCTTTGTTTAAACAAGGATGTGAATCGCATTCATTGATTTCCATCAGGCAGAAGGTTCCTGTGAATCCCACCGGGCACTGGCAGGAGAAGGAGTTGATCCCATCCACACAAGTGGCTCCATTGAAACAAGAACTGTAAACCACATAAGCATGAAAATAACACTCAGCTAGGATGAAATGTAAGTTCAGACACCAAAGATTCTGTGTAGTTGTAGGACATACAGACATTAGAGAGATAAACAGCTCTCTTGGATCATCTGCACCATGGGGGCCTACAGCAACAGTGGCTTTTGCCAGTCCACTCCACAGTTTGTCTGTCATCTTTCACACTTCAGCAGTGAATTTTGTGATGTGACAGAGTCAAACTGGCAGCTCCTGGAGATGCAAGCCAGGCTTTCCAGAGACAGAGAAACAGCCTGGGCAGAGACACTGCACAGTGTCCCCAACATTCCCTACCAATGCATGGAACCATGAGACTAGGACCTAGAGGGACCTGGCTAGCTCAGATTGCCAGCAAATGGGCATGGTACTTTGAAACATTCACCAGGAACTTCACTGACAACATTCTACTCTGTCAGCTGACATTATTCTCTCCAAGCTGCTGTTGTAGTTTACAGATGACTAAAGATCAGGTGCTCTCACAATGGGCACATCCTCTTAGAACCAAAGCCCAGCTCGCTTTCCCAGACCTGATCCAATGTTCCATGAATCTTTTCGCAGAAGGTCCTGGGTTCAATTCCCAGGGGGTTGGACTCGATGATCTCACGAGGTCCCTTCCAGCCCTATGATTTGATTTGATTTTCACTTCAACCCATTCAAACACCTTAAGTCAGGAGGGGCCATGAGGGACCTTCCTGGCATCTCGATGGCCAGTAAGGCCTTCACGGTTCCAGCCACATTAGCTGCCAACTAACAAAGTGGGCTGGCATAGCACGATTGCCTCTGCACAGTTCAATGCAGGTACAACTCGTGGAGTGCTCACATACTCCAGTGAAGTCAGCATACTATAGCTGTGTACTGTATTGGCTCCATGCTGCTGCAGAACAGAGACTCAGCTGTGAGGACTGGCAGATCGGTCCCTGAAATAAAGGCCTATTACAGCCCATCTAATAATCTTTACCCAGCTCATTCCAGCAGCAGAGCTCCTCTTCAGACACAGAGGGAGGCTCCTGGATCCAGAGCCCCTTTCAATTGGCAGAGCTTCTGCTGCTTCTTGAAGTACTTCACTCTAGCCAGGAAGTGGTACTGTAGAGGTAGCGGTAACTTCCTCTTCATTCCTTGTGAGCTACCACTGCTATACTTTACTGAGAGGGAACCCATGCTCACCATACACAACTGAAAAGCACTCACCAAAGTAAACCTTCTGTCCCAGGCCAGATTGTTAGGGGTGGCCCAGCCAGGAAGGAACAAATGTGCACTGGAAGGTAGCCTGCTAATGGGACATGGGCTATAAAAAGGAGGGTCACACAGGGTAGGAGAGCCTGCAGGAGTGGAACAAAGGAAAGGAATGAATGCATACTCAACTCCAGCCAGAGACAGAAGTGTCTGGGACCTTAGTCATGCTACAGAACAAGGTGACCAGATGTCCCAACTTTATAGCGACAGTCCTGCTACTTAGGATTTTTTCTTATATAGGTCCCTGTTTTCCCCACCTCTATCCTGATTTTTCACACTTATTGTCTGGTTGCCCTAGCCATAACCCTGGGAATGCTAGTCTTCAGAGAAGATGCAGTGGAACTAAATCTATATAGGGCAAGGGGATCTCTCACAGTGGTTGGTGACAGCTGGAGAAATTCTATGGTCTGTGTTACACAGTCAGAATAGATGACAGTTCCTTCTGGTCTTACTCTCTGTATCTTTCACCAAGTGATTCCTGCATGAAACCTGTAACTTCTGATTGTGCTAGAGATATCCCTCTGGAGAGACACCCAGTCCCAATTTAAAGACAACTTGATGGAGAATGTACCCTATCTCTGGATAAAATGCTCTTGCTTAATCATTATCCTCACTTTGACAGGTGCACCTGACTTCCAGTTTGAATGTAGCTAGCTTCTGCTTCCAGCAACTGGCTCTTGTGCTTCCTAGTAGAGCCCAATCATAGCGAGAGTCTCCTCTCCATGCAGATCAAAGTTTATTAGCGACAAGTCATCTCTTAGACTGAAGATCAGCCTATTTTGCTGATCAAAGACTAGTTTGTTCAGCCGGATTCTCAGACCACAGATGTGTGCTTTGAAGAGTGGGCATACCAAATCATATTTTTCTCCACCTGGCTATGCATCCTAGGATGCACAAGATTGACCCCCTCCTTTACATTTTCATAACACAGCCCTGGTTCTGAAGCTTTAAATAATCCAAGCAGTGAGAATTTTATTACTCATCTAGAGACTATTCAAGAAAGTTAAAATCTCTTAGCCTAGATTTTCCTCATCTATATTTGATTCTATTAATCCTCAATAGTACCTCTGCTTCCCAAGCGTACACAGCTTTGGTTGTGTTTTGTAGACAGTCAGTCACTTTTATGGTCACCTAGCCAAGTTAAACATATGTAAAACCTTTAAACTTTCTTAAAATCAATCCCTTTCACCCCTCTACCTACCCTACTACTAGTTTTGCTGCTTTTCTCTGAATTCTCTGAATTAGAAACAATGGTTAAAGAAGAATTCTTGCCAGAAAGCAGTATCAAAATGTTTAATGGTACAGGAACTGAGTGAGATCTTTATAGTTAGTGGTAAGGAGTGGCAAAACAGCATTCGTGTTCTCTGGAAGGCCTTGAACACTGACTGGGAAATCTGGTGGTATTTTGGCCAAAATCCAATTGTCACTGAAAGCTAAGTTCACTTGCTGCCAGAAGTGCCGCTGGCCCACAAAAAGTCTTGGGGCTCGGCACGCTGAGACTCGAGGCTCGAACTGTGTAAGCATGCTGCCGCTGCCATGGGTAGCCTGGCGGTGGACCTGGGGCTTGGGCGCTGGGACTCAGGGCTCGAGCCCCTAAGCTCAGTGCCAGTGACAACCCTCCTTGCTGCTGTATTCATTGTGAGGCACTAGTTGCCAAAAAAATGCCTGTCAATCTGAAAGTTGTTCTGGATCAGGCTGTAAAGGTTTTATTAAAGCCTGAACATTGAACTCATGCTTGTTTTCAGTTAATAGGAAAAAATGGGATGCAATCAAGAAATACTTCTCCAAAAATAAATTTAAAAAAAATCATCCGCCCTCGTCACTGACATAGGAGAAAACTGTCTAAATTTGGTCACCAAGTTCAGAAAATGCTGTCTCAACAGCAGAACAAGTGAAAAATGGTTCCGAGACCCATTTTCAATAGAAAGTGATACCCTGCCAAATGCCTCTCTGCAAAAGGAAGGGAAGAGTTGATGATCAAGTGATGGTGCATTCAACAAAGAGCCATGCTGTGACTTCTAGCTGAGAAGGAGAGAGAAGCCTTGCTCTGACAGAGCTTTGAAACTTATTTAGTGCCTTTCAGCACTGTGTATAGATGTGAGACTTCTTTCTGCCTTTATCACCACTTAAAACAAGAACAGGATGAATGCCATGGAGGAGCTCACAGTATCCCCCTTGAAAAAGGAACCATGCCCAGTAAGAAAGACACCTTGTTTTCCCTGAGAGTGATTCAAGATGTTTTGCAATTTTTCTTGATCTAAGTTTTGTAAAAGGGAAGCAAAGTGAATTTTGACCCATATCCCATAATACTCCACGTAAGCTGAAAAGTCAAATTTAAAATGAGACAAGTCACTAAGTCAAGTGATTCACAGTTCAGCAGCACACCAAAATATGCCAGTATTTCAAATATATCTTAACTGTCTCTTGCAATTTCAGTAACGTAAAAGAGAAACAATAATAATGACTGATTGTAAAAATAATGGCTGTATTTTACGTTTTTTGACATCAAATCAAACAGAAAGGCATGAGAAGGATGTCCTGACAAAACATTTTAGGCTTCCCTAGGCATTTATGTTACTTGGAAATACTTAAGTTATACCTATTAAGAGCTAAAATAAATGTGCCCTGAAAGGATAAATCTGCATGTGGCACTTCAAACACTAAAAAAAAAAAAAAAGGTATATTGGTATATGACCCAATAAAGCTTGGGAACAGCTGACTAATACATTTGCCAGGAAGATTCCCTCCCAGCCCCACTTTAAATACTCTCAATTTTGGTCTTGTTACTCCAACTTAGTTCAGCTCAATTCCTCTCCTGTGCACTTACACCCTTGCAAGTACAGTATTTGAAGATTATGCCCCAAACCTCCCATTTACCTCTTCATAAGCTCTTGAAAGTTCCTGTTTTTTAATTAGCTTCCACTATTCTCAGCCAATAACCCTGAGTTCTCTGGGTCAATCTCTAGTTTCTCGGTCCTCCTTGGTATTGACAATGTTCTCCAGTTTAAGCTCATCTGCATATTTCAATAGCACTAAGCGCTCTCCCTATTGTCATCCATCCCCAATGCCTGTAATATCCTACCAGTGCCCTCCCACAGCTTGGTAAAGGGTTAATCAATATCATTTCTGTAGTCAACTTTTCAATCCATATTAATAGTTTTCCCACCTAAGAAAATTTGCATTAATTTTTCAAATTACACCAAGACAGCAGCAAATACTTTATTGTACATCTATGACATTCCTTTTGTCCTCTAACTTAGTAAATTCTGCCCAAAAAAGTAACGCTAACAGCCGTCCCCATCGCAATCAAATTTGGCTATTTCATGGTTCAAGGTCCATTATGAAAGTAAATTCACTTGCTTCCTAGACAGCTGGTACTTTCCCAGACTGCTGGTATCTTCAAATCAAATCATAGGGCTGGAAGGGACCTCATGAGATCATTGAGTCTAACTCCCTGGGAATTGAACCCAGGACCTTCTGCATGTTAAGCAGTCCATACTATTTCAAACATATGAAGGGAGTGGTGCAAGTTTTAGCCAATTCCATTAGCATGTTCAGACCCATTGCCCAGCTACACACAAGACAAAACTAACGAACTGCAACCATGCTGGGAGCGTCTCTCTGTGGAACAAGGTCACCAACAGAACCCCATCTATTGACGAGTAGAGTCAAGGAGGAGCTGATCATAAAATGGAAGCGAATGGTGCTCACACTCAGATATACCAGGCACAACCTACTGGTAACAATAGAGCCAAACTTCTGAAGTAGGGGAGTTGCCACCTGGCTTTGCACAATGAGCCAGACCAAGAATGGTATTCTGTTTGAGTGGGTACATTTGGAGAGCACAGTATTCCCCCAAAGCAGGCAAGGACCCCTTGACTCCAAGGCTCAGGCATGTCCCAGAAAAACTAGATAGTAAAACAAGGGTTCCCAATACTGCTCCTGAACATGACTATCTTCAAGTCATTGGACAGCATTCTGCAGCTATTCTCTAGCTCCACCAATATTCAAAAATATACTTACCTCTCAGTACACTCATCAATGTTATTCTCGCAGTGGGTCCCCTCAAACCCTGCTGGACACTTGCACGTGTAGCTGTTGACATAGTCTGTGCAGGTGCCTCCATTTTTGCATGGTTGACTCAGACATTCATTTATATCTGTCTGACACTTTTCCCCCTGGAACCCAGGCAGACAGGTGCATGAGAAAGAGTTCACTCCATCCACACAAAAAGCTCCATTCTGACAGGGATCTACAACAGGAACACAGTACATATTATAATGGGTATATGGGTACCATGGCAGGGCCAAATTCTGTGCAGCTCCACTTGGCCAAAAAGGCAATATGTAATTTAGAAAATGAGGGCCTTTTTATACACTTTTGACACAACCTATGTTACTGATATAATCTGAATTCTACAGGATTATCCCCTAAGCAGTGAAATTTCACAAAGGTTCTGAACAAGAAAATATTTCTGAGAATCTAGGTTTATTTTATTTAGGTTTAAAAACTATTTAATTTTAACTTATTTTAATTTTATTTATTATTATTTTTAATTTTAATTTGTTTATTTTATTTAAATTTAGGTTTCATTCAACCAGAACAAAACCAACTCCCAGTCTCTGGTCTGAATCCCTTCATGAACTCTAAATCTCAAATCACAATCCAAACAGACAATAAAATGAAGGTATCTTCTCTGTCTCTAGAGCTCCGTCTCCAAGCCTGAGGCAACAAAACTCCCTGTCTAGAGATGGCTTAAGCCACCCATCCCAGAAAAGCACTTACACATGTTTGCACGCTTTCCTGAAGTCAGCTGTCACTTCACAAGTTAGGCTCAGCTGTGCATTGATTTAGCTCAGGGGCTCTCAGCTGCGGCTCTAAACACACCTCTGCCAGGACTTGACCCAGCATCATGCTGTTGTACAGTGTGATAGGCTTGCCCTTGAGAGCACCACTGAGACTCCCCGCATGGACAATGACCATCCCCACACTTCCCCACCATCCTCCCTGTCATTCAGACCCATAACCTAGGTGTGATCTTCAAAGCAGTCCTCTCCTACCCATCAGTACAGCTAAAATATTTGTCCAGGCCCTCATCTGTTGCAACATTCTCTTCTCTGGCTTTCACAGTTACCATCTTGCCTCCTTCTGTGCATTCATAATGCTGCTGCTGCAAAGACCATTTTCCTAGCTCAGCTGCTTTGACCATTTCATCCCTCTATTTGTCTCCCTCCCCGTTGGTTCAACTGTTCCCTTCGCAAGCAAACCATGGTTCAGCACTTTCAAGGCCTAGCCTTGGCTGACCCTTCATCTCACATACATCATTGTCAAGATACCAGCTCCCACCTGCACTCTGCCAGTGATGCCAGTCTTAAAAAGGCAACCAAACACCCTCATTCTCTCTCTCACATACGGGAGGAGCTCCTCATAACCATCTGCAAAGCTATCTCGTCATCCTTCAAGTCCTTTTTTCCCAGTATTCCTCAGGAAAAACAATGGCCTAGGATGCTGAACTGTATTCTCACGTTCCAAAGGGGCAGCTGTATTAGTCTAGTTCAGCAAAACAAACAAGGAGTCTCATGGCACTTAAAGATTAACACATTTATTTATTGCACGAGCTTTCGTGGGAGAACATCCACTTTGTCAGATGATTTGAAGATGCAAGCCCATTCTGTCAGTTTCCCCATCTTCAAAGAATCTGACAAAGTGGGATATTCTCCCATGAAAGTTCATGCAAAAAATAAATGTGCCTTCTCACTGTTTCCTTTTATGCCACAGGCTGTATCCACTATTATATTTTGTCTTACATTTAGATTGTAAGATCTTTGGGGTCAGACCATCTTTGTTATATTTGTACAATACAGAATTGATTTACAATGGGGCCTCCGAGTCACTACAACAATACACATTTTAAAATGAAAAGTCAAAGTCAGAAACTGAAGGGAAGAAATACTAAACTTCGATACAACTTTTATTCTGTCCTCTGGCACAGGTGCACTAAAATATGGGATTAATGGAATTAAAGATAGCACAAACATTCACACAAAGATGTACTATTTAAGAAATATGTTCATACAATTAAAGTCTGCATTGAAAGAGAACACTTACATCCATTTAAATCTCATTTGATCACTGCAGAGACAAATACATAAAAGACAGTCCCTCCACAGCCATAAAGGACTGTGCCCATGACGAATACCCTTTTACGACTGGAGATGAAAGCTGGGGAGTTTTACAAAGAAGATAAGACAACTCAGCTGCTCACCCTGGCTTCATTATTGGATGGATTACTTGTTTCAGGTGAAAAAGAGACTCTTGGCCCAAGAGGAAGAAAGTTTTCATTACTGCTACACTTGACTTCATTTGGACAAGTCAGCAAATTCTCTGAATTCCTTGCTGGGCATGTTTTAATTAACAGGATACACTTCAGATGAACCTCCTGACTTCAGGGCCAGATTAACCAGCATGGGGGCTGCAGGCTGCTCCTCACCACAACCCCTTCCCCTGCAGGGCCCCAGACTTCCCCTGACCGCAGGCCCCACCACGGCCCAAGTCCCGCTTTGGCCAGCCTGCTCAGTGGGTAGGGCGGCTGGCTGGAATGCTGGCAGGCCCTGGAAGGTCCCAGAGGAGGCCTTGAGCCAGCCAGCCCTACTCCCTAGGTGGAGCAAAGAGGTGCTGGCCCACCCTGCCCCATTCCCCACGTGTGGGCCCACCAGTCCAGGGGCAGGGCAGAGCACACAGCCTGGCCTCTCACTCCAGGGCCTCACCTCCCCACCATCACCACCCCATCAACAAGGCAGGAGCACTCTCAGCTGCTGAGGCAGGCAGGGGTGTTGAATTATTGCCGGGGTTTTAGGGGCTGGAGCCTGGGGCCCCCCTTTTGGCTGAGGTCCAGGGCTTAAGGGCCTGTGATAACCCGGCTCTGCTGACTTTATCATCAGATAGGAAAGAACACTTAAGAATTGAGAGAAATTTTGTAACTATCAATACAGACACAATAAAAACATTTTTTTAAAGTAGCATATGCAAATAACATTTTACATGAAAGTCCATGACGGGGCAGAACTAACAGTCTAAAGCCATCATTCCAGTAGACAAACATACAAGATCTGAAACAAATCAAAATGATATTTTATTTCTAATGCCACACTTCCTTCTCTAACTTTTTTCAAAAGAAAGCATTCAAAAGAAGAGACTGAACTAGAGGTGCTAAATCTATGTCCGCAACAGCATTTGAGACCCGAATCTGGGGAATCACAAATCTCCCTTGGATAGATATTACTACATTAAATGTTCAGAACCATATCTGCAACCTTCATAAATTTAAGCTGTGTCCCAAAAACATGGCTAAACTGTCTAAATGCAGGCTAGCACTTTGCTATTTCTTTGAGCTATGTCTGTAAAAAGTTGAAACTTTCTTCACAGGACACTGCCATTTTTTTTTTTTTTTAATCGTGAATTTAAGAAAATTCAGTTGTGACAGCATCATAAAGCTGTAAAATCTGAACTTTTAAATGGAAATCCTCCTGAAAAGTATTGACTGTTTTTCTGTTCCTCTGACATTTATAAAGGATGCATTCAGTAAAGGAAAAATTTGATTGTATAAGCTCCAGAGGTGAAGCACTGTTAGCCTATTTCAGCAAAACAAACAAGGAGTCCTGTGGCACTTTTAAAGACTAACAAATTTATTTCAGAAAAGAAATAAACCTACTTGGCAGAGCCAGATTTGCAGCCTAACCCTCTGGATCTGTTTGAAATAACACTGTGACCCAACCTTCTCTGTATTTAAATATTAATGACTGACATACTACTTTTTTCATTTTATGCATCGGATGAAGTCAGATTGTGCCGACAAAAGATCATGCAACAAATAAATTTATTAGTTTTTTAAAATGCCACAGGACTCCTTGTTTGTCCTGACAGCATATTTAGTTTCTTTAGTTCTGGCAATCTAAAAGTTTACTTTCACTTTAAGAGGTACAATGTTTTCAGATGGATGTGATTATCTGTTGGTGTCCCTTATGAATGTGTGTAAAACATTCTTAAACTCAAAACTCAAGCATAGCTCCTACTATTTTAAATTCTACTGCCAGCTTCCATAAGGGACCCAGCAATGGCCATTTCAGCCCCAAGACTGAAATTT
Organism: Podocnemis expansa; assembly: GCA_007922195.1. NCBI lineage: Eukaryota > Metazoa > Chordata > Testudines > Podocnemididae > Podocnemis > Podocnemis expansa. Next base: position 4,595,351 of record ML682022.1, on the reverse strand, counting down.
CACAAAGTTGGGCATAACTGAAACAAAGAACTATAAAAGAAACTGTTCCACACATCTACCAATAATAGGCATTAGTAACACACAAAAGTTGCTTCTAGAGAAATTTGGAAATTGCCTGTTTCTGAGAACCAGCCATTTTTTTTACTCACTTGAAAGGCAGTCATCAATGTTGCTCTCACAGTCTCCTCCAGTGAAGCCTGGCTGGCATTCACACAAGTAACTGCCCTGAGTGTTATGGCACAAAGCATGATTCTTGCAAGGCTTTGACACACACTCATCAATATCCACTGTACATCTCTGGCCTGAAATGAGAAAGAGTTGAGAAAGAGACCTCAAATGTTAAGATTAAAGTGATGTAACTGCAGTCACTCCACTGCTTAACCTCAGAGTGTAAGACTGTGTCCCTCATTCCCACCCCATTACCTTCCCAGCCTGCAGCACAATGGCAGGTGTAGCCCTCAGAGTCAGTTGATTCTTGGCAAACTGCAGAGTTCTCACATGGATTAGGAGAGCACAGAGACAGTACCACCTCGCAGTTCACACCTGCAAGGGGAAACCATAGGGGCAAATGTTAGAGGCATGGGGTGCCTAGGAAGCAAAGATCCTACAGATGCTACACTTCCACTTCTCTGTGATCAGAGGAGGTGGAGATCATTGCTGTTCTATATGGGGGGGCAGAGTCGAAGAGGTGGTTAAATCAGAGGCCCAAAGAGTCTGGGGTGTTTGGGTGGACGGGAGGGGACAGGAGGCTCAGCGAGTGGTCCCAGCAATCAGTCACACACAGGGGGATGGGTGTGGAGAAGAAAGCAGATTTGCAGAACCAGCTCTGGAATTCCCCTAACAAGTTGTGAACAAGGGTTAACAGTAAGGCGGAATGCCCCAGAAAGATATTCTGGGGCCCACTATTTTTAGGGGCTCAGTGTTCCAGGGCCCCTAAAAATAGAAAACGGAACCGGAACGCCGCATCCCAGAACCCACCATTTAAAAGCAGCAGGCCCCAGAACACAGCTTTCTGGCTTGATTTTCTATTGTTAGGGGCTCCAATGCTGAGCCCTTAAAAATAGCAGGCCCCAGAATGGCATTCCACCACGTTCCAGGAAGCAGGGGAGCTGCCCTGACCCCAGCTGAAGCCTGCTCTGACAGAGCATGCTCAGAGCTTCTGAGCATGCTCAGCGAGAGCAGGCTCAGGCCGGAGCCTCAGCCTTGGTCAGGGCCGCTCCAGTGACATGGTGGCCAGGTAAGGGGGCCAGGGGGGAGGCATTATTCTCCCGAAGACTTGAAATTAGGGGGTTGTAGGGGGAGGTTGCAGGGGTGGGAGTGCTCATTAATTTGCTATAAAACACTGTTACTAGCTGACTACTGGGGGGGGAGGTGTATTTGGAAATTCAGGAGGGTGCAGGAGGGGATGTTAGGGAAATCCCTGGTTCGGGGACAGGCAAGCCTGCCTGGCAGCGAAAGGGCTCGGGGGAGGGGATCTGCCCAGGGCAGTGGGGGAAGACTGTGTGGCATGGTGAGGGGTTGGGGGACCAGTGGCGAGACGGGGGCCAGGGGCAGTAGCTGGGGTGGCAGGTAGGTTTGTGAGGATCCGTAGCTGGGGCAGGGAGTAGTACCTGGGGTTGGGGGTAGGCTATTAGGGGGCAGCAGTTGGGGTGTGTGAGGGAGACCTGCACTGGCGTGAGGGGGGCCCACCAAATTATACTTTAACCCCTAGCTGTGAACAGCCTAATAGTGGAAATATGGCAGCATTTAGAGATTCAGTCAAGGTAGGAGAAATGTTTGAGGAGGCCATAGGTCAGACCTATAAACTCTGCAGTGGAAAGGACTTTTAATTTAAAGGGAGTGCCAAAATTGATGCTGTAATAGAGAACAAGCCAGAACTATAATTAGATAGGAATTCCCTGCTTTCTGTAAAAGACTTTACACACACTGTTTTTCAGTAGGAATTACACCTATAGCAACTACGTATATCATCCAATTGTTTTCAATTCAAATGTTTCTTGAATTTTAAGTTTGGGAGGGTGATACTGAGATTACCCCTCTTGTATCACTTAATTCAATAAGAAGACTATTGAACCAAGATGCAATTACAATGGAAGACAAAAGAGCAGAAAAACTTGTCCTTCAAGTTTCACCTTTGAATCCTTTCCTGCAGGTACATCTGTAGCCATTCATCATACTGTCACAAACTGCTCCATTCTGGCATGGGTTTGATATACATGCATTCTCTTCCCTGTCACAGTCTGTTCCAGCCCAGCCTGTATCACAGACACACATGTATCTGAAAGAAAATAGCAAGTGTCAGTACTATTCTGGAGAAGCTGAGTTTCAGCCACAAAACTAGGCAGGTAGACAACCTGAGAGGAGGGGGAATGGGGAGGATTTAGTCATTAGAAAGGTCCATGAATCATTTTTACCTTAGTCAAACCAGCTGTAATATTTCCTTAAAACTAAAATCAACTCATTCCTAAAAGCTAGATGCCTAGTATTAGTTATCTTAATAAAGTCCAGCTTTATTCTGCAACACACTTTACTTGACAACCCATCTCAAAATATTTAATAGAAGCTAAAAGAAACAAGGTACAGGCAAAGGAGAAAGATGGTGTTCAAATCCAAGCAGACGGACCTGATAGAGTGAAGCAAATTCCAGGAGAAAGCAGCTGAGAGTAGTAGCAATTCTTTTGAAAGGACAGAAGCACTCCATTCCCAAGACAAGTAATAAAAAATTCCGATAAATCGTAATCTTTTTACTCTAGCCTCAACCGGTGACACAGTGACCCCTAAAAAGCTCCTCCCTTCATCACCCACACAGATCTTGTTAGTTTTCTGACATCTTCTGCCAGACAAAGAGGGCCAGAAACTCAAGTGCTGGTAGCAGAAAATGAAGGCTTATATGAAGAATTTATTATAAGGCAATAGAATCTTTGTACCAGCTTCCATCGTCGCTGCCCTAAGGTGGTGAACAGCCAACCCTGAGCACCCACAGCCCACAACAGAACCCAAAACCAAGTGCTGCAAAGCACCAGCATCCTGCTGTCCTGACAAGATCACACACACTGGAACAGCTTCTCAAACAACAAGGTCCCAAGCCAGCTACACCCAACCACCAACAACCCCTTGCATTCCTCGAGTTCAACACATTTACTCCCCAAGAAATACTGGAATCCTAGAGGAGCTTGAGTCCACCCCAAACTTTCCCAGAATCCTTTCCCAGCCTCTTCCAGGCTTGTGAAAGAGAGTCCTGAGCAGCTAGTACCACTCCTGACCAAGCAGCCACCACCTCCTTCAAGGAAGGACTCTTCCCTTCCTCTGTCAAACATGCAATTGTGTGACCAGCACTGAAGAAACCCACCCTAGATACATGGGTTCCAGCTAGGCTTCATCCACTATCAACTCCCCCTTCCGAAGTAAGCTCACAGGTTGGCCCAAAGGCTAACTATATGCCCATCTAACTAAGCCAATATTCTAGATCTTGCACACACTGGCTTCAGGGAAGGAAACAGGCCTAAAAGCAATTCAGTGACACTGCAGGATGAACTCCAGCTGTCAGTGGACAAGAGGGCAGAATCCATCTCAGCCTCCAGGGCTGCTTTGTAGCATTCCCCCCGGCCAGCCATGAGATACTGCTGTCCTATCCTGTCTTGCCTAAGAGAGGGGATGGGTCCAGGGGAGTGCACTAAAATGGTTTAAACCCATCCTGGAGGGACACACTGAAAGGGCAGTGATAGGAGACTGCACTGCTGTTTCTGTCGTTGTTCCAAAAGGATCAATTCACCTTCCAATTTTCGTCAACCCTGCACCAGCAATATGCAGACAAGACAACACAGCTCTATCCTCCACCACAGATCACTGCCACCAAGACAGCCCAAAGCCTGGCCAAGATCAGCTCATGGATGAAGAACAAGACAGTGGTGATGCTGATGGGCAGAGAAGGACACTCTGAAGAGTACAGAGAGCCATCTTCTTTGGCTGAATGCTCATAGAAACAATTGGTCAATTCAGTATGTACTTTAGGAGGGGCTCTAACATTCCTCCCTGACCTTAAGTTCTTACCTAGCAGCATCTGAAAGCAATGCTTTGTGTCATCAGCTCTGGTTGGCATGGAGACCACTCCACCCTGGCAGACGATGGCCCCTGTTATACATGCTTTCACCACTGGTTGGCTGGCCTACAGCAGTACAACATACCTGGGCATGAAATGTCTACCCACAGAAAACTCCTGCTAGTACACAGCTCAGCAGTGCATCTCCTCACCATCAGAGCTGCACCAGCCATCAAACCTGTCCTCCACTTGCTACACTGCCTGCCCACAGAATACCCAGCCTTAGGCCTTATCTTAAAGGTGAGCAAGAGCCCAGGTCCAGGATACTGAAGAGATGCCCTAAAGATCCATGAAGAAAATCAGCATCAACAACTCTGCTCCTCAGGCACAACAGAAATGTCTACATGATGGGCAAAGATGGTCTAAGAAGGAGGCAGAGCTGTCTAAAGGGGCAGTCCAAGAGTTTGGAAAGAAATCCCACATGAACCAAGGAGCACCCCAAAGCATACTACACCTGTCTGCTCCACAACAAACATAAAGCAAAATGTACACTGAAAACCCTACCCAAAGCTAAGCACTCCACTGCACACACAATGTATCTCCATAAGAGAACAAAGCACACATTAGACACCACTTAGCACACAACTGGAAGGTGGTCAGATACAAAGATGATGAGCATGGCATAAAAACCTGCACAAAACAGCAGGGGCAAGATTTTGTGTTAGAATAGGACAGGAAGCTATCTGGAGTCAGCAGCACCTAGCCCAAGTGTCCAAAAGTGATAAACTGCAATATGAACAAGTTTGGATCTTGCCTAATTAAGAAATAAATGGAGGACAGTGAGAATTGTCACAGGATATTTACTAAATTTATTGAAAAATAATTCAAAGGTGTTCCAAGTAGCCAGGACTGCCCAGACTGCTCATTAACAATAAGCTCACAGAGCAACAAACAACAGAACTAAGTAGAAATAAAAACAATCTATTTTTTTTCATTGCCAATGATACATTTAGCATATCGCACTAGCCACAAAGAAGAAATTGCATCAAAACCAAATGCTTTCAAGCAGTGAAACCCTCTGTGTATGGCAGTGCCTCCTGCTCTTACCACTCAACAAGGTCAAGGCCAGATGCAGATTTTTCCATACAAATTGCCTGAAAGAAGTATTTATGCACTAGTCTTAAAAATAAAGATTTCATAGTCAAAAGGCCCAAGCTTACTGAATGATCTGCATGTATATAGAATTTTGTACACAAGGGCCTCAAAGTACTTAACATGACACCATAACTCACCCACTGACGCCATTTGTGCAGTTGCCATGCACACAAGGGTTATTAAGACATTCATCAGCTTGCGAGTGACAGCTGGGTTGATAGAAGCCTTCAGGACACAGACACCGAAATCCATTCATTTCATTTACACATGTTCCACCATTATGACAGGGGCTGGAGGCGCATTCATCAATATCAGTATCACACCTTGGACCTGAACAGAATATTGCTTTTTAAGTAGTCTTTCCTCATACGCAAGGTTTCCCTATACATATGCAGAAATGTTTGTCATGCTTCAATAATGCCTTGTGAATGCAAAGTCAACATAAAGCAACCGGTTCTGCAAGGTACCACATCTGTGACTCAGATTTAAGTCAATGGGACTTTCAGGCATTCACTGTTTTTTCAGGATGTGGGTCTTGGTACTAGGAGCAGATCAACTCCATTTCATAAGCCTTCTGGAACTGGTAAACAGCTAGAACAGAATTCTGGTACGAACAAAACTGTATATACATTCTTTAAGAGGATCTAAATTTAGCTAACTATATTACCACGCTGCTACCTTCCTGTGCTTATCAGCTAGGCACATACACTTACTTGTAAGTACCTCTTGAATACCTTTTGTACCATAATACCTGCAATGCATATAGAGTTGTGTAGTACATGAATGAGTATATTTCTTCTTGTTTTCCCTAACCTTGGTCAACTTCCTACCTACACCTACACCGCAGGTTCCCCAATGATCTGGCACCTTCTACCAGGGCTGGTCTACTGTGTTAGTAATTCAAATTACTAACACAATGGGCTAAAAATGTTTCCTTCATTTAGCCTATTTGCAGAATACAAACCATTATGATTTTAATAGAAATAAAACAATTTAAACCATTGAATAAACTGAATCCAAAGAGCTGTCCATTGGCTGATGGAGACTTTTTTGTACCAGTACAAGCAATACAGCAGTTGTGCACATAATAAAACTCTAAAGGAACACTTCATAATTGCAGAACAAAAGGGAGACATTTAATTTGTGTATAAATTGGCCAAATTACTCAAGTTCTGTTCAAACAGAAACTCTTGCTCCGATGTCCAACTTTCTTGTTCCAGTAAAGAAGTTGTAAGAAAATCCAATGGAACTTTGGGTTATTTCTTGTAACGCTGAGTCATGTGAATTGGTCTAAATAACCTCAAAAGAGCTACATTTCATGGCACTGGTCTAGGATATTTCTTTAGCCAATGGGAAGAACTTCCTGTGAAATTAAGACACTGATTAGGCCATTTGCTATTAATGCACACAGAACCTCCCTTAGGAGGAAGAGACCTTAAAAGGAAAAGACGGTTATCTTCAAGTCAAAGGTGAAGACAAGTACAATTTAAAGGAAAGCACATTTTACCTGTAACTCTAGGATTGCAGACACAATCATAGCGATTAATGCCATCTATACAGACTCCATAAACGCAGGGATTACTTGCACAGTCATCCAAGTTATTCTCACAGTTCACTCCTGTCAATAAATGTGATGAAATTCAAGTGAAAACCAGAACCACACTACCATGAAAACAGTGATGCTCTAAGTTTCCTGGAAATAGCCAAACACAAATGGGAGTGTTTAGTTTAGGGATGACAAGGGGAGGCATACATTTAGACATCAACACATGATGCTCCTAGTTCTCCTCTTTGCAACTCCACTAAAGTAAACTGAGTCAGTAAGTAAAAGTAGAATTTGTTTCCTTGTACCTAATCAGCCTTCCAGCATAAGAATCAGGCATTTTGTACACTACAAGAAAACTACTTCTGCTGTTTTCCCCATATACAGTGTGACTGAGACTGCCTGAATTTTGAGGATAAGAAAGACGTGAATTAGTTAGAAGAGAGAATAGTGCCCAAGTTAGGCAACCAGCGTACAACACACAATATTTGTATTGTTACAGCAAATATTGTAGCCAGAATAATAGAGAGAAAAGTGAAAGTACCGTATATAATTGGGTATAAGCCAATCCAGGCACAAGCCGACCTCCCCCCCCAATTCTGAGCCCAAAAATGAAGCTAAAATTGGTGACCCAGGTATAAGCTGAGGTCCTCTTTTGGTCTTGGCCCCTAACCTCCCACCCACTGATGCTGGCTCCCTCTGGAGTTTCTGACAGCTTCCCTACCCCAAAATCTCTGCTGCTGCTTTTACCTCCCCCCCCCCGCTATCCATTCCTCACTCCTGCTCTCCTGTTCTGCCCTTTCCTCACTTCCCTCACCTCTGCTACACCCCTGCACCGCCCTTTCCTCACTGTTGCCCCCTGCTCCCACTTGCTCTGCCCTTTCCTCACTGCTGTCACCCCTGCAGCCCCCCCATCGCTGCCCCCTGCTCACTTCTCATTTACCTCACTGTTGCCACTTGTTGCGCCCTTTCCTCACTGTTGCCCCCTTGCTCCCACCTGCTCTGACCTTCCTCACCACTGCCCCCTGCTCTGCCCCTTTCTCACTGCTGCTCTCTGCTCCTCCTACTGCCCCCTCCTCACCGCCACCCCCTACTCCACTCTTCTCTCACTGCTACCTGCTGCCCCCTTGCTCTGCCTCTTCCCTCACTGCTGCCCCCCCCCCACTCTGCCACTTCCCCACTGCTGGCCCCCTCCTCTACCCTTTCCTCACTGCTGTGCCCTGGCTCTTCACTACTGCCCCCCTTCTCTGTCCCTTCCCCACTGCTGCCCCCCTGCTCCTCCTCTCCTCTGCGCTTTCTTCACTGCTGCCCCCCTGGCTCATCACTGCTGCCCCCCTACTCCCTTCTCAGTTCCCTGCTGTTGCTCCCTTGTTCCCCAACACCCTTTCCCTGTCACCCCCCAACCCCTGCTGCCACTCTTCCCAGCCTGCGAGGCACCCCCCACAATCCCCAGTCCCTGTCGCTGCTTCCCTGGGCTCCCCAAAAACCCTGGGTCCTCTTGCCGCTTTCCCTGACTCCCCAAGCCCTGCCACCCCTCCCCTGGTCTCCCTGAACCCCCTCCCAGCCGTCCCATCATTTTCCCCAACTCCCTGACCCCCTCCCCAGCCCCCGGTCCTGGACGCTGCTTCACTGGCCTCCCTGACCCCCCCCCAATATCCAGGCCGACCCCCCCCCCAGGACCCCCTTACGTGGCCGCTCCAGATGCCAGGATCCCCTCCTCACTCCAGCCCCAGCCCCGGCTGACTGCCCAAGATGGCCACCTGGCAACACTGGGGCTCCGGCTTGTCACATGGTCAGGGAAACTCCTGGGATGGGGCTATCTACCATATTCTCTTGAGTATAAGCCGAGCACCTATTCTCAAGCCAATTTTCAGGCACAAAATTTTCGACTTATAGGTGATGATATACAGTATATCTAAATGCACAAGTAATGCTTTCAAAAGAATCAGATCTGATGCTGAGGCATCTTGGCTGTGTTCTACGTACATTTCATGAAAAACAGCAGACTCTTGACCAGCACAGTTTAATCATGTCAAATAAAGGGTGCTGAAGGGAACCAAAACTCCTTTGAAATGAGTGTAAATTGATTAGACTCTCCAGAGTCAAACTATTGATCTGGTGCTGTAAAAGTAGCAAGATCTGAAATCTTTTGGTGTGTGCAGGGCCATCCTTGGGGGGTGGAGGGGGGCAAGAGGGGTGATCACCCTAGGCCACGCAGTACCCTGGGCCCCACACTGTCCTGCCATGATCAGGGCAGTGTGGGGCCTGCACTGCTGGCCCCCCACGGCCTCACTGTCCCCCCTTCCCTACTGCTTTCAGCACAGAGCCAAAGGCAATGGGGGAGGAGGGAAGCAGGGTGGGAATGTGCAGAGCTGGCCTCTGCTCTGGGCTAGCTCACCCTGCCCCCAGTACAGGGAACAACCAGTCTAGGGGCAGAGCGGGCCAGCCCAGAGGCCGGGCTTCCCTCTCTCACCCCTCCCCTGGGCCAGCTGTTCTGCCCTGGAGGTGGGGCAGACCATCCTAGAGGTGGAACAGAAGAGCGGAGCCCAGCCCTCAGACTGGCCTGAGCCATGGCCCCCAGTGCAGGGAGGGGGTGCAGGGGCCACGCCACAGGCCAACTGGCCATAGGCCTCGCACCCCCGTAGGGATGGCCCTGGCTGTGTGTAAATTTCTGCATTACAGCGAAACTGGTCATCAACAGAGGGAATTTTTCGTATGCACTGGCCCACTCATCTCTCTGGGCAGGTCTACATAGCGGTAGGATTTCAGCGGCAGTCAAAGGGAGATGCACAAAGTACTTAAAATATTTCCCTTCAACTGCCTACTGATCACAGTGTCTTCAGTATATTGAGTCAAAGGGAAATGCCACCACTCTGTTGAGCACCAGTTTCACTGTGGAATGCCTTCCCTCTGACAAAGCACTACTCTACTTACCGGGGTGGTCTTCGGTGATCAACTTACTGATCAGCTGATCAGGTCTTCAAAGACCGGATCGGTCAATTGGAAAGATTGATCTAACACTGACAAGTAGCTATCTTCATCACAGCTGAATGTGTAACAATCAGTTCTCTTTAATAATGATGTTTCCATTTATTCCATGGTGACTGTCTACCTCTGAGTTTGGGAAGTGCCTAGAACACTTTGGAAACTACTACTACGACTCCAAATAAGTAATAAGTTAGGGTTGCCAGTGTGTCACAGTGGAGAAAAGTCAGACACTGTGATTTCTTGATTCCTCCATGCAGGAAGACTGTATGCTCTGGGCATGGGGTGGTTAGGGTGTTGGAGAATGAGCACACACTTCATTGACCATGTAAGCAGCAGCTCCTGTGTCCCATGGGAATAGGCTCGGCTCCCCACTCCACGTGTTGCAAACTGGCACACAGAGTCACAACACTGCTCATTCAAATTTCACCCAGTTTCCCTTTGCTAGGATGGTGAGGGGAAGCTGTGCCAAATCTGACTGAGTGGTATTGGGACCCTGCATCTGGCCCTGCAGGACACAGGAACTGCTGTTGTTCCCCATGTCCTAAATGAGTGCAAGACAGGCTCGCGCTCAGGGCCGGCGCTAGGCAGTAAGCAGCCCCTGCACTGCAGGGGGGGCGCTGGCATTTGAAGGGCGCCAAAAGGGGACAGCATTGTTGTGCTCCCCTGATGAGCAGGGATGGCTGGACTGTAAACCAGGTCAGGATTGCAGAGGGCGTGGTGCCACAAGACTCCTTGTTTGTTTTTGCTTGAGAGAAACTCTCAGGCCTATTGATTTGTATTCTCTTGTTAATGAGGCAGGGGAGGGGGGTGATCTGGGGTGATTCACTTGTAAATGAAGCAGGGGAGATTTGATGCTTCTAGTATTGCACTTTAAATCCCCTAAAGATCAGCACAGACTTTCTTTGAATTAAACTTCATTTTACTATATGAGGATCTTTAAAGAAACACCTTAGAAGCAGATTGCTGCTCTGTTTAGTCCAATGGTTCCCAACATTTTCTCTGTTGTGACATACCTTGCTACCTTTAATTAATTAGAGGCACACCACCATATGATGCCAAATGAACTCATGAATATTCATGAGCCAAGAGCCAAACCAGAGCTCTTTGAGTAGGAGAAAATCCCAGTTCATCAGATGCTTTGAAGATAGGGGAACTTTACAGAATGGGATGAAAATAAATGCAGGGGAGTGTAAGACATGGGATCAGGTCATACTGCAACAGCAAATCAGAAAGCTCACGCAATAAATAAATCTGTTAGTCTTTAAGTGCCACAAGACTCCTTGCTTTACTAAACTAACACGGCTGCCCCTTTGGAATTTGACAAGAGAAAATGTTTCCTCATTCGTTTTTGGTTCAAGCTGGGCCCATAAAGCATCACAGTTACAGCAGCAGAAGTAAAGAAGAGCAGGGCTGTGTAGAAAATTGAAGACATGTATTTCTTGTCCATGGACACTCAAGATTAGAAAAGGACAAAGAGAAAAGTCCTCTCTGCTCAGCATGCTTTGGGAAGTGGATAGCACACGCTGTCACTCAGACCTATTGACAGCAAGGTCCCACTTTGATGGATGATACATTCCCTGGTCTCAGCCACATCTCCTAAGCAGAGCAGTAACCTCAAAGACTTGTTTCAGATTCCATGGGATTGAAACTACACACACTTGTCCATACTGGTTGTGGTGCTGGGAGCACTAGACTCAAGCCACCGTCCTTTGGGGGTTCACTTAGACTACAAGAGAAGCAGCACTTGCCCCGAGCCACTCAGGCCCAGCTTTTAATGGTGTTTAAATTTGTCCCTATCTATCTTTAAGCTCTGGGTCTAATGCCACTTTTCCCCCAATCTCTGTAACATGCCATACTCCATATTGTAAATGTAGAAACTGCATACCAATGTACCCCACTTTGTGTAGGAATGAATAGGTATAAGGTATGAATGGAGGGTGGATGTATGTGTGAACCAGCCCCAAAATAAGTGAAGAAAAAGGTTTCTAGTGTGTAGCTATAAATGAAAGACACCAAATTTCAATGAAATTCTCTGAAGTACTCAGGTTTATAAGACTCTGGCCCTCTCAGAAATATTAAATAGTAAGTACAGAAGAAGCTAAAAAATTACATTCCAAAAGAAAGACATACAGCACAGACATTGCACACAGGTGCCCTGCAAATAGTGTAGTGGCTAACACCTCTGCTTAACATACAGAAGGTCCTGGGTTCAATTCCCAGGGGGTTGGACTCGATGATCTCACGAGGTCCCTTCCAGCCCTATGATTTGATTTGAATGAGGTGCAATGACTGACTAAGGGAAGCACTGTATTTAGATGTAGCAGCCTATGTGGCCCACCCTGGTAACCTGAGCTAAACAAAGCCAGATTAAAAATTGTCACAAAGTCAACGGAAAAGGCAAAAGAACAGGAAAATGCAGTCTTTTACAAAAATTAAAAAAATGGCAGAATAAATGGCCACACTGAGGAATTAAAAGCTGAGGCCACTGGACAAGTTTCTGCTTCTTTACCATGTCAATGTGAAGGTGATAATGGTGAAATCTGCCACTCAGATGAAGCACAGATCCTAATGATAGCTTGCCTTGATGAGCCAAGAGTGAAAAGTGCTTAGGCTTCTAACTCTATTATCTCTGCTAGATGGGAACAATTTCTATATTTTTCTATATTTTCATTTCTATCTACCAAATTGAAGACAGGTCCCTTATTGCTTGGGGTCCTAGGTGGCCACCTGCTACCCCAAAAGCTGCCACTAACAGTCACACAGAGCACCAGGACTGGCATGACAAAGCTATAAAGACTGGGTGAGATTCAAACACTAAAGGGGGAAAATGTTCTGCACACCACCTAGAAGAAAGGAGTGTTGGTTCGTGCCTGACAAAGACTCTGCTCTTCGTCTTGTCCAGCTTTCCCGGCCAGGCAGCTGCCACAAACCCCAGTGACAGACACTAGCACAGGCAACAGCACCGTCAGAACTGGTAATAACACAGACTGCAGAACATTATCTGTTATGCTTGGGCAGGTGAATGAGTGTGTGTGTGAGGGGCCACAGGTGTAAGTTAGATATCATTTTGTTTTTATTTGTGATAAATGTAGCATATTGCCTTTTCCCCCCTGAAAAGATCTCAGGTACTCATTTGGTATAACTTGCTGCTGCTTCTTTACAATTTCGGATGTTGCAATGACTTCCCCAAATGAAAGATTTGAACAGTTAAAACAACATAACAATCAATTTGAATTTTTGTACAACATAAACTTGCCGAAACCGACCACGAAAAGCTCCAACAGCACTGCAATGATTTGCAACTTTGTTGATCAGTCGATGATAATAAGGACATAATGCAATCAAACTATATGATGAGCTATGCGCCTTTAAAGATCTGTTAAAGTACAAATTAAACGAATTCCATAATCCTTATGCAACTCTCAAATTTATTCAATCAAATAACGTCTCATTTCCAAATTTGAGCATTGCCCTAAGAATATTGCTGACAATTCCTGTCAGCGTGGCAAGTGGCGACCGATCGTTTTCATGATAAAAATAGTAAAAAATTACTTGCAATCAAGTATTTCTCAAGAAAGGCTTGTAAGCCTTGCCATGGCTGCTTTGAGAATGATATAGGTGCCCATTTAGACATGAAGGAATTAATTGCAAATTTTGTAAACATGAAAGCACAAAAAGTGCTATTGTAACCTTTTGTAAAACCTTTCCTTTTTAATTAAATAACTAAAAAACTGGGATGTTCATATAATGATAAGTATTTACTGCTCAGTACTTATTTTTATTTCAAATAAATATGCATTCAGCCCTTCACTGCAATTTTCTTATTATAATAACAAACTGATTAATACTAATGAGGGAGGAGGGCGCCGGCTTATAGATTGCAGGGGGGCGCCAGAAACCCTAGCACCACCCCTGCTCCGGCTCAACCTCTCGGCTCAGCTCTGTGAGACAGATATGCCACTGCTCATGCCAAAGGCAGGGCTGGCAATCAATCTCCAGGCCTGGCATCAGCCCGATATCTCTGCTAGGGGTGAGCTTGCTCTCCAGCCCTCCCATGAGTACTCCCTTCTTATGGGCCAGGATTAGGGTGTTCTGCTGGGATGAAGAGCGCTGCAGGAGGCTAGGTATTTTTTAATTAAAAAAAAAAAATCATGGAGCAGTCACGAGACCTGGGACCTGACCTACATTTACCATGACTGCTCCGTGATTTTTGACAAAAATGCCCTGACACATCTGCATCCCCAGTAATAGATCTGTCCTAGGCAGGACATCTACAAAAGCAAGAAGTTGAATTAAAAGAGTGGTAAGCTGTTCTGGCTATCATAGTAACAGTTCCAAATAACCTTAAGGAATTAACATACAGAGTCTATTTCAAATTGATATAGTAAGCACAATCACTGAATGTGGGCACTGAGATCTGTTGTTCAATTAAGGCAAAACAAATTTTTCCTTAATTCCTTGATAACTAAAGGTTAAGTTTTTCAAATTGGACTAACGAATTTTGATTTGACTTTGGTGTCTGTTAACAACAATATTCATTTTGAAAAGCTACTAATATTATTTAGGAGCACAAGCCCTATGAGGAAAGGCTGAAAGCATTAAGCTTATTTAGTCTGCAGAAGAGAAGATTGAGGGGGGATTTGATAGCAACCTTCAACTACTTGAAGGGATGCTCTAAGGAAGATGGTGCTCGACTGTTCTTGGTAATAACAGAGGACAGAACGAGGAGCAACGGTCTCAAGTTGCAGTTAGGGAGGTCGAGGCTGGATATTAGAAAAAACTTTTTTACTAGGAGAGTGGTGAAGCCTTGGAATGAGCTACCGAGGGCGGTGGTGAAATCTGCATCTTTGGAGGTGTTTAAGGCCCGGCTGGACAAAACCATGACTGGGATGGTTTAGCGGGAGTGGTCCTGCCTCTGGCAGGGGGTTGGACTAGATGACCTATGAGGTCCCTTCCAACCCTATGAGTCTATGATTCTATTTGACATAAGCCAAAATGGTTCTAATAAACATTTTCTTCCTTCAAAGCAGAACATTAGAGCATCAGAGTATGCCTCTTGTAGAATAACATTTTACAGGATAGACTATCTGATAAAGCAGTTAAATTGAGGTGATTTAAGAGATTTATTAAATAGAGCGATTTAAGTCACTCAAGTCAGGTTAAGGCTTTGTAAAGCTAATTTGAGAATTGTGCTACTGCAATTTTAGATTCAAACTTAATATGAATTTAATAAACTAAATTATAACATCATTTTTAATCTAAATACCAGTAAGGGTATCTTGTTTGGGAAAACTGCTATGCTGGAAAAATAAAATATTGAATATTAGGGTCCTGATTCTGCAAATATTTAGGCAATAAGATATTGTCACTCCTGTGAATGATCCTACTGAAGTCAATGGGGCTACATTGCTAAATGACATTTTTTTTATATTCCACTAAAGTTTTCAATTTAATCTGCCATGTTGAAACAATTTTTATTTCAGTGTTCAGAATTTAGTTAATGAACTTTTACACATAGGTCAAAGTTTGCAAAAATAGGAGATGATAAACTAAACCCATATTTAGACATCTAAGTGTGGAATTTTCAAAAACACTTAAGTCATCTAGGAGCACAAGTCCCATGGACTTCCAACCCTGACTAATAGCTATAGACAGGTCAAAACATTTTAGCCCCTCTGACTCGTAGATGTCCCATCCATTGGAAAGTGGTGCTGGTTGCAAACACAGTTATTTATTTATGTATTTTATGTTTGTATTCTCATTGTAAGGATGCTAATGAAGCCTTGGACTTGCATTTTGCAGCACAGATGAGCATTTAGATGGGAAATTTCTTACACTTTTGTATTTTACACTGACACTTCCTTGTAACAATCAGCTAACTATTTAAAGAAACAAGTATAGACCCATTTTACAAATGTAAGATTATAAAAAGGGAAGAAAGCAAATGACTAGCTTCATGTAAATAAACAGGATCATTTCTGGTAAGATAGTGATTCTTTTTAAAGTCTCGATTTTTGTTTGCCCTGTCATTTTTGTACCTGAAGTGCCCAGGAGACAGTTGCACTGGTAGCCATTCACCAAGTCAATGCAGCGTCCTTCATTGAGGCAGGGGTTACTTTGGCATTCATCTACCTGCTCGCTGCATATGGCACCCATGTACCCAGAATTGCAGATACAGGTGAAGGAATCAATTCCATCCTGGCACTCCCCATGGTGGCAAGGGTCAGGGTCACAATTATTGATATTCTCCTCACACAAAGAGCCAGTGAAACCTAAGAGAAAAATTAAGACGCATGACTAAGTGGCTGAGAGATAAAATACATGATGTGCTTTGTGTTGAACATCAACGTGTCAACAAGTCAAAAAGATGGTACACAAAATAAAACGATCTGTTTGGGCTGCTAACCTGGAACCCATCTCCTAACCCCAGAGAAGCCAAAAGACTCAATATGGTGCATAAAATATGGCGGATCACTGAAAAAGCTACAAAAATAATCTTTGCAACATAGATTAAGACTGAAAATGCACTCGAATCTGAGCACGGATGGTGGGAAATAATCAAATTAATATCAGAACTGTTCTATGACACCAATATGAATAATTTCTCTCGTACACTAAATATTTCCACTACCTACTAGCCCAGGGCACTTTTGTCAACACACAAAATTAATGCACAGCCCTTGAAAAATTTGACTCTCCCACTGAAGCTTTTCCAGAGGTCTGCAGTGCAGAAGTTGGTTTAGTTTTTTAAAAAAATCATTTAGTCATTGTGGTTGACAAGAGCCTTCAAATATCCAGCCATGAACCAACCATAAAATGGTACAATGCTATCTGCTAAAGACTGCAGACAGACACCTGCTGTGCCTCAGAGTTCTCCAAATTGCAGCAAAGAGAAGACAATGCAGAATACTGTGCAGATGGCAGTGAAAACAAGAGGAATCTAACTGTTTCCATTCTGCTGTGGCTTGGGAAATTTCTGCTTTAGAGGCAAGAATGAGATCTGCTTACTGGAAAGACTAAAAACAAAGTTGTGGAATGAGCAAAATAGCAGAGGACTGACTCCTTCAATAGCCAGGTGAATGAGGAATGGGCAGAGTAATGTGAGAGCACTTAAGATCTTCACAGCAGATGGTTCTGGGGTGGCAGGCTTGGAGAACAAAGAATGCTCTTTCAACCTTCCATTAACAGGAAGGTGGGGCTTCAAGCTTTCAAACACTAATCCTGGGATTAGGTTTTAGCAGGTACACTTCCAAGCTCTGTTAATGCACTAATGATGTTGATGTGAATCCTCTATATAGCCTGAGACCTTTAGAGTTAAAACCCTGGAGAACATAGTTGGGGATGATCCTTCACAGGAGACAGAACAGAGGAGTCCTGACACACAGTCTTTTTTCAACTCTAAAGCATGCTGCCATCCGCAGGCACTCCCTAGTACCAGTGAAGGGGCCAGGATGTCTTGACTACCTAGGGTTACCACATACCAAAGCATGAAAGGGAAGTATAAAAAGGAGGACATTGGAGGACACATGGAAAAAATGTAGTATTAATCTAACTGTCCTTACCATATTATGTCATGGAAAATGGCTAATGATTAATGAATTCAGCATTAAAACTGCGCAAAGTCATGTGTTTTTTAAAATTATTTTAAAATAAAAAAATTACCAAAATGTTCTTTTTTTTTTTTACTGAAAACTGGATTTTTTCAGTAAATGAAAGTTTTTCATGACCCTTTCTTTAACACTGAGACTAAAAAATATTAAAAAACTAAATTTGCAAATGTAAACTTGAAAAGCACCTAAAAAGTTTTTTTAAAAAGGCAGTTAATTTACCTTTCCTTTTTCATTTTCCACAGCAAACCATTTTACAATTTAAAAAAAATTTGTCCAAAGTCATTTCTAGCCAGTTCAAACGTGCCCCCTTTGTTGTTTAATTGGTCCCTGTTAGTAATTTTGTTCACAGAATACTTTATTTTCCTTCATTTTACTAGTGTTCACTACATTTTTTTCCCCCAAATTTAGCCCTTTTGTAGGGAGTAACAGTCCAAAAATTGCAACACCCAAACCAGGGCTCAAACCCACAATCCTGAGATTAAAGGGCTGCTTCTCTACCCACAGAGCTATAGAAGCTACTGTCACAAAAGCCTCTAGGAATAAAGGAAATTCTGTGCTTCACTGCCCCCTTAATTTTTCTGCAAGCTGTTCTGGGTTCCCTGTGTGTGCCTCTGTACTGCAGACTCTTAAGTTGAGGATCATGAATTCAAGCCCCCTGTTGGACACTCCCCCCCCCCTTATACATTCTACTCATCAGACCTAAAAAGCCAGACAAAATCACCTATTTTTAGAATGCCTGGAGGACATGAAGATAAAAAGGATGGCATGTCCTCCTTTTGCCGGACATCTGGTAACCCTATGACTAGCATAAAATGATAGGAAAGAGGAAGCCAGAGATGTAGCAGTTCTTTAAACAGACACACTAGTATTTCAATGGCATATCCATTCACAGTTGATTGCAGTCTCATTTCCTAAAAGCTGCCCTTGTCCAGTATGGCCCTGATGTGATCAAAGTTTTTTTTAACTTGTTTGGGAAATCCCAAAATCAGCTCCTCATTTGGTCAGCACTCTGATATGCTGCTGACAGTTCCCAGCCTGCCTGCAGCAGGCTTCCCATGGTGCCACTCCATGAGTGAGGGAATCTTTCATTGTGCAGCCTCAAACCCCTCTCTCCCCTCCCAGCAGGCTTTGCTAAAGATTCATGACTCAGTCTCCCCTCCTCACTGAGTGAAATCAGCTGGGCCATATCCTAGCATAAGTTAGGCACAGCCTTTCCACAGCCACTTCCAAATTCAGGAAGGAGTTTGGATTTTTCCTTTCCCCAAGTGACATTAAGAAGGATCCAGGTGGCATCCTCTCTGGACTATAGCCATTCCATTTTAATACTTCTAAAATCTGCCCCCAAAGAAAAACTTTCCACACTCTTTAGCTACCTACCGTCCCTAAAGGAACAGCTATTAAGTGGAATCATACTTATTTAAAACTGCATGCCATCACAGAAACAGATATTTTACAAGGATATTCTCACTAGCATCTTGAAGAGGGTTTTCTAATGCTGGGAGTTACACACAGAACCAAAGTTACTTCCAGAATTTTCCTAGTACATTTTTCAGAACCTGATATATCATTTTCTTATTAGAATGAAGAAGACTGTGTGCTCCAGATTCATTTGACTGGAGTATTACTTAAGAAACATCCGCCTGCATATTCGTTCAAACACACTAACCACAAAAAAACCTTATTTCTTTCTTCACCAAGAACCATGAACTCTAGGGCTCCCATTTTAAGCAGTTGTTCTGTCCCAGTTCTATGTTTTTTTGAGATACTGATGTCTGAACAAAATTTGGAGTAACACTATGGCCTTGTTTGCAGTATGATAACTTGTCATATCATATGTCACAGAACTACTTCTCCTAGAGAGAAAAGACAGATGTCCTGTCAGCCATTGTTTTTGCTGGATTAATAGAGCTAAAGACCAGAACAGTTTGTTATGATCATTTGCCCTGAACTCCTATGTAACAAGCCATGCAATTTCACCCCAAAATTCCTACATCAAGACCAATAGCTTGCAGTATGTCTTTAACAAAATAGCTAGCCTTGTCATAAAGACTTCACGTGATGGGAAATACACCATGACCTTTGATATTTTGTTCCATTGTTTGAGGACTCTTCTGATGTCTCTTCCGTAACTTCTCCTCTTCTGAAACTGCTGCTGAACCCTCCCTGATAAAGCCAAATGCTATTTTGTAAATTCTGTTGTTTAGTGTACAGCCAACATATTAGGTGCGTAAAAACATCAAGGAAAGGAAGACTCCTGCTCTAAATGGCTTAGTATTTACTTGCACCCAGCACAGCATTCATTAAACTATCCCTGGCACCTTCTGCCACCTCCTTTTCTCAGGGACGAGGAGTTGTCCAATATAAAATCAGGACCAAAGGAGGGAATGTTTCATTTGAGTTTGATCTAAAGTTAGGGGTTTCAGCTCTCTTGCATTTTTTAGGACTTCCTGGGGCAAGTCTGCCTCTCTTGAAGCTAAACTATGCATTTTGCCTTCCCAATGTTTCAACACAATTTGACTCTTTGAAAGGATTTGCTGACAATAAGCCAGAGTCCGTATCTGGGGAAGTGACAGCGCAGAGTTGAAGAACTAAGGCTAGTCTGAACAGCTCTAAGGCACCCACAACATTTTGTTTTGGGCTGATACACTGTCATTTTTATATCTACATCTACACTACAAAACGATATACACAATGTTTCTGTTAGACAGCTAAGTACTTAAGTTAAGAACTGTCAAGTCTGAGATTATACAAGCAGCCCAGGAATTGAATGGCACCCAGGAGAACCTAGGTTTATCCTTGGCTCTGCATGGAGTTCCTGTGTGACAGTGGGCAAATCACTCAAAGCAGACTTCCTGGCAGGTCACCACTATGTACCATATTTGCTGAGCGTTCAGTACACTCATTGCATTAAATCCTTAGCACCTCAGTTATATGAAGTAATTTGGAAACAGACACGCAGAATGCAATGCAGTATATTCCTCTATCCAGCTTTCGTTGTCTCAGGTTGCCAGTTTTCTTTCCAGCCCATCTTGAAGTCCCAAAGAAAGCACTTCATGCTGTGGAATCCCAGACTGGAAGAACAGCTGTTAATAAGGATTCTTTGCAGGGAAAAAGCAATGACACTGAAAGGGTAAAGCTAAACATTCAGCCATCTGTGAATTCTCTGGTATCACACACCAGGGGGGCTTGTGTCTCTGGGTACGCTCTACGCTGCCCTTTGCTGCAGAGAGGTGGGCAGCAAAGCTTTCTGGGAAAAAAAAGCCATTCCCAGACAGCATAGAGTCTGGTGCTTCTCTACCCATCTCTGCACACAGTAATTTCTATTCCAGGGGCTCTAGACATTGCACTGAAGATGAGAATATATGACAATACTAACCTGTGGCACACTGGCATTCGTAGCCATTTGGATAATCAATACACTTTGCTCCATTTAGACAAGGCGTGCTAGAGCAGTCATCTATGTCAATCTGGCACACTGCTCCAGTGAAACCTGAAAGGCAAGAGGAAAGTGAGAATCCTGAAGCAACTCAGAGTTGGTTCTACCTCTTCTCCTTTCCCATTCCTCAAACACACCAGCAGTGGACCAGGCCAATTTTCAGCTATTCAGCCACCTACTTTTTCTCCTCAAGACTTCCATCTTGGCTCCATAATCTAAGACAGGGGTTGGTAATATTTGCCAGAGCCTGTGCCAGCCTTGCCCCTGAATCCTCAGCAGGTGCTGGGACTGAGGCTGGATAGGTCCTTTGGGTGGGGCCAGAAAGGGACAGGAACCGCATGCACCTTTCCCCCACTTACCCTATCCCCCCAGCTGAGGAGTGGGATCAAAAAAGACCAGAAGCTGCATGGTGGAGCCAATGTGGGGAGCATTCGCAGTGCCACAGGACCAGAAGCCCTGCATGCCGCTGTGCATAGGACCATGTTCCAGGTTTGGCACACGTGCTGGGGGTGGCGGACCCCTGATGTAAGCTCTAGATTCTATGGTTAAGAGTGATGACTGATGACAAAGAAATGGATGCTGGGTGCCTTCCAGAGTCTGCAGAAAGCCTGAACCTGATTTTGGAGAAGTATGAACTCTTCTCATTAATCTCAATGGGCTGTTGACTCTGGATCCTAATGACACTTTAAATGTCACCAGTGTCAGCATCTTGCCTAAAATCACTTACGGAAAAGGGACAATCTTTAAGACGTTTAGACTATATGATTAGGATTAGCAGAATTTGATGTTTATAATGTCTACAGATAATACTGACACTCATTTTTAAGCACTTTTTCCCTATTTTTATCAATTTAAATTTTTCACATTTGCAGGAAATTAGTGAGTGTTGGACAATAACTATTTAATGAAAGTAAACACAGAGTCAAAAAGTGAAAGCTTTATAAACACTAAAGCACAAATTGACAATATTACATTGTCAAAATATTCAAGGTCAACATGCCTAAAATTCTAAGAAATTTTCATGCAAAGCAAGAAAATAAGGCTTAGCTATGAATTTCTATTACCAATGGAAATAACAGGGAAATCAACATTTATCAATAAACTTTGAATCCTTCGACACCTAAGGATTATTTCTGAAAAAATCTCATTTTGAAACAAACAGGCAGAGTTCAGACTCAAGTGGAACTTCAGAGACTTCCCCACTGAACTCTGAATATGATGTCAGTTGCATCACAGGGTAACTACTCTTTAACAGATGTATGACTAAGAATTAATCCTTGGCCAATCTTTAATACTGCTTCCATGTAGTCTGGTAGATCCAAACCGGGTTGCATCATGAGCCTATGCCCCACTCTTTATTAGTTATTTCCTGATCCACAAATCACCCAATTAAGAGATGGCTTCCATCTTCCAGGTAAAAGAGGCAGGAACAATTGCAGTGATGCTCAAAGTATGTTACATTGCAAGGGAAGGTGTGACTGTAGTGCACTAATCTGGCTGGGCTAGGTACCAGTGATAATGAAGACATGATGGCTCATGTTAGCTGGCAGCGTCTACGCCCACCTAAGACTCCGGGAACATACTTTGGTTCTGGCCAGCCAGAGTCCATGCCTCCACGTCTTCACTGCTATTGTTGTCCATGCTTGCTACAATAAAGCTAGCTGGGCACACCTATCTGCAGTCGTACTGTAATTTGCAATGTAACATTTTCATCTGCCAGGCAGACGTATCAGAACAGGGCTGGGGCAATGAGAACAAAGCACAGGGAGAACAGTGGTATGCTTGAAAAATTGAGAAAGCCATCAACATAACAAAAGGAAGAGACCTTCAGGCAGTCAAAGTGAGGAACTGACCAAGAAGAAAGAATTCATCTAAACTTTCTAAAGCATCTCCTTTGTCACAATTACAGCTAATGCCTGCACATCAGGATGGGATGTACCATACAGCTCAGCCAAGGTGTACGGCACAGTGCACCTTATCTGTACCTTATACAGTATCAGCAAGGTAGCAGATTGTGTGAGCTCTGGTGAGGGGCCCAGACATCATGGCACCAAGACAAGGGAAGAGAGGACTCAAGGACTGCTTCTGGGGGGGACGGGATGGAGGGAAAGTGGAGACCTTCCCTGGACAGGCCCAGGAGAAAAAGCATGTAGTGTTAGCCCGCACGGCCTGCAAGATACTGGACTTTAAAGCTAGTGACTTTGAACCTGGTGTTTGTCCCTTGGATTAGCAGCAGCCTCTTTCTGTAGAGAAGAATACTGACCCCTGCACTGCGCTAGTAACATAAACCACGTTGCTGAGAACAAGACCCATCTAAAATCTCAAAGAAGACAAAGGAGTTATGTGAAGGCTGAAAACTGGCTCAAATGAAGAGATTTATAAAATCATCTCTATACCATGATGTTCCTAACCAATGAAGCCATAGCTGCCAGTGCCTGTGTAGGGCCACATGTTCACACATGACATCTGTCCAGTTAAATGTACAGTATTAACATTCCATCAGTGTAGCTGTGTACAGAATGTATTCAGAAAGAATTAAAGCTAACCCCTCCTGTTCTCCTTTAAAGGAATTCTAACTTGGCATGAGAACTCCACAGGGAAGGCCCATCCTGAGCAGGCCTGAATTCACTCCATTCGCGTGATTGGTTGTGCCCTTTGGAGGCAGGAGCAAAGGTGGTGCAGGAGAGGAATACCTACCAGGTGGACAGATGCACTGGAAACGATTTACTTTATCCAGACACTGACCATTGTTCACACAGGGATTACTCTGGCATTCGTTAATCTCCAGTTCACAGTGCACACCTTTAAAGCCTGGAGAGGGGAACAAGGAATGGCAGAAAGGCTTCAGAAAGCACCCAGGGTGTTGGCTGCACCTTAGCCCAGGTCTGAAAATCCAAGCTAGATTTAATAACAGAGGATATTCCAGCTGGCATGAACAATTTATGATGCAACCATACTTTAAAGGCATAAATACAAGTGTTACAGTGGAGTTTTCAACTTTAACATTCCATTTTTTTGAGCTGCCTGGAGGATCTCCCAATAACACGTAAGAGTCAGGTTTCAAAGGGGCAGCTGTGTTAGTCTAGTAAAGCGGAAAAAAAAAAAAAGCAAGGAGTCTTGTGGCACTTAAAGACTGACAGATTTATTTATTGCATGAGCTTTCGTGGGAGAAAATCCCACTTCGTCAGATGCTTTGAAGAGGGGGAACTTACAGAATGGAATGAAAACAAATGCAGAAGAATGTAAGACATGGGATCAGGTCATACTGCAACAGCAAATCAAAGCATTTGTAAAAATTCAACTCTGGGAAACAGCACACAGAGGAGGGTGAAGCTGAATTTCCAAAGGGATAGCCGTGTTTGTCTACTGTATGACCTGATCCTATGTTTTACACCCCCTTGGATTTATTTTCATTCCATTCTGTAAGTTCACCCATCTTCGAAGCATCTGACGAAGTGGGATTTTCTCCCATGAAAGCTCATGTGAAAAATAAATCCGTTAGTCTTTAAGTGCCACATGACACCTTGGTTTTTTTGCTGAAGTCGAATTACCTGTTATAATGGGAAAAGCAGCCATAGCCATGATTCAGTCCTGCCTTCACTCAATCTAATCTGCATATTAATTCAATTTTGGCTGTTTCTCTTCAAGATTTCAAAAAGAAACAGCCAAAATTGAATTAATATGCAGATTACACTGAGTGAAAGCAGGACTGAATCATGATTATGGCTTCTTTTCCCATTATAACAGGTAATTTGACTTCACCCTCCCCCATGTGCTGTTTCTCAGAGTCTGAATCTTTACAAACCTCCCTGCATTTATTTTCATCCCATTCTGTAAGCTCCCCCTCTTCAAAGCATCTGACGAAGTGGGATTTTCTCCCACAAAAGCTCATGCAATAAATAAATCTGTTAGTCTTTAAGTGCCACAAGACTCCTTGCTTTTTTTGATACAAGAGCCAGAAATCTGAACTGAAATATACCATTTTCTTATACAGACTGAACAGAGGAAAAGACAATTATGTTTTTAATGATTTGGGAGGTGCCCAAATACACCAATGATGGACGCCAACATAGGAACATAAGTACAGTTAAAAACATGAAGAGTAGGTAATTTACAAACAAAAGAACACCCTCACTCAGCAAGAAATCACTCTGTAATCCACTCCCACAGGAGGGCAGGGTCAAAACACTATATGCAGCTTTTAGAAAGGGTGGCTCGATGCCTTCACTTATTGCTGAACTAAGACTGAGTTAAAATCACTTTGTGCCTCAATGTGTCAGCTGATCACATAGTAGAAATAGGAGGGAATTCTTCCCTGTATTTGCATAACACTAAACAACTGGCCAAGGGCATGCCGTATTTTTCCCCCTTCTCTGAAGCTTTGGGTATTGGTCACTACTAGAGGGAGAATAATAAACTAGACAGACTGCTGGTATACTTGACATGGTAAATGCTACAGGGTAAGGATTTCACGCATCAGAACATTCTTTTTTTAATGGTGGGATCTATCAATCTACAGACTAGCTTCCCAATCCACTGGGAACTACAACTTGTTCAATTTGCTGAAACAATCTGACCTGATGCAGTGAAGTGTAATCACAGGATTTACCTTTCCCTCCCATATTGTAAGTTTTCCATTTTGTAGCATCTGATGAAGTGGGATTTTCTCCCACAAAAGCTCATGCGAAAAATAAATTTGTTGTTCTTTAAAAGTGCCACAGGACTCCTTGTTTGTGTTGTTAAACTAGACTAACACGGCTACCCCTTTGGAACTCGTGACACTGAAAACCTAGACTTGACAAAGCCCTGGGGATTATCCAAAGCCAAAAAGGAGATACAAAGGAGGTTAAGAATTTATTCACCCTTTTAAATACTATGTCTGCCAAGTATTAAAAAACATTTCTGTCCTCGCAGTTAAATATTAGCAGTAACAAACTTGTGGGTTTTTATTTAACTTAACAGGCTAAGCCTTGCCCACTAACAATTTACAGAATAAAACAACAAGAGTCCTGTGGGACCTGAAAGACTAAAAACTAACAAATTTCTTGATGCATAAGCTTTTGTGAGCAGCAATCTACTTTCTCAGACTTCCCACGAAAGCTTATGCCCAAAGAAATTTATTAGTCTTTCAGGTACCAAAGGACTCTCATTGTTTTTGCTGCATAGACTAACACAGCCACCCCTCTGGAATTTACAGACTAGTTTCTTTTCCTCCTTCGCACCACCACTATTGCTTGCCTTCTCCTCCCCTTGCACACCAGCAAGCCTCCACGGCTGGTCTCCCCACAGTAAATGATCTCCAGGGACCTCATTCAGCATGGCACTTGGGCATCACCCCATCTCTGCACAACAGACAATCTTTCTCCGCTTCACATTTCAAATCTTTTCCCTCATGCTGGAAGCCCTCTCCCAGCCTGGAAAGTCCCCCTTACCTGGCATACATAGACAAGTGAACCCTCCAATTTTATCCAGGCAGGTGGCATCATTTTGACAAGGCTCTGAAAGACATTCATTAATGTCCAGTTCACAGCGAGGCCCTGTGTATCCCTTCAGGCATTCACAGTGAAAGGAGCCTTCTGTATTCACACATTTCCCAGCATGCTCACAGGGGTTGCTGTTTGCTGCAAGAGACAGAAGTTTATATCAGAATCTGCTCATGGCCATCCCAGCAACTACAGCAACTCTACCACTCAGTCCTTTCTTGTGCTACTCCCTCATGACAAGCAGCACAGGACTCTTCTTCCCACTGTGCGGTGGCTACTATCTTTGCTGTACCTGGACAAAGATGCAACGGCCCCGACTGCAGAAAGGAAGAGAAATTTCCTGGAATTATCAATGGATCGAGACAACATTCTGAGCCCTGCAACTCCTCCTCTCCTCAGTCCCATGGAAGTGAAGATGGCACTGACAGAGGAACCCCACCTGATCAGGACACGTAAGCTCTTTGAAGGTCTGTATCCAAATCACCTCGTCAACTTGCCTGCTCATTTGAGGGCTGAGGCCATCAGGGTGCTTCTCAGCTCAAGCGACAAGCAGTACTTTGCTACCAGTCTCGGTCAGACTGGTCTTTAGTGCTTTCTCCTAGAGGTGATTCATGCAGCATGCTTGTCCAAGAGAAGTGAAACTCATCCAAGGTGTGGCCCTCTCCAGGGCACCCCAGCACCTGGGACACTGGTTAGTGATTGACTTCAAGCAGCACAATGTGCAGTGGACACACACACAAATCAATGTCAAGACTGAAAATGTTTTTGGTGTCCAGGCAAGCCCAGAAATAACTTGTGTGAAAAAACTGCAACTTACTAAACCCACATGGTAAGAAGTCTAGAAACAGAATTAAAGGATGTAGCTGCTTCCTCGCTGTTAGACATGCCATCATCAAGCTCCACCACATGAAGGGCTGAAAAAGCTGCCAGATAAACTCTGAGGCTTTATTCTCAAGCTTGATTTGGGGGGTCCCAAGCAACTGAAACAAGGAGAAGCAAAGTCTCATATAAACTTAAAGGTTATGTCTATCTGCTCAGGAAATACGTACAATGACCCTAAAGTGCAACAGCCACAATCTGGCTGGCTGGAGAATCAGGCCTCAGAGATAAAAACTACCAGTGACAAAGTGGAAACTTTCTTGAGAAAGTATTAAGCGGTCTAAGCAGCAGCAGAGGCTGGAAGTGAGCAACAGAGGATGGATCACTCGATGATTGCCCTGTTCTGCTTGCTCCCTATGAAGCACTTGACACTGGCCTGTCAGTCTAGCCATTCTTATGTTCATAAGTGATGAGCCCAGCTGACCAAGAGCCACCAGGAGTAAGTGGGTCTTTGCCAGGGCCATTTCTCAGCAGCAATGAAAAAGCTGCTTCTGTTGTCTAGTCTATGCCTCCACGTCCTGGTGCAGACTTGTGGCTGATGACTTCCTTGGCGCGCAGACCCAACTTTGTGGTCCACTTCAGAAAGATCCACCACCACCCACACTTGGTGAGTGAGCCCATCAGCAACACTGTTTACTACTCCTGCCAGGTGAATAAGCCTAATCCCAGGGAGAAGCTGCAGCTGGGGCGGAGGTAAATGGGTCATAGCCTTTCTTTTCCATAATTCTCCTGGCAGCAAAATAAGCATATTTAACACAGGCTGCCCAGTGGATCTGAATGGCCAGGAAAGAACTGGAGAGATGGGAAACAGCACTATAACATTTGCAGATTAGGCTATCTTGGAAGAAGCTGTGATTACCAGGAGAGACAAAAGGGCTTGAACAGGTTAGAAATATGATCCTGAAATAACGGCAGAGTCACCTTGGAAAAACATAGCCACTACACATTAGAAAAAAATAATCAGAAAGGCAGATATCCAACAGGAGTCACCAAGAGGCAGCAGTTCCATCCAAGAGCTAGGCTGACAAACAGCGGATAAGGCAGGGGTCCCAAACTAAAATCACCACGAGAGCCATAGGAGGACTAGTACGTTAGCCTGAGGGCCACACCACTGAAACCTTTTCATACAACAACATTGCAAATATTGGTAATAATAGTGTTGTTGTGGGTCGCAGGAAATAGCTTTAGGGGCTGCATGTGGCTCTAGGGCTGCGTGTTTGAGACCCTGGGATAAGGCATGAGTTTGTAGTAACTACAGCAGTAAGAGAAGCCAATGAGATTTGGGCTGCATAGACAGCAGTGTCGTAAAACAGACCGTCTCTCCAGATCGCTCTAGTAAGTGACAACCTCACCACACCCCTGCAAGTCATACCATTTGTCAAGAAAAGAGATATGAAGCAGAGATGGAAAATAATTTGCCAGAAGTATGATCCCAGCTTCAAGCCACTAGGCCAAGTCTACTCTAATAAGAAAGCAATCACCACAAATGGGAGATTCAGGAAAACCTGCGAAGCAGCTGTTCAAGGGACTGAAACACATGGCTACCTGATGGAGATTTTCCTTCATAAAGGTGAAACTGATTTGCAGTCAGTCCATGTGGGGACCTCTTAGTTCGGTCTCTTGAAAGGAAGAATTTGGCTAATATGTACAGATTTCATTGCATTTCTATCTTGCTTCTCCAGAATCACCAAGTTGGTAACTTTGATTCGCAGAGGATGACTCCTCTGCAGCCTTTCCCTTCAGTCACCCATTCTCCTGCTGAGGGGCAAAGAATGCAAGAATATTTCTTCCACATGTTTAGGTCCTATAATGACATCAGACAAGCAAGGGTCCCAGTGAAGAATCAATCCCACTGAGACTTCGTGGAGAGAACATGAGCTATAGCATTTAAGGTGAAAACAGATCATCAGATCATCTGGTGGGGTTTTATTTGGGTGCAAAAGGAATGAGGCAGAAAACATGAAGATTATACCATGTTGTAAATCAATGTTATGCCCCCAAGCTGGAATATGGTACAGTAAATGGGACCAGAGATATTATGGATAACATGACTACACAGATCCATAGCAGTGGGTGTGAGAAGAGTTCTGAAAGGAATGTAAGCCCTCTTCCCTCAACTCCTAAATACCAGGGATTGGAAACTTCCATTAGGTAGGTGCATTCCACACCTGACTGCACAGGGCTTCTTGCACCTTCCTCTGAAGCAGCCAGTACTTTAAGAAACTGGATCCTGACTAGATGGATATTTCAACATCTGGGCCTTCTGAACTCTAACCCCCCCCCCCCCCCCACACACACACACACCCAACAGATTCTATTGCCCAGGCAGTCATTGTACCTCTATTTCCACCCCACACAGAAAAGTACTCACTACTGCCTAGCTTTCAGTGCTCCAGAGATCTTACCACACACTGTTTGTTAAGTGCTCCGAGTGTCAGAAGTCTGACACAAGCCTTAAATTGTAGAAGGAATAATGCAAGACTGTATCCTGGGCCTTAGTATTCTCACTTGGGCCAGGTATTTCCACAAGGTGCTGCTCTCATTCCCCTCTCCATCAGCCTCTGAAGTAGAAAATCCACAAAGTTACCTGTGAGCCCATGTAGCAGAGGGGAACTCACCCATAGCACACTCATCCACATCATCAGTGCAGTCTGCTCCTTTATAACCCTGAGGACAGGTGCAGATGTAATGGCCACTCAGTGGATTGGTATCGCACAGCGCGCCCATTAGGCATGGGTTGCTAACACATGCATCATCCAAGTGGCACAGGATTCCTACCAAAGCAAAATAGATCACACTAAGCCATTCATTAGGAAGACTAAAATTTGTTCATCTGGCTTCACACCATATTTGGCATTCTTCAAATTTGTTCATCTGGCTTCACACCATATTTCGCATTCATTTAATCTGGGCCCCATTTCCCATACCAACGGATGACTGGCTCCATGAAAGAAGATATGTCCCATAAAATTTTGCAGGCAGTTGCCCAGTGAGATCTCACCAGATATACAACATCAGGTGAAACTGCTGTGCTTTCAAACAGTTTCTCAGCACTCCTCATGTGCTAGAACAGAGTAATGTTTAAAACATCCACTGGGAGCAGCAATGCCTTGCTAGTTTTTCCCTCCCCTTCACTAGCAAGCTGGTACTTCTTTTGGTGACAAATGGAGCTCTCTTCCTCATTCCTCAGTCTGGTCAGGAACTATTGCACAGCCTCCATGCTGACACTGCAGCACCTTTGAAGCTCACTGCTCTTAGCTATCTAGGCCTGCAGGAGATTCCCCACCATGCCAGGTAAGACAGCTTTATGGCCTAGATGGCTAAGCAACATTCCTGCTGGGAGCCACCGTGCCTCAGTTTCCCCACATTAGTTGAAGAGATGTGTCATCCCGAAGGTATAGCTATTCTAAAATCCAGTCTTCCCCTCCTGGGCCCTGTTTTTACAGACAAGCAGTATTTCAGTACTTGCTGAGGGTCAGGAGCATCGCTGCTTCGGGGCAAGACCCAGGGCACGGGCACGGGCCCTGCCCCCACCCCCACCGGGGGTCCACCCCCATGCCCTGATTCTGCGCCCAGGTCCAATCCCACCTCAGGCTCCTATTGCCACGGGTGGCCAGGCCCCAAATCCCTGGCTGGGAACAGGGCGGGGAGTGACAGTGCCAAGGTGGGTGGCCAGGCCCCAGATCCCCAGCTGGGAATGGCAGCACTGCTTCTACCAGCCCCATTCCCAGCCAGGGATCTGGAGCCAGACTGGTGGCCTGACACTTGGGGCACTGGCTCCAGGACTTGAGGCACACACACCGTGTGCCAGGCACTAGTGACACCCCTGCCGAGGGTCCCACACACTCATGCCTTCTTTAGCTATGACAGCCCTCAGAGGCTTTGCAAGTAGTTCTTCCTCCTTGAAATAAAAAAGGACAACAGTCTTTGCCCTCACTGTGGGCAAGGTGAGCAGTTTTTCCTGCCCTTGGTCACAGAGGATACCCTTACCACTCACAGGGTAGCACTGGAGAACACTTAGAGAAGCAGCTGCCTACCTTTAAGTCCAAACAGGCCCAGTTCTCCTGCTCCAAGGCCACTTCCTTGGCATTACCAGAATGGTGCAAGTGGGCTGTGGGCCAGGATCCAGCCCTGTGCTATGTGCACACACAAGGACAGTTGGGATTGTGCACTGGGCCTTCATTTATGCTTTTAAGCATTTTTATTAGAAGGCGCCACACAAAACAACATTAATCTTACTCTTCACTATTTGTCATGGGACAGGCCAGATTGTGGCTGCTCCTTGCACAGGTGAGGAGCGTGCAGAGTGTATGAGAAACTGTCCCCTACACTTGAGCCCCAGCATGTGTGGCTAGAAACATTCCCCCTCCCACATAAGTAGAGGAGACCACCTGCCACTCTCGCACAAGATAGGGAAGTTGCTCTTGGGCCGTAAGCTCCCTGAGCCAAAAACAATTAACCCTTTTTTACAATTTTTAAAAGGCACCTTTGTGTTTCCTTTAGAAATGGCATTCTGCCCTTTAGTTGCCCGCCAGCAACTCACAGAAGCAATCTATGTGCATTTCTCATTACCTGTCTTTCCTTCCGGACAGATACACGTGAATGAGGCCACACGATCTATGCAAGTAGATCCGACAGCACAGGGTGTATTGAAACAGTCATCAATGTTCTTACTGCAGTCCTCCCCACTCCAGCCATTTACACAGACACAGCTGTGGCCTCCATTGTAGTTGGTGCATGTCCCTCCATTCTGACAGGCATTGGGCTGGAGCTGGCATTCATCCACATCCTCGGTGCAGAACTGACCTGACAATTCAAGAGGAACAGGTATAACAGGAAGCCTCGCACACAGCGCTATTCCACTAACAAAGGAGGGTTCACAGATCCAGAATGCATGAAAATATCACAGGCCCCAGGATATGACATTTGTGGAACAGCAAATGACTATCCTGGGAGTACATCTAAAAAAACCTAACTGATTGAACATCCCCAAGTACCCATTATTGCTTTCACTTCCAAAGGGAGATGACATGCCTTGCCAGGTAAAGATGTACATACTTGCAATAAGTGAGTCCCTTGTGGGCTACCAGACAACTTCACTGATTCACCAGCAACCTATCTGAACAGAATGAGCATTCCCACTTCAGTCCATCGCAAACATACCCATATCACAAAAGCCATTAACACAACTGAGTTGCATATTCACAGTCTCAAAAGAGAGGCTCTTGGTAATTGTTACTGTGCCAGTGAATTTCCCACACAATCCTAGAGGGGGCTCACTCCAAGTCAAAGGGGAGGCACACTGTCTTTGAAGAACACATACATGGAGTTATGAGGATGGAGTAATTTTGTAGGTACCTGTTCCTGAAGCATCTGTATCATGCCTATGGATATAGCCAGTATAAACATCATGATGTTAGAAGCCACAGCAATCTCAGAGTATGTCTACACAGCAAAAGGCAGTTTACCCGATCTAGCTTAAATCCAGTTTTCACAAGAACTAACATATGTGAAGACAGCGCAATGTGGGCTTCAAAGCAAGTGAGCAAACTGAGTGCAAACCAAGTGTGTCTTCACTGCTCATTACCTGAGTTGGTTGAATTCAAGACAGCTGAAGTAGGTTAGCCTGCACAGAACTTGGCATAACAACCCTCAGTCTAAAATGGATACTCCTGGAATTAAATATGCTGTATTTCTGTGGCCTTCAAAGTGTTAACTTATAGCCAGCAAAAGATGATTTGTCCCTTTGGAAATTGTTATTTTCTATCCTAAGTCTACTGAATCTACAAAGAAAAATCTCAAGAAAATGGCAAGAGCTCTAGCCACACTTTGAAATTTCTCTCAGCAATCTGGGGGCTGCAGAGAAAGCAGCAGAAGTACAGGTGGGCTTTCTAATTTAATAGATCAGGGGTCAGCAATCCGCAGATCCTGACCACATGCGGCTATCTAAGCTACTTTGTGGCTCCGCAGACACAGGATTGGGGCGGGCTGCCCAGCAGCCCCTAGGGTTGGGATGGGGCTGGCCAGCCAGGGACAGAGGCTGCACTGCCCTCCCTCTGTGCTGCTCTGCTCTCAACACAAGGCAGCATCCCCTGGCTGCCCCACCTGCCCCTGGCTGGCTGCCCCACCCCAGGGGATGGAGAGTGGCTGCACGGAGCTGCCCCTTTTGGTGGCAGGGTCCTGTGGGCCACACTCAGCGTTGTTCGGCCACTTCGCCCTGGGCACTGGATTGGGCCCATGGGGGGGGGAAGTAGGGGGTAAAGCAGCCAAACAACACTGAGCAGGGCCAAAAGCAGCAGCTCTGCATGACTGCTCTCCGCCCCTGGGAAGGGGCAGCTGGCGAGGGGAAGGCAGAGCAGCTGGGGACAGAAGCCCCGCTGTCCTTCCTCTGCTGCTTAAGCAGAATAGAGTCCCTGGCTGCCCCACTTACCCCTGGCCTGCTGCCCCTCCCCAGGGGGCAGAGAGCAGCCACACAGGGCCCTGCTCAGCTTGTTCAGCTGAGCACCTGGTACTGTGGGAGCAGAGAGGCAACTGGGACCAGAAGCCACCTGCTCTCCCTCCATTCCACTGCCCATGCAGAGCAGCGCTCCCAGCTGCCCCTGTTGGCCACCCCCTCCCCAGGGGGCGGAGAGCAGCCAGGGCGAGGCCACTGCTTTTGGCAGCAGGGCCCTGGAATGGGCCATTCAGTGGAGTTCAGGCCACTTTGCCCCCTCCCCCCCCCCCAGCACAGAACGGAGGCCACCTCGCTCCTAGGCCCTGGAGCTGGCCTGCTCAGCGCTAGGAAGGTTGGGGGGCGAAGCAGCCTGAACTCTGCTGAGTGGGCCATACCAGGGTCCGGAGTAGCCTGGCCAGGTAAGGGGAAGGGGCTTGGGGGTCAGGGATGGGAGCCAGCAGGGAAAGGGCGGCAAGGGATCAGGGTAGGGGAGCTTGTGGGCAGGTCAGGGAGCTGGTCAGGCAGTGGGGAAGGTGAGGTCAGGGATAGGGAGTTGATGGGGAAGGCCCCGGGGTTTGGGGGCAGGAGAGCAGGTCAGGGAGCTGGCAGGCGAGGGAGGCACCCAGGAGTAGGGAACTCCGGGAGCCAATGGGCAGTGGGGAAGGGTCCCAGTGAGAGATCTTACTACTGATTGTGTTTTCGAAGAGATAGGGTGGTAGGCTGCCTCCAGACCAGGGAGGAAGACGGAGTACAGCTGAGCAGGGTGGGGGGGAATCCAGCTATGTTGGGGGGGAACAATGGGGCTGGAGGAGGGGAGGGGCAGAGTGGCACAGCTATATGCAGCTCTCAGAATACTTGTTTATGGCAGGGGCAAGGAGGGAATGGCTCTTCTTCTCTTTTGGATTGGCAAATCCTGTTAAACAGACCAAGCAAAAGTCCGCTGAACATAGTGTTGTCCGCACCAGCACTTATGCTGGCAAAAACTATGTTGCTCAAGGTGGTGTTTTTTCACACTCCTGAAATGACAAATGTTCTCCCCACATTAGTGCCAGTGAAGACAAGGCTGAGCACAGATTGTGAGCCGGGGGGGGGGGGATGTGAAACAGGGAACAAGTCTGAAAACCTTAATTAACAGATTTTCTCCAGATACACCTGTAACCTAGACTGGAATCTGGATCAAAGCAACTTGTAAGAGATAATTGTTGTATATTTGCAGTGATGTATAGTATGAATTCACAGAGTGTCCTTGGACAACGATTTAAAACACAAACATGCAAATTTGGGGAACTATGCAATTCCTAATAAAGGAAAGCTCATATATGGAATACAAAA
This sequence comes from Podocnemis expansa, assembly GCA_007922195.1. Classification (NCBI taxonomy): domain Eukaryota; kingdom Metazoa; phylum Chordata; order Testudines; family Podocnemididae; genus Podocnemis; species Podocnemis expansa. The sequence goes on along the minus strand of ML682022.1, from coordinate 4,560,453 downwards.
TGAGCAAGTAAGAAACCAAGAAAGCACTTTAATGTTACTTTGACCCAGGTATTTCCAGGGCCAGGGAAAGCAGTGAAATGATTACTCTGCTTTCAAATGACCTTCTTCAGAGTTAGCACCTGGTCCATGTGGTATTTTAAAATAGAAAACAAACAGAACAAGACAACAACCTTCACCTGCAAATGCTTTTTGACCGCTTTGAAGAGGTACTTTCTATGCCTTTTTCCTTGGAAGTGAACAGGGATTAACTTTTACCTCTCCAAGAGAAACTATAAGGAATCGGAAACATTAGGTATTTGTTCACTGTGTCTTTGGCTCCCATTTGCAGAGCAAAGACTTCATCAATATCTCTGATGGGATTTTTTTTAAAAGGGCAGCTTTTGATCAGCACAAAGAAGTGATACATCTGCCCATAACAGCCAAGTACTTTGTAGCTCTCAAATTTAATGACACCAAGGAATAAATTCTTCCCAACATATTTAATCACTTGGACTGTCTTAAGGATTGAAGACATGTCCCGAACTTTATAAACCTCTTTCTTAGCAGAGTCTAAAAGGTGAGCCTAGTACAAAATGGAGAAAAAGTAAAAACCCTCCCAGGGAACTCGGTATAAGAGATCAGGTTTCCTTCATGTGGAAAGAAGAGAATCAGGGTGATTCCAGACTTCTTTAGCTAGCTCCACCAAGCCCTCATTGGTATCTTCATACCAATCTCTCAAACCACCAGGATGTCAAAAAATTATATGGCTTCATTAGCAAGGCAGCTATGAAGCTAGAACCATAGCCACTGACCACACCAAATTCTTGGTGATGAGGAAAACAGTCAAGATGGTCACGTTCAGGGAAACAGTAGCACATGCCTCCAAAAAACACGTCATGCTGGCTTGTCTGGCTCTGTCAAGAATCTCATTACAAATCAGGCAGCAACTTTTTTAATTTTCTTCACACAACACTATTTACTGAATTTTACCCAAAATTCATAGAACAGTTTTGATTCTCCAAAAAATGCGTTTTTCAGTGAATCTACTACTTGTATAGGAAAAAAATACTCAACTCTAGTAAACACTCTTCTCTGCACCAATAATACCCACACAGACTTAGTCTTCAAGACATTTAATGGGACAGAGGTTCTCAAGAACTTGAGCTCACCACACTTCCTTTGGAGTGATCTGTGACCAAATATAGCAGCGCTCATTTTCTTCAGAACCGAGTTCAGCAAAGCACTAAGCTCAGATCTAACTGGAACTGAGCACCCCTCAAATGGATAGGGTAGGATAGACCTGAGCAAAGTCTACAGCACCAGGACTCATCCAACACTGTACAGAGGAGAAGACTGCTTGAGAGGAATTGAGGACCTGATCCCACAGATCCAGACCGACAGTAGTCCTATACAACATCATTCCAAATCATATATCCCCTACACCCTCAAAGTGCTTCACAGGGGCTTTCCCAACTGATCAGAAACCCCAATTCAGAAGACAGACGCCCTCAGCTCAGGTCTAGAGGGCTTCTCTCCCAAGGGATGAACTGAGGAATTACAAATCAGTGTATTTTACATCTGTACCTACTAAACTGGTTAAACTAGAACAAAAGAAGCTTAAAGATATGGTATAACCAGCACAATTTAGGGAAAAGAAAGTTATCTTTCACTGAGTTGTATGCATGTGAACGTAGGGGATAAATGAGAACCAGGTAATATAACTTACATTTACAAAAAACTTTAACAAGTTAACTCACAAGATGCTGTTAAAGAAACCAAGTAGTCCTGAGGTGAGACACAAAGTGTTGTCATGGCTCAAAAACTGGCAGGGACAAGAAAATAATAAGCATAAATGGTTCACTCTCATCATGGTAAAGGTTAATAGCAGGATGTCTCAAGGATCTCCATTAGGTCCAGTTAATGTTAATTGTGTGGAAAGGTGAGCAGAGCAGTGAAGTAACAAACATTGCATACAATAAAGTCATTTATGTTAGAAGAACCTAACCAAGTAAGGTGAGCAGGCAACATGCCAGCAAGCAAAATCCAGTGTTGATAAATGCAAGGTCTTGCACAAGCAGAGGAAAACCATTGTAGACAGCTCAGTGAGGATCTCTGCTCATTGGGCAGATGCAGTTGAAAAAACTAACAAGAGACTATAATGCAGAATTAGGCTATTTACAGCTATTATAGAAATCACTGGTGCAGCCTCATCTGGAACACCACCTGCAGCACTGGCCACCCCACCTCAAAGTGATTCTGAATTAATGCAGCATCAGACTGATACCAAGACTGCAGCATGGAAAAATTCCCATGAAGATAGCTTCCAGATGGCTCAGGTAGTGGTGCTATAAGGAGGGCTTTGGCATGTACGGTCACTGGGAGGCATTCATGGACAGATGACTGTTCTCCTGGGATAGACTGCCCCTGAGTAGGGAGGGGAACAGACTTCTGGGAGGGTGACTAGAACAACTGATCAAGAGACCTTTAAACTAGGGAGTCAGGGGAGATGTCTCAATAATCTCCATGCCTGATATTAGTGTTGAGAAGAAGGAAAATGAAATAAGAAAGAACACAGAAATACAGAATAGCATGGAGGTTAGGAGAAGTAGTGTAAATGCCAGCCTAACGAAGGATGTTGGCCATAGCATGACTGTGCCAAATCAGGCAAAGAACATAAGTGAGGCCAAGCAGCAAAAACCAAAATGGTATAAACTAATGCAAGAAGCCTAGGTAACTAAAGGGAGGAACTGGAGCTAGTGGTAGAGGAAGTGAGACCAGACATTATAGGGATAACTGAAACATGCTGGAATAGTAGTCATGACTGGTACATTGGTATTGAAGGCTATGTGCTCCTTAGGGAAAGGCAGATATAAAGGCAAAGGTGGGGAGTGGCATTGTGTGTCAATGAGAAGGTTGACTGTAAGGAAATTTAAAGTGATGGAATTAACAAAATAGAATCAATCTGGGTAAAGATCACATTGGGGCAGAAAGCTACTAAAGTTTCTCCAGAGATAGTGCTTGAGATGTGTTACAGACAACCGGGATCTGATTTAGACATGGATAGGGACTTCTTTAAGGCCCGTAAGGAAGTAAATACTTCTGGGAACTGTGTGAGTATGGGAGACTTTTTCTTCCCAGATACAGACTGGAGGACATGTGCTAGTAGTAATGAGGGCCCAGATTTTCCTGGATATGATAGCTGATGAATTCCTTCTCCAAACTGTTAACGAACCAACAAGAGGGGATGCCATCTAGATTCGGTACTGGTTAGTAGTGAAGACCTGATACAGTAACTTAGGTTCAAATGAACATGAGCTCATTAAGTTCAAACTAATTGGAAGGATAAACAAAAATAAATCTGTGACCAGGATCTCTGACTTTAAAAGGGCTAACTTCAGAAAATTAAGGGAAATAGTTAGGGAAATCGACTGGACTGAAGAACTCAGGAATGCCAATGTAGAAGAGGTTTGGAATCACTTCAGATCAAGGTTGCAGGAACTATCTGAAGCCCACAATCTAAGGAAGGCGAAAAAATTCATAGGCAAGAACTGTAGACCAAGTCGGATGTGGAAGCATCTTGGAAAGGTGATTAGGCAGAAGCACAGAGCCTACAAGGAGTGGAAAATGGGAGGGATCAGCAAAGAAGGCTACCTTTTTGGAGGTCAGAACATGTAGAGATAAAGTGAGAAAGGCAAGAAGTCAAGCAGAGCTGAACCTTGCAAAAGGAATTAAAACTAATAGTAAAAGGTTCTTTAGCCATATAAATAGGAAGAAAACAAAGAAAGAAAAAGTAGGACTGTTAAAAACTGAGGATGGAGTGGAGGTGAAGGATATTCAGGTGTGCCTAGATTGACTAAATAAGTACTTTGCATCTGGTTTTAATACGTGTGAAGATGAGCTGGGGGATAGAGGTAGCATAGTTAATGAGAACGAAGCCATGAAAGTAGAAATTACCATACCTGAGCTAGAAGCCAAACTCAACCTGCAGGATAGGATTAAATCAGTGGGCCCGAATAATTTCTCCGAGGATATTAAAGGAACCAGCTCATGAAACTGCCAGCCTATTAAGCAAAGATTTTTAATGAACCTGTAAATTTGGGGGTTGTACTGTATGAGTGGAGAATCGTTAACATAGTTCCTCTTTTCAAGAAAGGGAACAAAAATTACCCAGGTAACTACAGGCCGGTTAGTTTGAACTCAGTAGTATGCAAGATCTTGGAGAAAATTTTGAAGGAGAAAGTAAATAAGGATAATGGTAACAAGGATAAAATACAACATGGCTTGACAAAAGGTTTATCATACCACACCAACCTGATCTCCTTTTCGGAGAGGACAGCAGATTTTTTAGATAAAGGGAATGTGGTGGAGTCAATTGACTTAGATTTCAGCAAGGCATTTGATACAATTCCACACAGGGAATTATGAGTCAAGTTACAAAAGATGGGGATTAATATGAATATAGTAAGATGGATAAGGAACTGGTTAAAGGGGAGGCCATAGCTGGTCATACTGAAGGGTGATCTGTCAAGCTGGAGGGGGGTTACCTATGGAGTCCCTCAGAGATCGGTCTTGGGACCAATCTCATTTAACCTTTTCACCTTTTAACCTTTGACCTTAGCATAAAAAGTGGGAATGTGCTAATAAGTTTATGGATTACACCAAGTTGGGAGGTATTGCCAATATAGAGAAGAATTGGGAGACTATACCAAAAGATCTGGATGACCTTGTAAACTGGAGTATCAGGAATACAATGAAATTTAATAATGGGAAGTGCAAGGTCATGCATTTACAGACAAACAACCAGAATTTTTCCTGTAAGTTACAGACACATCAGTTAGAAGGGACTGAGGAGGAGAAAGATCTGGGAGTACTAGCTGATCACAGGACGACTATGAGCTGCCAATGTAATGTGGCTGTGAAAAATATGAATGCGGTTCCAGGATGCTTCAGGAGAGGTATTTCAAGTAGAGACAGGGAGATGTTATTGCTGCTGTACAAGGCACTAGTGAGGCCCCATCTGGAATACTGTGTGCAGTTCTGGTTCCCCATGTTTAAAAAGGATGAATTCAAATTGGAACAGGTGCAGAAAACGGCTACAAGGATGGTCCATGGAGTGGAAAACTTGCCTTGTGAGAAGAAACTCAAGGAGCTTGGCTTGTTTAGCCTAACCAAAAGAAGGTTCAGGGGTGATATGATTGCTCTCTGTAAATACACCAGAGGGACAAATATCAGGGAGGGAGAGGAATTATTTGAGTACAGCACCAATGTGGGCACTAGAACAAATGGACATACAAGTCCATCAGAAAATTTAGGCTTGAAATTAGATGCAAGTTTCTGACCATTACAGGAGTAAAGTTCTGGAATAGCCTTCCAAGGGGAGCTATGGGGGCAAAAAACATAGCTGCTTTGAAAATTGAGCTTGATAAGTTTATAGAGGGGATGGCATGATAGGATGGCCTACTTTGGAAACTGACTGATCTTTGATCTACAGCTACTTGAGGTGGATATGCAAGTGGCCTAAGAAGGGAAGGTATATGGGGTGGGTTCTGAGTTATTAGAGAATTGTTTCTTGGGTGACTGGCTGTTGAGACTTGCCCACATGCTCAGGGTTTAAACTGAACACCATATTTCAGGTCAGGAAGGAATTTTCCCCTAGGGCAGATTGGCTAGGGCTCAGGGGGTTTGACCTTCCTCTATAACATGGGGCCTGGCTCACCTACCGGTGAATCCTCTGCATCTTAGGTCCTGATCTGAGGACTCAAATACCTCAGTCATAGATTAGAGGCTTATTGCTGGAGTGCATGGATGAGGTCTTGAGGCCTGCTTTGTGCAGGAGTTCAGACTAGATGATCATACTGGTTCCTTCAGACCTTAGAATCTATGAGTCTATGAACAATTCCTGTGTTTCGATGTCAGAGTTTTTCTCTGACCTCCCCAGAGCTGCGGATGAGAACTCACGGATCTCATAGCTTAAATGAACTCTGATTCTGAGCCCCTCAAATTCATTTCAGTAATTCTCCACACGGTATTATACGACTACCCCTCTTTGCCTGAGTGCAGGCATCAAACTCTAGGGAGGCTAAGTGGTCACATTATTCACACCTGAGGCTTTTCAAAAAGAGGTCTCCTCTGTTCACGCAGCACCATATCCCCTTGTGGGGACAGACTGCGGAGTCATATTTTTTAGTCTTTCTGGTGTTATTCAGAAGAATTTGTAGGCCTTATAGCCACTGTCTGCAGAGTCCTCTCCCCCAAGGCATGAAAGGCACCTTTTAGGCCTGTCTGAAACAGAGAACTTACCCAGGCAATTAGGAATGTCTCCTGAGCATGAGGTTTTTTTGATGACCTGCCATCTTGGGCAAAGCCTGAGGCAAGCCAAGATAGAACAAACTACAAAAACGTATCAATCATCAAACATAAGACATGAGTCTGAATTAAAATCAGATTAGATATAAACAACAGTCATTTTAAATTAACATGATGGGGGGGGGAAAAAGGACACTTTCATGATTACTACAGAAGGCAGACAGCAGAACCAAGGGACTGCCAGAGAGGATTTTATGCCATCTGGCTTGGAAAGTTGGGCTTTAGTGAATAGCACATGCCCCTACCAATTATTGCCTGAAAATGGTTCTATGAGCTAGCAACTGCATGTGCAGCTCTTCACAGGGGGCTCTGTGGAGACACTATTATCAACAAGAAAAATGAATGATGTGAAAAGTCACTGGCAGTATGGAATGATGGAGGTGCTCTAAAAGGGTGGTGGCTGGTGAAGTGGTTTGGGATGGGATGGTGATGGAGAAGTGGTGGAAAGGAGATACATCACCACATTAAACCATGCTTCATCTTGTACATCCCCTCTCTCTTCACCTTCTCTAGAATACACAGTAAACTTGGGAAAGACCTAGTAAGTGGAGAGATCTGTAAGACAAAATATAACAGTTACAGCTGGAAGTCAGAAAAATGCTCCTTGTTTTCAAACTAATACAGCAACGTATTCTTAGTAATTATCACCTTAATCACCTCAGTCTAAGGTCTGATCTTCACTGGAAGAGGTTCGTTACACAGCTGTACCAGCAACTTACCCCCAGTGGAGACACAACTTATACCAGTTCCCCAAGCAGACTAGACTGTACAAGTCAGAGAACGTATTTTGCTGGTATTACTGCATCTAAATTAATGCTTTTGCACAGCTATGGTCATTGGGGTGGGGAAAATGGGACAAAGATAATAAGAATCACACCCCTGGTTGACACAGCTATGCCAGTAAACTGGTAAGTGTAGCCCAGGCCTTAATAGGAGAAAGGGAACAACCGATGTCATCTGACAGTTAGAACCTGTCCTATCTGTTAGTCTCATCTTAGAGCACACACCAACCAACCCAGAGTCATTCTCCTGCCCTCCAAACCCCCTTCATCTTGGAGACAAGTTTATGCAAATATCTCTCAGAGCCCACGTAGAAGCCTCGCAAGTGACTGTTTGGCACATACAAAGAGTCTTCTGAAATTGGAAGATCACTATGAACAGCAAGAGGAAGGAGTGTTCTGGATTGGCAGATCTTCATTCTATCAGAGATCAATTCACATATTAGTTGCATTATTTCACTCTGTCAGTCCAGATTCACCACTGCGAATGAACAAGCAGTGCAGAATTAAACTGAGGATCTGGTAGATATTTTATCATTCATATCAAATGCAATCTCAGCTAAAGGAGGAGTTTAAATCCCTTTGAACATGAACCTGCCTTTGCCCTCTGGATAACACTATCTCAATGCAGATGCAGCTTCCAGGATGTATTTTGGTCAAGTAAGTTATATTTCTTTCTAGGATCTCCCAGGATTTGCATCCCTGAACTGCAGCTCTGCCAATTTGTGCAAGGGCAGAAAAGAGAGAAGCAATCATAACCCAGCCTTCACTCCTTCCCTTCCTGTGCCCTTCCAAATAGCTAACCCCCAATGGAGATGCCATGTATAACAGGACCACACCCTCTAATGGCCTCTGTACATGAGGCCAATTGTGTGGATTGCTCCTTGCACTCTCATGAGAGGCCCTGCCAATCTCACATTAAAAGTGTGCATAATAAACTTTATACCACTTACAACTGGTTAAGTATTTGAAATTTCTGAAACTTAGAAGCACCTCTATTCAGTAGTTTAGGAGAGCAGGGGCTTAATTGCTTTGAGATTTCAGCATCCCCATTTTAAAACAGCTAATTTAAAGCCTTTGTTTTCCACTTGAAATATTACAGAGAAGTACTCTGGAGCTGAAAATTATTCTGTGCATAGCCCATTTTCTGCTGACCAAAATTAGTATTGCTTGTTACTATATCTATTTCTGCAACAGAAGCTGAAGAAAGTGGTGTATGTCAAAAGAGAAATGAGACCTTATATCCATTTTTTAGCTCTAGCTCTTTGATATTTTCCAGACTTCTTGGCAGACAAAAGTCATGCCAGCTCAGGTTGACTTTCCCAAAATTTATCATGCACCTTGGGGCACTTCATCCACCAGTACACAGGGCAGATTCATGCTCACAGGAATTAAAAGGTGCCCAAATCCTATTGCAATTAAAGGGGAGATGAGTGCTTCATCCTGTGGATTCTTTTGAAAACTCCTGCCTAAAGTTTGCTCCCTGGTGCAACAGATTAGAAGGACAGGACCAGATTCACAAGCATTTAAATAAGAAAGTTTAACACCCCCATTCCTGAAAAGTTACTTAAAGTAAGAACTGTTTGTTAGAAATAAAATATCCACTTCCTGAGTACAATCCCAAGCAGATTACCAGCTGCCATAGCCCCCTATGCTTGTACATCACATTTCACCTGAATGAAGATTTCCCTTAGATGCACTCTTCACCTTAAAGCCTCCATTGTTGTGTCCATGAGCAAAGGAATGTGGCAAAGGCAAACCCCTGATGATGTCTATAAATAACTGCCATGTGGTTGTCACTATCTAAATCACAAGGGCAGAGAGGAAAGGAAAGTGTGATTTTGTCAGGTCTACTGCTGCATTGAAAAATGATGCTTCCATCCCAATTCCCACACTGACCATTGGTCCTGGCATGCATCCCAACCACAGAGGTTACCTGTACTATTGCGGGCCTGGTGAATGTGATGTATTTCCAAGATGTTAGGCTCATCTGAAAGGACTGGGGTAGGACTTCTAATTGGACATTTCAACTGCAATGAATCCTTCTCATGGCCCCTTCTTGAGACGATGATGATTTGGGCCAGTCTCATACACAGAATGACTCACTGAACTATTTTAAAGATGCTGTAGTAACCCTTGGGGAGGAAGGGGTTAACACTCTGGTCAGTGAGTCCCAGGACAGCCAATAGGAATGAAGCACAGGTTTTTGAATTGTAACAGCAGCCTGGCCTGGGCCTGTTTGGATGCAGCAGAGCTCCTGGGAGGATCAGGAGGAGGCCAGAGGGGCCTGAAGAAGAATCCAGCAACATCCTTACCAGAGATAAGTTAAGTTTGGTACTGACCAGGCGTGGGTAGAACAGGGAATGTTTACTTAGACGCGGTCAGGGTATTTTCTTTGTTTTTGGCTTGTTTTTTGGATTTCTCTGTGCTGAGCACATGTAACCCCCACCCCACTACCCTCTAACTACCTAAGTTAATTCCCAGAGAAGCAACTCTCTGTGTTTATTATCTGTTCTTTTTGATTAAAGAGTTTACCTTTTAAGTAAGTTCTGGTTCTGTGTCCTGAAAGGCAAGAGGTTTGTGTGCCCGTGCCTTAGACTGCACAGGCAGCTACTAAAGGGAACCCTGTTCCAGTTCCAGCTCATATTGCAGCTGGAGTTCAGTCACTTTCCTAAGAGAGGAATAAAGAGGATTGCAAGTACCTCACAGGGAGGAATTCCCAAGTGCGCCTTCCTGTGTCTCAAGAGGTTTTTTTGCATTTGGGTGGTGGCAGCGATACCACTCCAAGGCCAGGAATTGGAGGCCTTGGAGACTTTTAAGAGTAGGCTTTAAGGCCAGTGGCTTTTCTGGCCTGTTGCAGGCCCCCACCTTCTGCACTCAGAGTGCCAGAGTGGGGAAAAAGCTTTGACAGATGCCACAACTGAGATGAATGTCCTTATGCTCTCAGAAAAAAATGATGTCTATGATACTGCCAAAGTATCAATCACCTTGGTATTCAGGCTCTGATGTCACCTGGCCTAGAGCTGTCCAAGATCTGAAGCCAGATGATTTTATTCTTCTCTCTTCAGTTGCTGTACATCAATGGCTTCCTTGCAGGTATGGAGAGTCATAGCTTTGAGACCTAAAGGAGATACTGGAGAAGCTTCACCAAGAACCACTTGAGGACCCCACTTAAGCTGCTCATAGGCAAGAACTCCTGATAACAACAGTTTCTGGCCACTATGCAATGAGAGTAGGACTAGATCCCCACAGAAGAGGAATAAAGGAGGAAAAAATGGGAACCTTCTTCAGCAAAGTGGAGAGTCTCCACAGATTGCCCGTTCCACTAATGGGGCAGGAAGACAAGGCTGAAAGCACCAAGCAGCCTCTCAGGAGCTGAATTTGGGCATCAGTAGAGAATCTTCACAGCACGCAGCACAGAATACAGTGAAGATCCATGCAACACAGATGAAGAGTGTTTTGTAATAAAGGAGAAATTCTAACTGCAAACCAATCTGTGAAGCAGTTTAAATCAGACTGTTTGACAAGAGCAGGCTGTAGAAGAACATTAGTAAGTCCTAGTGTTTACATCCTCAAAGCATTGTATAAAACTGAACACCTTTCTAGGCCAAGGGTAGTAGGTTTGCCTAGGCACACGTACTTTGTGGCCACACTTTTTTCTTTAAAAAAAAGGCAGTTGCAGTTATGCAAGCAGCACTGTACAATTCAGGAATCACCCCCAAAGGAGATGGGCTTCTAAAGCAGTGCCTGACTTTACTGAATCCTAAAAGACGTGCTGTCACTTTCAAAAGACTCCAAGAAACAGGCTTTGCATCCAAGCCCTGCTCACTTAAAAATCAGCAAAGCTGTATTGTAATCTGCAAGTGGTTGAAAATTAGTTTGGCTGTAGAAGAAGGGCTCCCTGCAACACCAGAACACTCATGCAAGACATGTGAATATCTGCTCCTCAGCTTCATGGCTGGTTATTTTAAAAAACCCCAACCACTGAAACACTGCAGGGTTGAGCGCAATAATGTTCCTTACCTTTATCCAACATTACTACTTGGATTTAAGGAAGAACCTAATTCTGCAGATGCCTCAATAGGTAGTAATAGTAGTATCCCCTCTGCAGGCCAGATTAACTGGCCTGGGGGCCCCAGGCTGCCCCTTACTGCGGGGCCCCCTCCTGCCTAGGCCCCCCCCCCGACCATGGGCCCCCACTCCCCATCACCGGGGAGCCCTTGGGACTAGAGAGTGCTCCTGCCCCACCCCACTCGGGCCAGTCTGTCTGAGGGTTGGAGGGGCCAGGTGGCGTGCAGTGCGGGGGCCCCCAACACCACTCCCCAGGGCCACTGAAGAACATGCTGGAGCAGTGGCAGCTTCAAAGCAAGCCAGCTGGCCCAGCCCCTGGGTGTAGCGAACAGGGGTTGGCCAGTTCAGCCTGCCCCCAGTGGCAGGCCAGCCAGTCCAGGGGGTGGTGGCAGAGCTCAGAGCTCCTGCCCTGCCAGCGCTGAGCCAGGCAGGGGTGCCAGATTATCAGGGTTTTAGGGGCTGGAGCCTGGGGCCCAGGGCTTAAGCCTCTAAAGCCAGAGGCAGCCTTAGGCAATTGGGGGCCCTAGGTGAAGGCCCATTGTGGGGCCCCCTTAAGGGTCCACAATCGGACCCCACTGCTACCTTCCCTGTGGCCCCAGTCCCCCCTACATCCTTAACTGCCCCATATCACCCCCCAGGACTCCTTGTTTGTTTTGCTGAACCAAACTAACATGATTATCCCTCTGGAGCTCGTAAATTATTCTTGGGTATGGTATTTTTAAAGTTCTTCTCATCATGAAGCTTGTAAGTTGATCATCGTTCACTTAACATAAATTAGCTAATGTTGAACTACAAAGTTAAAGTGAACATTTTAATTTTTTTTAAAAGTATGAGCATTAATAAATAAGAAGTGGTAACATTAATGATGGCTCAAAAATAACTAAAATGCCACATTCAAAATTTTGGCAGTCCAATCTTACAAATTTTTCATATAGGCTTGGGTTTATGTGCACTAGAGACATTTAATACAAATAATTATAATAAATAAAAATAAGTGAAAAGGTTTCTAGTGTGTAGCTATAAATGAAAAACAGCAAATTTCAATGAAATTCTCTGAAATACTCAAGTTTATAAGACTCTGATCCCCTCAAAAATATTAAATAGTAAGTACAAAAGAAGCTAAAAAATTACTTACCAAAAGAAAGACATACAGCACATATGTCACACACAGGTGTAATGATTGCCTAAGGGAAGCATTGTATTTAGGTGTAGCAGCCTATACAGACCTACCTGGTCACTTGAGCTAAAAAAAGGCAAAGTAAAAATTGTCACAAAGTCAAAGGAAAAGGCAAAAGAATGGGTAAAAAAAGAAAAGAAAAAGGCAGTATTTCACAAAATTAAAAAATGGCAAAATAAATGGCCACACTGAGGAATTAAAAACTGAGGCCACTGGAAAAGTTCCTGCTGTTGTGCTGTCTATTGCTTGCTCCTGCTTTTTTAGCATGTCAATGTCAAGGTGATGGGCAGATAATGGTGAAATCTGCATTTCAGATGAAGCAGATCTTAATGATAACTTGCCTTGATGAGCCAAGAGTGAAAAGTGCTTAGGCTTCCAGCCCTACTAGCTCTGCTAGATGGGAACAATTTCTATATTCTTCTATGTTTTCATTTTTGTCTACCAAATTGAAGACAGGGCCCCTTATTGCTTGGGGCCCTAGGCAGCCGCCTGCACTGCCTACTCCAAAAGCCGCCACTGCCTAAAGCCCCTTTGATAATCCAGTCCTGCCCCTCTGAATGTTTCTGTGATAACAATATTAACTCCAGTGAAGCTGCAGTAACATTACCCAAAGGATGACCCCAACTGTGGGGTCATGGAACACAGGCAACATGTCATATTACCATGCAAAGATTCAAGATAGCATGATAAATCCTGGTGAGAAACTCATGCTACTGCTACACGTTTAGATCAATGTCTACAGGGTAGCAACCATGTCTTTTGTCCATAGTGCCCACCACACTTTGGATGCAGTATAAAATAATATTTATTTAATGTAATTTGACATGGGAGGATGACATGGATATAAAAAGTGAAAGCTTTCTTAGCGTGGAAAGTAGTTTCCTATGGTCATGGAAAACACCAGGTAAAGACTAACATTTCCAAACAAAAATCTTTGTGAAAATGAAGCTACAGTTGCAGCAAAGTGTCACTGGATTGAACGTATATTGCTTTATGTGAACTCTTAGGAGTTAAAGATTAGAAATGCACAAGTTCAGAGTCAAGGTTAACCTAAAATAAATCTAATCCACTGAAAGAATGGCAATTTGGTGCTAAAACAACAAAATAGCTGTAACTCTGTCCTCAGATGTCAATCTTCCATATTAAAAATGTGTGCACAATAAAGTATTGAAGATGTGTGCCACAGAAGCTTAGTCTGATGTGTTTCATACACACACTCCTCCAACATCCACTATGCTGTTATATCACCATACTAACCATTGCTCTTTTACAGCATGTGCTACAGTTACACGATCTTGGGGCATTCTAGCTGTTGTGGAGTGACACCAATAACTGCTTGCCACACGCCAAAGGACTCATTTCTGTGAACCACTAATACCTCATGTAAGGCACTTCATGACCTCAGCACTTCAAAGAACCAAGCCCTCACTTCAGAGCAGAGGCAGCAGTGAAAATGCTGTGGTAATGCTGAAAGCAAAACTGCCTCCAATGGCTAGAGCAGTCTGAGTTATATACATTGCTATGAATTCAGCTTTTATGCTGAATTCTCCGGGGTTCTAATGTCCAGGGAGTTTAAAAAACACCAGTTTTCTTGAAAGGTACCAAACACAAACCTGATGAGCCTGCAGCTCTAGCTTTACCTTGAAATGAGGAGAATTCCCACATCAACCCTTGCAGTAAAAGTTTAACATGAATCAGGAGGGCAAAGGGGAACAAGGGATGTGGCATCCTCCCCCACCCTGTGGTTTTGAAGAAGGGAAACCTGTAGGGGCAATGTTAATATTAAGGGGGGCCCCAGCCCCCACTGGCCACCCGATCTGTTCCTGCCCCCCCCCCCCCCAGCAGTCCACTGGTCCCTCCACTGCCCCGGGCCAACCCCCTCCCCGCGCCCTTTCCCCACTGGGCCAGCATGCCTGCCCCCAGACTCCTGCCATGCCCCAGCTCCTTTACCAGGTGCCAGAGGAGAGCAGCGCATGGAATAGACTGAGGACCCCCACATGACCCTGCTCTAAGCATGCTCAGGGCAGGGTCAGGCCAGGACGGGAGTTTTAAAAACTCTCAGCCCAGCCTACGGCAGCTCCCTACCAACCGCGGCCTGGCAGCATTCCCTGTACAGGGGCGTGATGGCGCACCCCCCTGCAGTTGAGTGGCAGGCTACTCAGGGGGCTCTCCCCTGAGGCTCCCCCCCCCCAGCAATGCTACTGGAAACCTGGTTAATGCACATGCAAGATCGTTCGGAGGGCACCCCTCTCCTGCAGTCCTTAGGGAATTCCCCATGTCATGCTAGGCCTGACAAGGCCAAGCCATCTTTGTAAAATACATGACCTACATCTAACTTTTGAAGACATATTATAGGAAAATACAATGGTAGTGTTACAAGTAGGCTAGGGCTTTGATATGCATTTCTATCATTAGTGGTTTCTTGATGACATTTACATGTATCCTGTTAGAGGTTAGTAAGGTGAATGAAGTGCTTCCCTATCTGTTAACCATTGTTCTATTGGAAGGGGTCAAGAGGGAACATTAACATCTAAATGGACCTTTGATGCACCAGTGTAAACTGTCTGTTAATGGTGCTAATGCAGTTAATTACCTGGGGTGCCCAGAAGGTGAAGGTTTTTCTTCAAAGGACAATATGCATTGCTGTGCTCCACTTAAGAAAGTACCTGGGAACTGTCTTCAAAGCCCACATGAAGAAATGACCTGCAAATGCCCACCTTGCTACAACTATAAAAGGAAGATGGAAACATAATCCCTTTATCTCACATCTGTCCAAGCTTCTCAGGGAAAGTCTAAGCCACAGAATTGTGATCCCAGCCAGCATTGGCCTGGAAACCACCCTGCTAATTTATCTCATGGGGAGAATTAGAACAAACTCTACACTTGGTTTATTTGGTCTCTATTCCTTAAAACTGGATTTCTAACAACTGAAGCTGTGAAACAAGGATTTATCTTCTATGGACTCAATCATTTCTATGTATGTGATTCACTTGGAATTCAGTTTGTTCTCTTTTTTATATTAAACCTTTAGTTGTAGTTACTAGAGGATTGGCTGGCAGCGTGGTATTTTGGGTAAGATTCAAGCCTATATTGTTCTGTGTAATGTGGCTGACCCTCTGGGGTCAGGAAAACCTATTTCTTTAACAGACCTAGAGGCTGTACTGGGGACCGGTGACTGGAATGCAGTAAAGGGAGCCGGGTATACTATATTGTGGCTTCTTGATATCCATTGGGGGGGGATCAGAAGCATTGTTTGTGACTGGTTGGGGGAGTTTATCTCCAGGTAACCCACCAGTGCTGGGAGAATCTGCTCTCCTTTTTGCAGCTTGTCCTGTTCTTTGCATATTCAGGTGGTTATCCCAGGAGGTCGGATCACACCCCGGTTAATGTTTCTACCCCCTTAAGGGCCTTCTAAGACCAGGTCTATACTGGCAGTGAAATTTGGTGACAATGGATGGGAGTTATGCAAGCTCCTGTTGACTTCATAACTCTGCTTCAGTGCTGCTTCATCACCGCCCTGCACTGAAGGGAAATAAATGTGTCACTCGAGGGGGTGGTTTTATTTAATTAACTTCCAGATCAACTAAGCAGGTCTTAACTGACTGCTAAGTCGATCTGGAAAGATTGATCTGACAGTGGGGAATTTGCCATCATCAGTGCAGATGTGCCTTAAAACGCATGCCAAGCTTCCTGAGACTAGGTCAAGATACTGACTGTGGAACTGACACCTTTCCCTGAAAGCTTTGGAAGTTTAACCCATCCTTCCCACAAGCCTTAGAAGGCTAATGGCCCATCACCAATCCTTCCCTCTTGCAAGCCTTCAGGTGGCTAGTCAGCAACCCCTGCCAAAAAACCTGCATGCCAGCCAGGTTCATGATGCCACAGCAAGACAAAGTAGCCTCCTCCAGTACTATTACTAAGGCTCATCAGAGGGGCCAAAAGGGTACCTCAATAAATCTAAGGCTTCGGAGGACTCCCAAATCAGGCCAACGCTTGCAGAGGCTGCAGATCACAATAAATCTTTTAAAGTTCACACACTGGGGCAAGTGAGAGCGCTCCAAAGGTTTACTGGAGATTCTCACACCGAACGCCTCCTTCAAAGGCCCTTGCTCTCTCCAGCTCCATGCCTTGCAAGTCTCCTACAGTGCATGAAAATGGCCTCCTGACCCTCCCTACAGACTTCTGGTGTGCAAGCATATGAACAAAGGTTAGGGAGAGAGAGAAAAAGCCACTCTTCAAACATGAATTATTTTCCCCAACTCTTTGAAAGTTTAGACATAGAGAAAAGTGTTAGAAGTCCAGCTGTGGAACACTTCACTTGCTGATGCATTTTTGTTTAAAAAGACAAATTGTCTGATTTATTTCATTTTTGGTGGAAAGTTATTTTCCATTGGCATGCCTCCTCTGTGACTGGTTCACAATGAGGAAAAAAGGCTAGAAAGATTTTATAAAACCATCTGTGTCCAGCAGCCAAATTCCCTATCTTAAGCTTGCCTGAGCCACTTATTCATAGAGGTGTTCCTATTTAAAAAACTTTAATATGCCCTAATCTAGTACACAACTCTGAAGATTACTGATCTCACAAGAAATAAACAAACAAAGTTTTGTTTGTTTATAAGGAGCAAAGAGTTCTTGAGATCCACAAGAGTACAAGAAGGCAGTGTTTAGGGTCACAATTCCTGAACAATTTGTCCACTTCGCTTCACATTTGTAGGAAAAATTTCTCCTTGGCTCCGTATCTAGTCCAGTAATTTTGAGGCTGTTTCTTTACCTGGGGATTCTGAAGTGGGGGCAAAATTTATACTTAACTAAAAGTGAGAGGCAAACTAAGCTAAGTGGCTGGCATCACACCATAATCAAAACTGACACATTTATGTGGTTTTGCTCTTTATGAGGGCTGGAATCATTTCATGATTCAACAAGAGAGCATTTCCTGTAGGCTGCTTCCTTTCATCATGAACAATACTTTCCTGCACACCACATCAGTTTGCACGCCACAGTTGCACTGTTGTGCCGCTGTGGAATGTGTGGACAGCTGGGACAGCAAGCCTGCAGCAGTCACAAGAGGACAATCCAATTGAAGATTCAGTCATACTTATCTGGTGGTTTAAGTTATGTTTTTTATAGAAAATGTGCTTGTGAAAGTCTCAATGAGTGTCAATGCATAGAAAAGAATGGCACAGTTGCAGCAACGTAAGATTCCCATATATTCTCTCTCTCCCCCACTCCCCAATATGCCTTATCCCTGCCCAGCTGGGGCCACTACTAAGAGGTAAAATGGGAATTTATCCTTCATAGTTGTGGTGGCATTGATGTGGACATCATCTGCTAAATATCACTGACACTTTCCATCACAGGCTATTGAGAAGCTAGCAGCTGTTGACTGCTTTCAGCCACGCCCACCTGGACTAGATCTACACTGGTGAGTAAAAGATTCTGCATCCCAGTTCAATGAGCCACTGAGTCCAGCTGAAATATGACTCAAGTACTTACCCGTCCACTGCGGAAGGCAGTGACAGTTGTAAGTGTTAACACCATCCACACACATCCCGCCGTTCTGGCAGTTATGATTTGGGCAGTCGTCAGTGTTATGCTCACAGGTGCTTCCTTCAAACCCTGGCAAAATTAGAAACAAAGGAGACTGAAATGATGATAAAGAGGATTACCTGTCTGTCGGAAATTATGTTCAGTCAAAGTGTCCTAGTCCCCTACCTGCAGGCCACACAATGGAGCAGAGGTCTGATTCTCAGTAACAATGTCCTGTTATTACCCAGCCCAAAGGGCCTGGATGAGTAGGTTGGCTTATACAAGCAAAAGATGTGTGCTCCAGGCAGCTGAGGACTCAAGTTCCTTTACTGACCCTGCTCCTCCCCAGCTTGGAGACAAAGGGCCAGACCAAGCAACTAGGATACATCTTAGGGTTTGTGAACATTAGCAGCTCAACTGGCTCTGTGTGAAGCAGCATTGGGATACTGCCCCCCCCACCATACTGTGTTCTCTTCATAAACTTCGCCACTGCCTCAATGAGCTAACATGTTGCAGCAGCGGCTAGCACCTCTCAACAACACCTGGTTCCCAAGGGTGTCTACTTGGGATAGCTTCCTCCCACCCTATCTGTACACTAAACCCTGAAGGACAAAGAAAAACTCAACAAAATCTCAAGCACATTGTAAAGGTAAGCAGCCACCTTCCTCACCCCTTCTAACTAACTTCTTCAAGCATCTGACAAAGTGGAATTTTCTCCCACAAAAGCTCATGCGATAAATTTATTAGTCTTTAAAAGTGCCACCACACTCCTTGCTTGTTTTGTAAACTAGACTAACATGACTACCCCTTTGGAACTTTTTAGTCCCCATCCTTCCGGGTCTCCACAGTTACAGAGCTGGCAGATGGTCTCTGCCAAAGCAATACTTTTGCACCATTTCACACACATGAATGGCTTGTTCTCGTCACTTTTATAAACCTTTTTTCTTTTCCATGTTGGTGTCTTCATGAACTAGTTTTGTTAATTGACCCTGTTTGCCCCATTCTTCCTGGGTCCCCCTATATTTACTGGACATTTATATTCCAGGCCAGTGCAGTATACCCCTCCTGCTAGGTGTCTCTTCCCACAGTTGAATTCTTCACTAACATTTGCTTTTTGGGCCTTTGGGAAATCTTGTGAGGGGAATGAAGTGCTATTCCCATTATACAGAAAAGTAAAATGAAACCAAGGCTGAGACAGGTATTCTAGATCAGTGGTTCCCAACCTGGGGCCTGGGGACCCCCGGGGGTCCGTGGACATGTTGCAGGGGGTCCCCTGAGTCTCTCCCTACAGGGCCAGAATCCAGCTGCAGCCCTGATGCTCCCTGCCAGGGCTGCTTCTCCTCGTCCGTGGTTGGATCCCGGCTGGATGATGGGGATGCGGAGGCTCCCCGAGAGGGCAAGGGCAGGGGGCTATAGCTGCCGTGGCTCGGCTCTCCAGCTGCATGGGCCATGGAGGTGACAGCACCACTCGCTGGCTGTCCCAGAGGCACTGCCAGAGTGGTGCAGGCCAGAGTCTGTCTGCGTGGGCCAGATTACATAATCAGCTGGGGGCCACAAAGTTTTTTTTGTTAAAAAGGGATCCTCAGCCTAAAAAAGGTTGGAAACCACTGTTCTAGATCAATGACTTAGCTAGTGAACAGACCGCAGTTACAGAAGCAATGTAAGTGGGTACTGCTACAGTGGGGTAAAATAAGCAAGGAGTCCTGTGGCACTTAAAGACTAATAGATTTATTTATCGCATGAGCTTTCATGGGAGAAAATCCCACTTCATCAGACGCTTTGGAGATGGAGGAACTTACAGAATGGGAGGAAAATAAATGCAAGGGATCAGGTCATTAGCTACTCCATCAAGGGCTCATTCACCCACTCATCCACTAATGTGATTTATGATTTATGCCATCATGTGCCAGAAATGTCCCCACACCTCATACATTGGACAAACAGGACAATCTCTGCACAAGAGAACAAACCGGGACAAAACTGACATCAGAAATCACAACACTCAATAACCAGTTGCTGAGCACTTCCATTTTTCTAATCACTCTATGAACGACTTGTTAACAACTTTGCTCAAGAAAGTCAATGGGACATCATGACTTCAAAGAGAAACAGCTGAATTAGAACTGATATGCAGATTTGATTGTGTGAAAGCAGGATTAAATTGTGACTGTGGCTTCTTTTTCCATTACAACAGGTGATTTGACTTTGCCCTCCATGTGCTGTTTCCCGACATTTGTACCTTAACATCTGCTCCGATTTGCTGTTGCCGTATGACCTGATCCCATGTCTTACGCTCCCTTGCATTTATTTTCCTTCCGTTCTGTATGTTCCTTCATCTCCAAATCATCTTATGAAGTGGGATTTTCTCCCATGAAAGCTCATGCGATAACTAAATGTCAGTCTTTAAGTGCCACAGGACTCCTTGCATTTTTTGCTGAACTAGACTAACACAGCTTCCCCTTTAGAACTTAGTGGGGAAAAATGGGGCCCAACCAAAGTTCCATTCACTCCAACACTCTCTAGGCCCTGGAGAAACTAGGCCAAGATGGTGCCTCCTCTCCCCAGTGCCATTTAGCTGCCTGGGGGAGGAAGTGCA
The DNA here is from genome assembly GCA_007922195.1 of Podocnemis expansa. NCBI lineage: Eukaryota > Metazoa > Chordata > Testudines > Podocnemididae > Podocnemis > Podocnemis expansa. The sequence continues at coordinate 4,539,959 of ML682022.1, read as the reverse complement.
GGGAGGAGCCAGCTACAGAACAAATCCAGCAAAGGAGCTGCAGAAGGAGGGGCCCAGGCCAAGAGACGCTGATGTCTGTTTTCTTCAGGGATGACTTAACATTGCTGTGCTGACTGGCTGTTTGCTCCAATCCCCCCTTCCTCCATCTTTTCTTCTCAGCCTCTGCCCTCACCTGCCCTTCATACCTTCCCTTACCTTTTCCCCCCTCTTTCCATTTAGCTAATACCCTCACTGAACCCCAACCCCTAAAAGCTGAAAGGAGAACTGTGGAACCAACAGGACATTTGCAGGTCACCATACCATTCATTATGCTTGTCTGTTCCCACAATCCCCACTGTTGTCTGCTCTATGTAAGTGGTAAGTGATTCAGGACAGAAACGGCCTGCTACATCTGTCTGTACAGCACCTAGCCCAATGGGGTCCTGACCTGGCATGTCTCTAGGCACTTCCACAATAAATAGTGACCCTAGTTTTTATAGCTGATTTCACAAAGGCAATACTACAAGTGATTTAATGTACCTCAGTTTCCTCTAAGGAAAATAAAGATCTTCACATCTGCCTGCCTTCCATGGGGTTTGTGAGGTCTAAGAAAATAACATTTGCACAGTAACACGCAGGACATTTAGTATACGAGGTGAGAGAATAATTCACCTATTAATGGGTCCTGTTCTTGCTTTTATTGGTTCCTGTCATGGAGACAGGACAACAATCATTAGGGAAACTGCAAGTCAGTCAGATCAATATGATTCTTTTGCATGAAGCAAAAGTACTGTGCACTTCTTGAAGTTTGTCCCAGCTCTAAATGGGCTACGGAAGCCGTGTCTGGCATCCTAAAAGACTATTTTGAAAGCCCAGACCCCTGGGGCACGTTTCCTATAGCATGCACGTCAGGTACTGGTTTCAGCAATTAAGTGCTCAAAATGTGAATGGAAATGGATTTGAATACTACCATATTTAATCGAAAGCTCACTGCACCATACCAAAGACAGCAGATCAAGATGGATTTGAAGAATTAAGGGCCACACAGGTTGGAGCTGGAGCTTCAAAAATGCAAGTATTCAAGTTTTTTGGTCACTTCTAATCTCAAATACCCCATCCAACTTGCTTTACCTCAATCCTTATCAAACACAGCTGAAACTTTAAAGCTGTGAGTTTGATGCCTATTTCAGGCCCCGTATACTCTGCAATACTATAATTGAATTTGTTGCAGAGAAATCACCTTCCCATGATGCAGCAGCCACTCTTTAGTCCCAAAGTGGTAGCCAGGTTAGTCTAGTTCAGCAAAACAAACAAGGAGCCTAGTGGCATTTTTAAAGACTAACAAGTTTATTTATCCCATGAGCTTTCGTGGCAGAAAATCCCCTTTCATCAGACACTTCGTCTAACAAAGTGGGATTTTTCCCATGAAAGCTCACGTGATAAATAAATAAATTTGCCAAGATCCAAAGGGGCAGCCATGTTAGTGTAGTTCAGTAGAATAAACAAACAAGTAGTCCTGTGGCAATTATAGAACAACAAATATATTTATTGCATGAGTTTTTGTGGGAGAAAATCCCACTTCATCAGAAGCATCTGAAATGGGATTTCTCCCGCAAAAGCTCATAAAAAGAAATTCGTTAGTCTTTAAATAGCACAGGACTCCTTGTTTGTTTTATAAATAAATTCGTTAGTCTTTAAAAGTGCCACTAGATTCCTTCTTTGTTTTGCTCTCTATTTAGCACACTCTAAAGGAAGCCAGCACACCTCTGTCTACTCTCCCGGGGAAGTAGGCTCCCAAACACTGCGCAGTCATACCCTTAGACAGATTTGTGTATCCCAATACCACAGGAAAAAGCCCCACATTGCACAGGGCAGGAGACCCTTACATATGCTTTTTGTGTCACGTTTCTAGGGTGCTCTGCTTTAACTAAAAAGCAGCGTGAGGCCACAGTTCTATGACGTGGCAGTTAATGCTTGAAGTTATTTTACTTCTACGAGGTATTCCAGTTCTCATACACTCTGCTCTGGCCTGACAGATTCCTTCCTGGACAAGCTCTTGGAATTCCCTAGGGCTCTTATCTTAGTTAATGGGTAATTATTGTGATGTATAACAATGAGTAATCACTTTCCCAGCTACAGAACTTCCTCTATTGACTTTGTTTCACATTCTGCTAAAGGCCAGTTGCCAAGTCAACTCCTTATGTCAGATTTTTACAGCTATAAAACTCATTCTCACCATATTAAAAGGAGTTTTAAGAGCTGCAAGTTAAACATCTATCACGTACGTGTTATTTACTAAAGTGGCTGAACTGACAAACTTTCCATCTGTTTAGAATTAGAGATCATCTACACAGTTTTTATATGAATTTGATTAAAATGGGAGAAAAACTGATTTAAACTGATAACAACCCTGTAGTGTGAGAAGTGTTTACACTGGCATAGTTTTTGGTAAATTTGCCTCTAGAATGCTGGAATTTCCCCAGATTTCAGCCAAGGGAGTCAAGTTATTGCAACATTTGGATTATTAAAAAAGATTTGGGAACCAAAAAGTTTTACACACAGCTATACTGTGCATTCAGAACAGCTGGATTACAGAAAGCTATTGATACAACTGTAAACTGCACAGCCATTAGTGACTCTTTCAGGCCCTTCTGGCTCCTCCCTTGACTGTCCACTCCCCCCCCGCCCCCCAATCCTTCGGCTGGTCCCTTTCCCTCTCCCCTCCCACTGAAAGAAGGCAGGCTTCAGGCTCCTGGGAATCATCTCCCTAATCGTCAGAATATTTCTTGGTGTACCCCTAGTTGCCCTGGGGTGAGGAACGCCTGGATGTCCTTGCCTTTACACCAGGGAGGTTGTCAAGGCAAGTGCCCTGGCATCACCAACCTTTCTTTCTTTTCAATTTGTATTTAAATAGGAAGTTTTGAAAATCAAGTTACAGCAACGCAACTCTGCCAATTTAGGCTTAAATGTTAGTTGGGACATACAAAGGGAAGGCTCCAAAAGTAACATGAACTCACTCATCCTGTGTGACGCTGTATGGGTCTAGGGGACTGGTTATGATTATCTTTCATATTAATATTTCATATTTGTAATAATCCATATGTGATATGCCACATTTGGTACCAAAAGAAAGGCTGTAATCTACTAGGAATGATTATATGATTTATATGTAGGTATCATATCTGTATTAGAAATTAGGAATATGTTTATTTTATGTGTATTCCAAGTGATCTGTTCTCAAGGCAATCCCAGACTGGGTCTCTGCAAAACTACTGTTCTTCTTAATGGCCCCCATCAGGGGGGGGCTCCTAGCTGCAGTGGGCCCGGGGAAGAAACCTGTTCGACCCAGACTGACCAAGTGGCCCAGCTCCATTTTGATCTGGCAAGGACTCCGAGATAAAAGGCAGGGCACCATCTCCATTTTTTCTTTAGTCGTCAGTCTCCAGCCTGTCTGCAACCAACACCCTCCTCTGGAACTATTCTTCTGGGACTGAACAAAAGACTAAGACCCACCCAGGGGCTGGGTACATATCAGAGGAATAGGACGGACCTACAAACTACATATTCTTCAAGAACTGGCTTTCTATGGACTCTAACCCATTTGTACATATGTGTTTCACTTTGTCCCTTTCACACCTCTCACATTTTGATTTTCTTTTTATATTAAACCTTTAATTGTAGTTACTGAAGGATTGGTTGGCAGCGTAGTATTTTGAGTCAGATTCAAGCCTACATTGTTCTGGGTGATGTGGCTGGCTCTTTGGGGTCGGGAGAACCTATTTCTTAAACAGACCCAGTGGCTAGAGGGGGCCATAGGAACTGATGTGCAGTAATGGGGCTGTTTTTGTTTTATTATGCTTGGTGATGACCAAAGTGGGGAATCAGAAGCGTGTTTTGTTACCGAGTGGGAGACAGGTTTAAGTACCACCCATCAGTGGTCTGGAGGTTTGGCCCCTGATTTTGGCACATTCAGAAGGCCTAGGTCACACCCTGTACATGTTCTAAGTCACATTACCAGTAACTACAAAATGATACGTGTGCGCAATACTGTTACTATAGGGTGACTCTATCTTCATTTCCTGACTATACTCAGAGGCTAGACTTTAGCCAGCCCACTCTGGTCTGCAGAAGTGCAGGATGCTCCCACCCAGTCATGCACACTTACATGAAAGGGCAACTTCACTCGTGGGAGCTGTTCTATGGGCTTTGCATGCTTAGGCCCTTAGTACTTGCTGTTCACTGTTCTCTGCAATGCTTTTAACACAAAGCATTACAAACCCTTTGACAGAAAAGCTCCAGGTCAAGGAACTCACGCTCCACTGACGAAGTCAGCAGAGCCTGCTCACCATAAACCAAGTCTTTCTTTAAAACAAGAGGAAAATGAATGACAGTAGGTTAATTTAAAAGCAACATCAGGCTGAGAAAGCAAGCTCTGCAAGAAGTCAGTAAATGGGAGGAAATTTGTTCCTCCAACAATAGCAACAGACACATACAGCAGTTTTATCTGAGCCTCACACCCCACCCATGTTTTCTTACCATGACCTTTCTGGGCCTTTAATCCATAGCCCCATTCTTCTCCCCTTTCATGTTATGAAACAGATAGCACACAGCAATTAAGCCTTCAACTCAGCGTCCTTCCTTGTCCAAATGTTCATGCCTTTCCTCAAGGTCCCTGCCCCACTCCACACATCAGAAATAATCAAAATGTCAGGGCTTGATTTCCCAATGTCACCACAGCAATGCAGCTGGGTTTCGGGAGGACTCCCCATTTACCTGGCAAACAGTTGCACTCATAGGTAAAGTCACCGGTTTGATGACATGTCCCTCCATTCATACATGGTGATGGTGAACATGGCACATATGTGCTCTCGCAGCGCTGCCCTGTAAAGCCTGGCTTGCACTGGCATTGGTAAGAACCGGGCAAATTGTGACAGGTTCCACCTTGTTGGCATTGTCCTGGGTTGTCACATTCATTCACATCAGTGTCACACTTTGGGCCAGTGTAGCCTGCTGGGCAGGTGCAGGAGAATCCACTTCCAGATGTGATGCACGTACTTCCACTAGCACATGGCTGAGACATACAAGCATCAACCCATTGGCAGTCCTTTCCTGTGGAACCAAGACACTTGTGAGCATCTGTCAATCAGAAATTGTTGGACAGAAGATAAAGACTTCTCTCCCCCACCCTCATGACACCCCACAGCTGAGCTGTCTTTCTGCGCACACAGTGTACTTTCTGTGTACTCTACAATGTTACATTTGGATCTAAAACACAAGCATTTCTCACTGCCATCATCAATCTGATTTTGTTCCGGGGGACTGCAAGATACGGAATCGTGGTTTATGAGAAGTAATCCATGAGCTGGTGTGACTGCATGGCTGACATATACTCTTTCTCCCACATGGCCTCCAAAGATAAAAGCAGGTTCCTGAATTTTCCGTAATATAAAATTAAGCTTCCCTACAGAAAGCACTTGCTGACCAAGGATGCTCAGATGTTCTAAGGCAGTGGTTCTCAACCTTCCTCTACCTAGGGACCCCTAAACTTAACTAGACAAACCTGTGACACCCTCCCACCAATGAGAGCTGATGCATAGGTGTAGAGGCAAACACGAGGTCCTGTGCCCCCCTCCCCATTTCTGCCTTCCATTTGGCTCTGCTCCCTGAAGTGCTGATGTAGTGGGGCAAAGCAGTGGTGCACCCCCTTGGTTAACTTCTGCCTGCAATGATAGACAACCCTTCTGACAGCTGTGGCACTAGTTTTTGGTTGCATGCCCCCCTCCCAACCCAGACAGGGTGGTGGCCTGCTGAGGTGAATCGGGCATGAAGGTGAGGTTCCCTGCCCGAACTTCCATTGCCTGAGGCTGAAGCCTCGCTTATTTTCGCAGATCTCTGGGATGATATGGACCCTCTCATTGAAAACCAGTGCTCTACTGTCCGTATAAGGCGGTTATTTTGGAATAAGATAAGTGTGAATTTAAAGTGTAATAACTATTCTGAAGTAACTCCCAATGTAGACACCCTCCTCCAGAAGAGCTACTGAGGTCACCTTCCCCACTAAACAAGCCCTGAAATACATTTGTGTTTTTAAAGTGCAGCTATGAAGGATGAAATGCCCAATACTGCTTAAAGAAAAAAGAAAAGAAAAAACTCTTGTGCCGTATCTCTTAGCTCTCATTTGCAATGCTGAAGCTGTTAGTTTGATAGCAACAGCAGAGTGTTTTTAGGCAGCTTCATCTATCCTAAAGATACTTCAAATGGGGAAGGAACTGTTATGGACACAATTACCAAGTCCCACCTGTGTATCCTGGTGGACAGACACACTCATACTTGTCCTGGGAAAGCAGTTGGCAGGTCCCTCCATTTAAGCAGGGGTTAGACACCAAGCAGATGTGCGATTCAGAGTATCTGCAATCCTCACCAGTGAATCCTACAGCACATTTACAAGTGGCTTTTCCTATCACAGTTGTAGTTTCACATGTTCCTCCATTTTGACAGCTCCAGCTTTCACAGGGATTTCTGTACTGACAGTATGCTCCAAGAAAACCTTCTGGACACCTGAAGAGAATGGAAATCATGACTAGCGCTGTGTTCACATTGAGTCTTAGAATGCAAGCTCCTACTGTGAAAAGTTGCTGGACTGACACCATCAAGGTGCCTTAGACTCCACTAGCAGCCAGTATCTTTCCTACCTAGACAGCCGCATTACAGGTTTTAATGCATGCACCATACACAGAAAAGCCCCTTAAGTTATTGATGAGTGTCCAAACTAAGTATCCTGGAAGTTTAAGATCACAACACTAATTTATATATATAAAAATCGATGAAACTTCAGTTACATTTGATGAAGGGCAAAACTTCCCTGTCCCTCCCTTCTCCCACATGGGTGACAGACAGACAGACAGAGACGCTGCCTCCCCATCACTTCAATATTTGAAAACCAACAGAACATTAAAGTTGAGCTGGTTAATTTCACTCAACAAAAACTAAAAGCATCCTCTGCAGGAGGAAATGACCTGTTTACTATCCATCTCCAAACCTTTAGCAAACCTTTCCCTTCACAGCCCCACTGTGAGACATAGAAGCACTGTTATCCCCACTGTACAGATAGGGAAATGAGGGGCAGGTCTACATTACTGCTAAGTCAATCTAACTATGTCACTAGAGGGTGTAAAAAAGGCAAGCCCTGAGCAGTGCAAGAGACAGTGGCCTAAGAGCTGTCCCCTCAGCACTTTGGTGGCAGGAAACACTCTCCTGTCACAATACAGTATCTTCACCAGATTCACTACAGCAGTGCAGCTGAACTGACATAATGCTTCTAATATAGAGCTGCCCGGAGGCTCTGACTTGTCATCAGTTGCACAGGAAGCCTCTAGCAATACAGGAATTGAAACCAGGTGTCCCAAGTCCCAGGCCAGTACTTTAATCACTAAATCACCCTTCTTCTTCCCTTAAGAAATACAATGATGAACTGGCACATTTATTGACAATTGGGGCAATTTTATGAAGATTTATATGTGCAGACTGCACAGCTATTTCTCACTGAGACTTGTGCAAACACAGTATGATTATACTTTTCAGTGTTGTAATCCATCTGCTGACTAGCCTTTGGACCAGGAATTTTCAATTCACTGCCCAGCAATCAGAAAAGACTGCCATTTGTTTCCACCTTCTAAAGGAGCAACCCACAAAATGGACAACAAATAAGACAAAGTATCAAAAAATCAGACATCTGGACTGTGAATCTGCTGGTTTTTCTACAATCTAGATGGTCTGATGAGGAATCAAAATACACACATCTTGTCTAATATACACAGCGAGGAGAATCTGACAGTTTAATACACACTACAAATATTTTAGAGATGAACTCCAGATGCTCTGTTCTCCCATGCCAGGATATGAGTAATTCCATGTAAAGTCAGTGTTAATTCTTCAAATCCAGGGGAGAGAGATTCTGACTCCAAGAAGAGTGATTAGTTCTTCCATGAGGTCTAAGGCAAAGTCTCTAGCAGGAACAGGATTGAAATCAATGATTTCCTAAATTGTTTTTTTCAAAAATGCACCCATCTGATGGATTACAAATTATCTGGTCTCAAAATGCAGCTGAAGTCAGGGGATCCTCTTCAAGCAGGTATGCTTCTAGAGTTGTACCACCTCAGATCCCAGTGGCTGAAAGTTGAAGCTAGACAAATTCAGGTTAGAAATACAGGCAATTTTTTAAGTCAGGGTAATTAGCCATTGGAGTAATTTACCAAGGATCATGGTGCATTCTCCATCACCAACAAGCTGAAAAATAAGACTGGATGTTTTTCTAGAAGTTGTGCTCCAGGGTTGCCCTGTGTTATACAGGAGGTCAGACTTTAAGAACTCACTGGTCTATTCTTGTCTTATCCTCTATGAAAAAGTTTTGGATACATATACAAGGAAAAACAATTTCATATACTATGTATAAGCAACAATGTCCTAAACTGAACTTCTTCATCCTCCCCCACCTTACTCCAAAATTAAAGTTCTCCCATAACCCTCTTTAATCTACCCCTAACCGTTCAACCTTCAAAAAGTCTGGGAGAACAAAAAAGATTTGCAGAGTGACTCAGAATTAACAAGTTTGGGAAAGCAAATTCTGCAGTTGAGGTTTCTAACAGCTCAAGCTTCTCAGATGGCCTGAATTGTTGTAGATACCTGAACTTTAAAGTCTGATGGGACCATTATGATCAGCTAGTCTGATCTGCACATCACAGGCCACATAATCTTACACACCCACTCCTGTAAGAGGCCCATAACCTCTGGCAAAGTCACTGAAGTCCTCAAATCTTAATTTAAAGTCTAAGTTACAAAGAATCCACCATTTACTTAGTTCAAACCAGCACATGACCTGTGCTCCATGCTACAGAGGAAGGCAAAAAAATCATAGGATCTACTCACTGCCAATTTGGACTGGTGAAAAATTTGTTCCCAACCCCAAATACAGCAATCAGTTAGATCAGGGGTCTCAAAACTCACGGCCCATGGGCCGCATGCAGCCCCTAAAGTTATTTCCTGTGGCCCGCATTAACACTATCGTCATCCATATTTGCAATATCTTTGCATGAAAAGGTTTCAGTGGTGCAGTACTCAGGCTAATGTACTAATCCTCATGTGGCCCTTGTGGTGATTTGAGTTTGAGTCCCTTGAGTTAGACCCTAACTATGAGGGCAAGACCCATCAGCCAGACCCCTGGGAAAGAAATCTCTGCTGTAACTCAGAACCCTCTCCATTTGGTATCCCACTACCAGTGGTCAAAGTGATTTGTAATAGCAATCATAGACGGGCTATGTGCCATTGTAAGGAATCTCACCACACTTTCTCCACCGTAAACTTATCAAGTTCAGTCTTACACAGCTTAGGGGTTTTGCCCTGATTACTATCCTTGGAAGTCTGTTCTAGGACATCACACCCAATACAAGCATCATACTAGAGGCAGCTTCAGGTATCCAGGGCCCAAACCATTTGTCCTTTTAGAGACTATATTTAACATTTGATGCAGAAAAATGAACCGAAAACCAGTAAGGGTGACTGCACATTCCCTGCTAGGCTAAGTCTTAGCTTTTTCAGACACCACCACGCCATTTGACTAGTGTCCCACAGCCAGCAATGAGTGCTAACGCAGCCCAAGCAGATTTGCACCAACGTACTATCTTGCCGTGCTCAGATCACAACACAATTGCAGACTGCAAGCAGGCTACCGTAGGTATTAAGTGTGAAAGTAAGTACAGAATAAAGTACAGAATAGATGATGCTGATTGACTCAACCATTCAGCATCAATATGTCCTGAGCAACAAAAGACCATGCACATGCCCTAGAAGCTTGGATCTGTTTAAGCCTTGTAACTCTTAACTGCAGTAAAGCTGGATTTGAATGCTTCTAATCCACCACTACAGACTTGGATCAGTTTCCCCAGTAATAAGGCACGGCAAGATTTGCTCTTTTATGTTCTTTACATAAATACCCCACTTGTTCAGAGAACATCTTAAAATTGCAGCAGCTTGTGTCCGCTCCTAAATGACGGGCTCAGGAAAGGAAATAATACCCTTTCCAAACAAAGCCACTGTTTTGCCTCTGCTATCTAGCCCTCAGGAACAGTGATGGGAGCCCGAAGTTTGTCCTGGCACTTTCTAGAAGAGCATGAGCGTTCTCTGCCTACTTCAGCAAGAATTTAATCACTTCTTTAAGAACAAGTTTCACACATAGGCTATTTCCAATTATGATTTTTAAAAGTTACAAAGAATTTCAAATGGAAAAACTTCTCATGGGCTGCATCAGCCCTGCAGCTGTTTCTAATTAAAGCTTCTCCTTTACTCCCTCTGGGCTACTTTCCAGCACAAATATTTCAGTCAGATCTTAATTCAACCCACTCTTTTCCTTCATAGCTCACAGCTCCAGTCTGCAGTTGCAGCTTACGGTGCCTTAGTGCAGGCTCTCAAAAAGTTACACAATAGATGTTCCCCTCGCTAAACCTACTAAAGATTCATATTTAAAAAAACAGCTGGAAATCCAAGGAGCTGGATTCACACAGTTCTGTCAACGTCAGTGCTGAAGAAACAGTCAGCAGAACACATGAAGACTCCTGATGCACTATTGTGTTGCTTAATTTGCTGTTTCTCCTCCATGCCCCTTTCTGTAGGCTCCTTTGGAAGAAATGTCATTTTAGCTGGAATGGCTGATCTTCACCAGACACTACTAAATCTATTTTGGATACATTCACCAGTTTGTTTACCTGATTGCAGATAACTATAGTCAGTCTTTCCAGATGTTCGGTTTTCCTGAGAGTTTCCCCATTCACGCCCAGTGATATCATCTGGGACTGCTCAGGAGGAAACATATAGTTTTAATTTGGTATGAGAAGGGAGGAATTTCCTACAATACCTGCTCCCTCAGAGAATTGTCTGAGAGAAAATGTGGGCCCCATGACAAAGCTGAGACGGTGAGTAAATATTCTGGAACAGGTTTTAATCAGTCTTTTCCCTGTGACCCTGACACCTAGATCTGAGGAGGAAGAATGGGATTCTGTAGTTAGCTTTTTTCTTTCTTCTTACTATTTAGATTGCAAGTGCTTTGTGGCAGGAACATTTTTTGTTCTGTGTTTACACAGTGTCCACTTGGACTTCTAACTGCTATGATAATATCAATAAAAAGTAATAATAAAATAATAAACAACAACAACAAAAGGAACAGTAATCTCAGCAAGAGTCAAGTTTGCGCATTCTGCCCAACTGGGCCACGAACAGCATTTTGTTCACCAAAGTCCACTCCAACAGAAAATTTAATGAGTGTAGGGAATCCACTGCCAGCTTCTTCCCTGGATGGACAGGGTGAGTACCTCCGTTTTTGAGGGGATCCTCCATTTTCTGATTCACCCTTTAGGATTTCCTTCCAATATTTAAAGGCAGGAAGTGAGGAACAGACCAATAACCTTCATCCCAAGAAGGGAAGGCCTCCCCCTATTTTGGATTCAGTCTCTTTTTCCGAAAGCATATCATACCCCATTCTACCAAGAGGTTTCAAATGGATGTTTGCCACTAGCTGATCTGGGACTGACCTTGGCCCCTGGACGAAGGTCCTGCGAAGACTTCTGCCTCAGCTGCCAGAGCTCCTCTTCCCAGCCTGGGCCCTGCAGGCAGTCTGAGGAACTGGTCTTCAACTCGGGAGGTCCCTGAGCGAAAACTGTCCTATGACAAAGCCGGAGCCTGACCACACAGGTCTGAAAGGACCAGAGTGACAATTTCTTTTTCCACCCCTTCTTTTGGCTCCAGGTTCTATTCAGCAGAAGGACGCCTAGAAAAGCTAGCCAGCAGCTGAGGCCAAAGAAGGCCAACCAGCAATCTGGAGCATTCCTGCACTGACAGTGACCATTCAGGTTGGTAGTGTCCCCAAAGCTGCAAGTACGGTGAAAACCAGACAGTGTTAGGGACCTGGGAACACCCCCACATACCAGAGGAGTTAGTTATGTCAGTGTGGTAATGTTCAAAGGCTCCTGAATCAGGCCAGGGGTGGGGAAGGGGGGTATTGCACAAGGCCCTATACAAATGTATAGCAAGATCCTTCCCTTCAGAGCACTTCTAACAACATCCTTCCTTTCATGGTCTGGTCTGAACACTCTGATCAGCAACACCCTGAACAATATCATGTCATGTAGCTGCAGGCCTGTTGAGTGGAGCTCTTCCACTTACTGGCTCAGGGAGTGCAGTTTTTTTTTTTATTTCTTCCTTTCTGGGATATGCCTATTGGAGGTCCTAAATCTTCCCCCTACTCCCAGTCACGACAAGTTACTCTGATAACATGCTGGAACAAACAACTCTAGGGAGAGACTAAAGAGGAAGAGAGCTTCTCATTAATTTATTGCCAAACAGAGGAAGTACTGCAGCAAACTCAGAAAACACGTCTAATTGGCAGGGGTGGAGATATAGCTAAATACTATGTGACACTGGAGAGCTCCCAGTTGTCCCACTTGCCTTGGTATGAAAGCTCAGCTTCCTGAACACAATGTTTCTACTATTGCAGTTATAAAAATATTTTAGAAAATAATTTAGGTTGCCCTACCAGGGGGAAAATTACCCTATTAAAAGTTCCTTATAGTTGCTGAAGAGGAAAATAGAATGCTCACAGCCAAGATGGAAATTCCACCTTAAAGGACTGAGTTTGAGTTTTCTGTTACATTTTCTTCCCCTCTACAAAAAAAAGAAACCATTAAAGTAGAACTGGAAATTTGCAAAGTCATGCAGGTGCCAGAGCTTGCACTGCCTCCCTTCAGTGTTTATTGGTGCCCAGAGAAGGGCCAAGCTGCGAGTAGGAGAAGATTCAGGCCCTGCAGTAAACTTCCCCAGAAAGGAGGAAGGCAGCAGTGAGAGTTACAAATAGCTGTAAATCACACCTTTCCCCACCTCCCCCCTTTTAAATACATGATTAAAGCCACCAGCATCAGCCAGAAGTACTGCCAGCAACCACAGCTTTAAATTACTTGGGCATCCATCTTGACAGATATGCTTGACAGCTTCTGAGAATCCTTCACAGTTAGTGAAGTGATCAACATTTGGATTCAGTAAAACAACCAACAGAGCCAAAATCTTACATGAGAAATTCAAACTAGCTAGGAAAGTTAACAGCAGTTTTGAAAATTGTGCAGAAGAGGGTACATAGTCAAAAACACAATTAATAGGAATGTAGCAAGATGGAGAAGACATTTGTAATGAGGTATAGCAGGGCCCAGCGTTTGAATCAGTTTTAACACGATTATCTTGATCTACACAACAGATTAAGGAAATTACAAGTTATGTTAATTGGAAACAATTGCAACACCAGTCATAAAACAGAAAGAGAAAGTTATTTAACAGGCAGAGGAAAAGGAAAGCAAGCTTCAGCTTTGAAAAATGCCACATCTGTGGAAAATAATCTAAAGCATCAAAAGGAAAAATCTGGGAAGCGGATTTAGGGGGAGAAACCTAAGAGGCAATAGTGAACATCAAGTGTTAGCTTGCAGTGCACCATGGCTGCAAAAAAACCCCAACAACATTGATTGGTAGCTAAAAAGGCATCCCAATATAGTGAGGTTATTATTTTCCCTCTACTCATTCTCAGGTGCAACTTTAAAAAATGATGCTTTCCATTTGGGGCACCATATTAGGTACAAAATGGTGATAAATTGAAGGGACTTTACAGAAGTGTAATGAACATTCAGGGGTGAGGAGACTGGCTTATGAAGGAAAGGCTGAAAAGAGCTAAATATTTAATATAAAGAGCTCTTATTTAGCCAGCCTAAATAGTTGGGATGTAATCAACAAATATCTGAAGAATGTAAAGCATCAAGAATAGAGGATTTCACTGTGCTACCAGCTGGTACTACTAACAGGGCTGGATTAAGGCATGGGCTTTAGGAGCTGCAACCCAGGGCCCCAGGTTAAGGATGATGTCCTGACTCAGTCCTACAGAGGTGGCAGCAGTTCCAGCCAGAGCACTGCCAGCCTATGTTGCACCCAGTGCTGTCCCCATCCCCAGGCAGACTAGTCTGCCCCAAGCTGGCCCTAGTGCTCCCACAGCACTGCTCTGCTGGCCAGCCTACATGCTGTGGTGCTGGACCCACCACAGCGCCGAGCACCACCCTGCCCCCAGGCTGCCTGGTGCCTGGCCCTCCATACTGAGGCAGGGGGTGGCCAGTCCCCCAGGTACCAGGCTAAGGAGGAGTCACATCCTGTTCCAGCCCAGGCTTCCTTCAGCCCCTCACTTCTGCCCTGGACACAAACAGGGAGCCATGGGGACTAGAGACCATCACAGGCCCCCTCCCACCACTCTCTACAGTGGGGACGGAGAACAGGAAACGGGCCCACAGACCACCCCCTGAGAGGTGCTGCTGCCAATGGGAAGAAGTAGGAGAAAACAGGACACGGGCCCACAGACCCTCCCCAAGGGGTGCTGCCACCAATGTAAAGGGATCACCCAAGTAAATATAACTCCCAGGCACCTGACTTACTGCTCTGCAACCAGGGGCCGCAAAAAGTCTAACAGCCCCAAGTCCACAGGTGTGTTTATCCAATCAATGGCATACTGAGGGTCTCTGTCACCCAGGGGCCAAGCCTCCATTTGCATCCCCAATCTCCTGGCCATGCAGGGCAGGTGGTGTCCTGGGACCACCCACCTGGCTGCCTTGGGGAGTGGGGGGTCTTTATCTATGGAACCGGGAAAGTGGAAATGAAGGCTAGGGGGTGCAAATGCAGGCTTGCCTCTGCTACGCCCTCCTCTTACCCACTGCATGGTACTCACACTGAGTGCTCACTGCTTAGGCAGATAAACTTTGCAGGGTCAGCTTTATTCTGTATTTTTGCAGGGGAGGCGGTGTTAATAGAGATAGCTCCTACTGGCAAATAAAAGCAGGGCAAATACTTATTTGATTTTTTTCAGATACAAACTCACATTTGAGGAGTCAGGAAATATTTTCCCCTCTCATCTCTCTCCCCTGCCAAGCAGTAGTGGCCATTCCCACTGCATGCCACAAACAGCTGGTAGCCCCTACTCCTGCCCCTCCTCCCTGGCTTCTTCAGGGCAGGAGGCAGCTTTTTCAGTCTGAGCCCCTGCAGCGGAAGACTGGGGATGGGGGGAACCCCATCCAAGCAGGTTCCATCCAGTCTGTAGCTGTCCCCCCTGTCTGTCCACCCACCCACAAGCTTGCAGTGCTGAGAGAACACTCTTATCATAGCAAGGCAGGTCACAAAACTTCAATGTGATGACTAGGCTGGAGTCCCTATGTGCAGCTCTAGACAGCTGGAGTGGCTGCAGCCCCAAATCTTGCCCCCAACTCCTTCAGAGCTGGAGGCAGCTTTTCAAGCCTCAGCCTCTTCAGTGGGAAGCCTGTGGGGGGAGTCCCCGCACATTACCAGGGCAGAATCCAGGTTATCTTTTATTTCTTGCAGATACTCAGGCTCAGCTCAGCTAGGAATGACTGTCAGGCTCAGGGAGCAGCCGCAGCCACCTCCCACCAGAGCAGGGTCTGGGTGAGGGCCAGCCCAATGCTCCATCCCAGGCCAGAGCCTAGCGGTATGGCTCCCCATTGCCCCTCCTTGGTACGGCCATTGAATCCACCCTTGACTACTAGCACTAATGAAGTAAACAAGGCTTGAAAAATCCATTCACCACAGGCAAGCGGGAAGCTGATTCTAGCAAGTGAGAATGTCTAGCACCATCAGCAGCTGCAGAATTGAAGCTTGCTTTTAAAAAATGCCCATTCTTTGTAGTGGTAAAGTTAACCTACCAAAAGTGAGTTATGTTCAAATAGGTACAGTGTCATTTTCCAGGAACTACAGACTGCTCCAGTGTCTCTCTTGTGGTTTAGAGATTTTTCCACACACCAGCAACAAAACAGTTACAGTTACAAGGCTGCAAGAATCTGTCAGGAAACCAACCCTATTAGCTGGAAAATGCTAGGTCTGTTCTCCGATATAGTGCTATATAGGGCTCTGTGGGGGTTATTACCCCCATGTGGACAAAGAGATAGCAGATCCTAAGGTGGGGTGGAGTAGTTCAGAGGAACCTTGTAAATAGCTAAGCTTGGCCTGGATTTTGAGCTTCAAGTTCCTTTAGCAAATAAAGCCACATGGCTAGAAAAGGAGTGAGCTCCCACCTCCTACAAGTTATGGACATTTTGCAGCAAGGTGGAGAAATCTATCCTTAATTGCTTTCACGGCCTCTATAATGTAAAACCCAATGTAAATAAGTCAAACTGTCAATGTCCAAGCTAAGAACTTGGATAAAAGTTAATGGGTTTTTTAAGTTACCAAAAAAATGGACTAGATGTACAGTAGCATTAAACTTTGCCTACAGGGGACTGACTGGGGGAAATGACTGAAGCACTGGTATTTATGCTCACTATCTGTGGCAATCAGAAAGGAATGAACAGTGTTAGGGGCCATTCTCCCTTTCATGCTCTCAAAAGAAGAGGAAGCATAGTGCTGCCCATTCCTAAGATACACTGCCAGGACACACATCACCAAATATGAAAACCCATGCAGATGATGCTCAAAGGAGAATCACAGTAAAGTAGGAAACTATTTTTGGTGGTGGCAAAAGGGCTTCATAATAGGCCCACCCATCTCTAATCTCTGTGTTCACAGGTATGCAGCCCTACAACCCTAAGGCCAACAGCATAAAAGATCCTTCATGTCAATCAAGAATTCACACTACACCTAAAGCCTTTGTGTCATTTTCCTTAAGTTTACGATCTTAATTGAAAAGCATAGGATGACATGACTGTAAGTAAAGCTGACTTACTTGCAATATCCTGTGCCATTGCGATATGAGATGCATTTTCCTTCGTTGATACAAGGCTTAAAAGCATCTAGACACTGTAAAGCTGAAAGAAAAGCAATAGAGACTTAAGCCAGTGACCACTGCACATCCCAGCAGCATTAAGCACTGAAGCATTTAACGCTTATACTTTAAAAGTAGCCAAAAGGATTGCAAAAGGAATCAAATCTATAATGTCTGTGTAACAGAGCAACATGGGGGGCACAAAAACATCCAGTTTCTTTTAACAGACAGACTTTCAAAACAAGTCACAGTAACGACAGCAAACAATGAAAATGCTAGTGTCATTACTGCAAAGTATAGGACACAATGGTTTTAAACTTCATTACCTTGGGCTCGAAGCCACCCTTAAATAAAACAGCTCCTGATGAACTTTCCACTTAGAACATCCTGCACCATACACTTTTTCCATCCCTTCTTCCAATCGCTAGTGTCATATACATTAAAGGAGGGGTTCTGTTTCTCCATACCTCACAAGCACTTGCTGCTTATTCTCCAAAATTGATCCAGAAATTGTTATGACATTACAGTTAATGTGCCAGTTATGATCAGAGGATTGAGGCGGGAAGATAAACAGGAGCAGATGCACTCTTAGGAGACAAACGGTTTATATAAGAGAATCTAAATACAGCAGAGGAAAGACTTTCTGTATACTGAATTAGGGACTATTTAGCAAGGCATCAAGCATGGTCTAGTTGATAAGGCATTAATGGAATCAGGACACCTAGATTTTACTTGTTTGCCACTCACCTGCTGGAGGATCTTTTTTTTGGGCAAGTCACTCCATTTCTGTGCCTCTGTTTTACCACCACTGACCACCAGGCCTTGGTCTGCCTTACTTCAAACTTAAGTATGCTAACAAGGAGTCCTGTGGCACTTAAAGACTAACAAATTAATTTATTGCATGAGCTTTCATGGGAGAAGATGACACTTCATCAGACACTTTGAAGATGAGAGAACTTATAGAATGGGAGGAAATAAATGCGGGGAAGTGTAAGTCATCGGATCAGATCATACTATAATAACAAATCAAAGCAGTTTTTAAGATTCAAACACTGGGGAACAGCATATAGAGAAAGATAAGGTCAAATCACCTGTTGTAATGGGGGGGAAAAGTCCATATTTAGCCCCAAAGCAATACAGTCAAATTTGCAAATAAATTCAAGCTCTGCAGCTTCTCTTTGAAGCCTTGAGCTGTTATTCATGTGCCTGAGCACAGCAATTAGTAAATTGTCAGTGGAGTGATCAGGAAGATTGAAACGCTCACACACCAGTTTTAGAATGTTGTGATTGTGTTGTGATGTCAGATACGTGCCCATTTATTCTTTTGCGCTAAGACTGTCCTGTTTGTCCAATATATAAGGCAGAGGGGCATTTCTGGCACATGATGGCACAAACAACACTGGTGGACAAGCAGGTGAATGAGCCTTTGATGGCATAGCTGGTTTGATTAGGTCCAGTAATAGCGTCTTTTGTGCAGATATGTGGGCAAAGTTGGCAGAGTGGTTTCTTGCAGGGAGATGTGTCTCCTCTAGTGGTTCTATTGTTAGGTCTGTAGTTGCTGGTGTTTGAATCTCAACAACTGCTTTGATTTACTGTTACAGTGTGACCTAATACTATGACTTACATTTACCTGCATTTATTTCCTCCTATTCTGTAAGTTCCCCCATCTTCAAAGCATCTGATGAAATGGGATCTTCTCCCATGAAAATTCATGCAATGAATTTGTTAATCTTTAAGTGTCACAGAACTCCATGTTTGTTTTGCTGAACTAGACTAACACAGCTGCCCCCTTGGAACTTAATTGTACTGTGCATCTGTAAAGTGCTAAACACCTCTGATGTTGGCTAAGGCCTCTAGAAACTTCAAGTAATATACTGTCACCTTTTGCATGGCTATTCTATTTCCATATCCATGGGTTCCACATGCTGCAGGACAGACAGTCCCTTATTTCAGTTTTGCTTTTGTTATTTGTATCAAATCCTCCACACTTAACTTCAGCTTCATCTAGATGACTTGTATTTGAGTTACACAAACATATCCAGGAGTAATTTGATAAAACAGAGGTGAGGAGGGGGTGTGTCTTGTCCAACCAGCACTTGGGTTCTGAATTTTGGGCATGAATTTCTCCAATACAGAGCTGAACTGGTGGCCTGCCCCAGAAACAAAGCAGCAGAGGCAGAGTTATCAGGCCTACCAAAGTTTCTCAGCATCCAGTTCCAGTTTTGCCTAAAAACCAAACTCAGAAAGAATTACTATATCAGACATGAAAGGTTATTTCCCTACAACCCTTGAGCATGTCAATGCCATCAGGTTTGTAGGAATGTTCTACACTTGTAGCCAAAGACAATAAAATAAAATTAAGTCCAAATAGCTAAAATACAGCAATTCTATTCTTCACAAGATGTGAATGCCGGTTCCTGTTAACTTGATTTCAGAAAATGGGGCACTTTGAAGGAGTACAGCTTCTGCTCAGTACTCAGAAAACGAACAAAATTCCTCTCTGAGCCCCTTTCTATAATCTCCTCGGTCCACGTTAATAGGCAACAGGAGCTTTAACACAGTTTTTACACAATTATTTTCCTGCAACTGTCAAAAATGTTCACAGTGATTATGCTTTTCACCCGTCATCAACTCTTTCTCCACTTACTGGCAACATCCATAGTACCTATATAGTAATTGGCCACAAAACACACACCCCATCATTAGATTTACAACTGCATCTCCAACATTACTGAAGTCAAACTGTTCCCACCGCAAATTTTAAGGTGGTCCAGTATAGTTTTAGTTGTAAAGTGTCTGTCACAAGCCCAAGTGAGCATGTTAGGATTTAGAGCAGGCCTCGACAAATCTAGGCTTCCAGTAACCACAGCAACTAGTTTTAGTAGCCTGTGACCTAGCTCCACTACAGAAATATAATGGAGGAGCACCCACTGGTGACCAAAAGTAAAATTGCTGGTGGCTAGCTGTGAGCCAGTTTTGTCCACCCCTGATTTAGAGACTACACCCTCTACATTCCTTCGTTATCTTCTGGGTAGCACAAGAAATAAAGTGACCATCAGCAAATTCTAATGCCTAGCCCAGGAAGACAGATGTCTGTAGTCACATGTCACTACTTCAAGTGCTTAAATTTTCCATCTGCCCACACTGATAAGACCAATGCAGTGACAACCAGATTTGGGTTATTTCCTTTTCACCAGTACTTGCAAACAGATTTCCATATTTAGTTTGAAGCCTCTTTACTATAATGAAAACTGACTGACTAGCTGATGTTTTGTAACCCACTCAAAAGCGTAACTGGCATTTGGCCACCAATAGAGAATCAATTTTCAATAGTATCTTGGGATGGCCAACTGTAAGGAAATAAGAACATAAGTGAAGTAAAGTAGAGCAGCACAGAGAAAGACGAGTCATTTCTTATAGTATCTAAACGCGTGTGCAGCCTCTACCTCAGTTTATCAGCCCAAAGACTGGTACAGAAGAGCAATGATTAATCCCTTCTGTTTTCCAACAAAATAGTATCACCTTGAAATGCTACCTATCAGATCATTAAACTCCTGAGGTTTACTCTGTCCATTTCAATAGCTGTGCAAATTGGTCATTGCAAATCAAGAATTTAACTTTGTAGAGGACATGACAATTAACCTAAAACTGACTAAGCAAAAGTGAAACCAACTACTTTTGTACTTCTTTCACCTTGGACAATTAAAATAAACTAAACAAAAACAATCGAATGTAAATAAGATCAAAATTGTTCCAATTATATTATAAACATTTAAAATTATTGAAAAATAAACATCATTTTAAAAAATGAATAATTTAGCCCATCAATATCCTTTTAAATGTACAAGGGACATTAGAATCTATGGCTCCCATAGCAGCTTGTTCTGTGTGCAAGCAGCACTGTCTGCTATATTTCATGGTAGTTTTTAAAAATTTTTAAAAAGGGTTTTGTCTTATGCTGTCACTGATTTTGACCCCCTTTTCTCAGAAGATCCCTCCTGCCTTTGTTAATGACTAGGCTAGCATATGATCAAGGGTTAAAGTAAGGGGGAACGCCCTGGAACACAGTTCTGGGGCCCTATTTTTAGGCTGGCAGCATTCCAGGCCCCCTAAAAATGGAGGAAGGCACTGGAATGCTGAGTTCCCAGACCTCGTTAAAAATAGCGCGAGCAGCCAGAACACAGCGTTCCAGTGGCTCTACCTTAACCTCTGTTCCACCTTAACCCAAGCCAGCAGAGAGCTGCAGCAGGCTGGGAGTATGTGAATCTCCCCCCTGCAGAGCGCAGCAGTTCCCAGCCAGTCCAGCAGCCTGCAACAGCCCAGATAAAGGCTTGGGGGGCTGCTAGCAGTCTTGTGTGTGTCTCTCTCTCTCTCTCTGTGTGGGTGGTTGTGTCTGCCTGGGGGTGGCTTTGTGTGTCTGTCTGTCTGTCGGGGGGGGGGGTCTGTGTCTCTGTCTGCCTGTCTGGAGTGGCTGTGGGGGGGGGCTGTGTCTGGGGGTGGGTATTGGGGCATGGGTAGGTTCTGGGGATGGGTCTTGGAGGGGCCCACCCATGCTGTGGGGGGGGGGCCCAATCCATGCAGGAGGGTTCAGGCGCAATGTTCCCTCTAAGCTGCGGGCCACTCCAGGGCCCCGAGCCTGCATGCCGCAGCTCAGCGCCGGCCCTCTCCGCCCCTTGGGGAGGCACGACCACAAGTAGGCAGGGCTGGCTGGTCAGGGCTTGCTGCCGGGAGGCCGGGTGGGCAGTGGAGCTTGTGGCCCTGGTGGTCCGCAGCCCCCCACTCCCCTGTGGCAGCGAGAGCAGAGGGGGGGCAGGATCGGGCTGCGGGGTGGGGGTCCACGCAGCAAGCAACATGTGTTGTTCAGCTGTGCTCAGGCCTTAGAGGGAACATTGGTTCTGGGGCCCACCAAATTATACTTTACCCCTGCAAATAACCAATCTGCTCTCCAACCTGAAAGAACTCTCACTGGAGACTCCAACATATCTAAGAGAGCTGCTATGACTTCATTTCCTTCACTTATGCCAGAAAATCTGGTTTCTCAGAGAATATCTTAATTGCAGCATTAACTTGGGTGATTGGCAATTGAGTCAGCCTAGCTTGGGTGCGAACAGCCACAGTGCAGAACCACAACTGAGTTACTGTGCCGTGACTGTATTCACCCCTATGTGTCACTAGGGCTGCTGGGCACATCCCATGGTTCTTTGTGACACAGGAAGCCAGGCTGCTCCATAATTATTTTCCAGGAAATTATGAGAGATCTTGTCTGTCTTTCTAGGCATATGAGGAGAATTGTGGGAAGGTTCTGGAGGACTATCAGCACTCAAGTGGTTTAGTCTGCATCACTGCCAAGTGGATGGGTCCCCAGACCAAATGAAATGAACACTCAGGCTCTATACTACTGGCAGGGCTAAAGAGCCCAAGCGGAAAGCACTAAACTTACCTGAGAGTCGTGTGTATGAACAGGAGGGGATTTTGTGGCAACACTCAAGGAAAACTATGTTAATTCTACAATGAAGACATATGCTGAGCAGATCCAGACCCCATGCCCATAGGTCTATTTTGGCCTGCACAGTAGGCAGCATCTCCAACGATATTAGCACGAAATTGTTGGCAGCCACAGATGTGACAGCAATCAGATACACAGAATGTTTTTCGAAGGACTTGGAGGAGGTGCTTTGACTCTTTGAACATCCTAAGCATCTTGCCAGAAAGATGCTCACATCAATGTGACACAATTTCTCCCAGATCTAATTTTACTGGAAAAAGAACCTCTTCATGATTTTTTAAACTGAGAGAGAGAAAGAGCTGAGCTCACATCCTTCCTTCCTTGATGTAAAAAGCTATCTGAAAGCTGTGATTTGTTCATCCTTCTGCTTTTTTTACATTAGAAATTCAGGTCCCATCTGGGCTTAAAAAATCTAGAGGAAAGAGTGTAGTTTTATTCCAACAACCCAGAAAGTTAGAGTACAGCTACTAAGAAGGCACCTAAATACCATACTTAGAGACAACTGAAAAGAGCCTTATTACTTGCTGAAAAAGAGGTATCATGCAGGGGAAATAAGGCTGAAAAGTGAACAGTCATATACAAACACAAAATGTAAAAGAGTAGTAAACTTAGAATGGTTATAGATTGTTGAATTCAGGCACTCACAAATCTCTAGGCACCTGGGGGAGAAATGACAGCATATGTTGAGGCTATCATTCCAAGGTTAACTAGGCCACAGCTGATACTTGGAAAGACTAATAAAGAAAAGCAGTCACAGAATCCATTAAAATCAAAGCCAGCACAGAAATTCCCAAGACCAGATCAGTTCTCATTTCAATAGTTTCATAAGTTGATTGATATCAGATACCACTTCAGGCAAGCCAACCATGCTAATGATTTCTTAGAGAGTAAGGAGATTCCCACTACATTAAAAGCTAGTTCAACAAACAACAAAGCTGCAAAGACAAGCTACTGCATGTCTTATTTAAACCAATTTTGCTTCTTAATGTAAAAAATACTTTCAAAGACTCTGGTCAGATAGAAGAGAGGCAGTCCTACCTCAAATACTACACACTGATCAAACATAAACGAGAGTCCTCTGGCACCTTAAAGACTAAGAAATTTCTTTGGGCATGAGCTTTTGTGGGCTGAGATGATGAAGTGGGTTGGAGCCCACAAAAGCTTATGCCCAAAGAAATTTGTTAGTCTTTAAGGTGCCAGAGGACTCTGGTTGTTTTTGCTGTACACAGGCTAACACAGCTAACCCTCCGGAACTGATCAAACGGATTTCATACATAACAGACAACTGAGTGATAACACACCAGTCAAAAAAGAGTAATTCATGATAGGCAAAAAAGAACAAACCAAATAAAAGTCTGCTGTTATCTTTACATGCTGAGGTGGCCTTTGATAAAGTGGAGTGGCCTTTCCAAGAAACACTGCTGTCAGGGATTTGGTTCGGAAGTAACATGAAGAGAAGGAGACATGTGACTCCTCCTCTGTTAGGACAAAAGTTAATAGGGTATGCTCCCAAGAATTTCAGCTACAAACAGGAACCAGAAAAGGCATTCCATCTTCATGGAATTTCTTATACAAAATACATGGCAGAACAGCAGCATAAAAGGGATTAATAACAAATCAGAGCATAAAATTGTGCTGTATGCAGACAATATGATACTCATGTTTTCCAGTGTAGTGCAATCTAAGGCTTAGATTCTGAAAAATTAATGAATTCAGTGATCTAGCAGGCCATAAATTAACTGAAGTGCATACATACAGAGCCAGAGGAGGCTATGATGAAAAAACTGCAAGATGTACTTGCATTTGTCAACAGAACAAATAAAATATTTAGTAGTCAATCTCTGCTATGCTCAATCAGCATATGATTTTTCCTCTCATTATTTCAAAAACAACAAATAATTTGTTTTCAACCTTGCAAAAATACATTTGCCATCACAATTATCTGCCAAAATTAAATTTCTCATTTAAAGGCCGACCCAATATGGATACCAAAAACAACTGGAGAAACAACAACAAATATCTCCCTCTTGTCTAATGTTTTTCATCAGCAGATCTCGACATGCTTTACATAGGAGGTCAGTATCATCATTCCATTTTACAGATAGGAAAACTAAGGCACAGAGAGATGAAATGACCTGCCCAATGTTACCCAGCAGGCACAGCCAAAAATAGACTCCCAGGTTTTCTGAGTACTAGTCCAATGTTCTATCCACTAGGCCACATTGCTGCTTTGTATGGGCCAATAAGGTACCCAGAAAAAAACAAGAAAAAAATCTCTACAGCAGGCATAGCCAAATCGTGGCTTGTGAGCTGCATGCGGTTCTATTGCAGTTAAAGTGCTGCTCATGGAAACCAATTTTTAATCTCTTCCTCACCTACCAAGTTGGGGGGGGGGGGAGCTCAAAGCTTCTGCCCTACAGCAAGGTGGTGTGGCTAGATGATCTGTTCCGTGGGAAAGGGAGGGGTCAGCAAGTACGGTCCCCTGCTATACAGACCCACTCAAAGACGGGTTGGACTATCAAATTTACTAAAATATCTTTGGACAGCTCAATTGAAGTTATCATCAGCCTTGCACCATTGTCACTCCAGTAAGCATGGTGAGTACCAAACAGGTCTTTAAGTATAAATTCAGTGCATTGATTTTTAACCTGAGAAATAGAGAGCAAGAAAAAAAAAATCCAGGACCTAGGAGACACTGTGAATATGACATTTGATGCAAACAGATAGATCTTTGCCATCCTCACTTGCACCCATCAGAAACAATCTAGAAGAGAAAAGGGTATACACAACTGTCAGACAGCTATTCTACAGCAAAATTACAGAAATTAATATCATCAAAGTACTCATGGGGAACACCATTTTACCAGTCTGGGCATATTTGCTAGTAAGGCATTGTACCAAATTCCACAAGCACAAATATCAATAGACTTTTATCAAGGATAGAAACACTAATTATGGGAAGACATCTCAAAGGGCTTGGTATATAACATCTGGTATAATTAATGAATACATGATTTAACACCGGTTACCTCCACATGGTATAATGAATTATTACTAACAGTTCTAGAACAAGGGTTTTCCAACCTGGGGTCTGCACACTTCACAAAATATTGTACCAATGCTGCTTCACTCCATTTGAGCTAAGGAAAAAATATAAAAAGGGAGTCAAATGCTGGAAGGTATATGAAAGAATGAAGACCTCCACATTAAAGGTCGGAATATCCTAAGATATAGGAGGAAAGCCAGAAACAGAATTTAAGAAAGCTACTCAGGCTACCCACCCAACCCAGGATCAAGCCATGAGATTACAGTACACAGGCAGTTACTGACTCTAGGAAGCTTTCATTGATATACATAATTACTACTAACAGACAGACATGCCATAGCTTGCTTTTGGAAATGGATAGATCCTCCAACAGCAGTGGCACCAAGAAAGGAAGTACAGAAAATCCATACAATGAACGATTATAGCCTTATATCAGAATGAAGGAGATTTTATAATTACTGGTTACTATTTTGGGAATACGTTAAATATAGATAACAAGGTGTTCCCAAAGGCAAATGGATCTTTAAACATACTAGTTACAGGTTACAGATAAGATTTGTTAATACTTGCATGAAAAGTTAACGTATGTTAATAACGACAATAAAAAGGCTTTGAAGAGGGAAGGGACTTTTTAATCAAACTGTTTAAACATTGCTCCTGTAGAGACCTATTTAACTTCAGTGACCAACAAAGAATTAATTTGCTCAAAGCATTAAAGATTGAACACATCTTCAAATAAAGTATTAATAACTCACAACATCCCCTAGACATCCCACTAATCTTCTCAGAATACCCGAAAGATTAGACTTTAAATTCCTGATAGTTCTATGAAAACAAGCGGAATGTGACTTAAAAGCCATTCCAGGAACTTTATTTACCTTAAAAGAAATAAAGAGCACAAGCTCAATTTTTTCAAATCTTTTGATCTCACTTCACATGGCAGAATATGTCTTCCTCTCACAATATTGATGTTTCTGCTTCTTATGGCACTATGCATGTAAGGTTTAGACACCTTTTGACATATTCACACCTTATCTAGCTAAGACCAACAATAAACTAGGAATCAAGTAAGAGAACCGCTCAGATTTGTGTGTGGAAATTGATTTTAAGTCCAGCAACTTTCTTCACTACAGGTGTTTCAATGAAGGATAAATACTCAGCAGTGCAGTAAGTCTTCATTTATAGAGAAAGCTGTGGTGAGACTGTGCACATCGAAAAAAAAAAAAGCTTGCAAAGGACACACCCCCAAGGGACAGCCTTCCCCAACTCTGGCTCAAAGTCCATGAAACTAACTGTGGTCAGACATGCTGAACCTCCACCATATCGGTACCAAGAGTATCTCTTAGCCCTGGTCTAACCTGTGGGGTGTTTTTGGTGGCAGTGGAATGGAGATAGGCAAGTTACTTAAAATAACTTGTGTATATCCCTTCAACTGCCTAACGCTTACTCACCATAGTGTCTTCACTGCACTGAGTTGACAGGAAATGTCCTCCCTTTAACTCAGCACTATGCCACTTCAGGGGCTGATCTTCAGGGACCGACTTCCTGATTGACTGAGTGGGTCTTCACATACCTGCTCAGCCAGTCAGGAAGATTAGTCTGTTGGCAGCAAATTTGCTGCTGTCAGGAACACAAGCCTTACAATGTAGCTTCCTCTACACTGTTCATTCTCTGCATCAGTATCAGGCTTCGGAGACATCATTTGGCATTTCTATTCCCCCCACCTATAACAACATCACACATAAGACCGCTTGTAGCCACAGATGGACTGAAATTAGTACTTAGGTCCATTCAATCTGAGCCTGAGTGTATGTCAGAGACTACTCATGCCAGCTCAATGAACAAAGTAAAACAGAATAGAGCTGCGAAGTGGCAGGAAGAGCTGGCCACCTGAAGCAGATGTCTGTCGGAGACACTGGCTATGTACACAGCATGGCTGGCCCCTCCTGCTGCTTGTGGTGCCCTGGCTACACTTCTGTTTTTAGGCACTTGCTCAAGCAAAGCTAGGCACAATTACATCCAGCTTGAACGTTTTCAAACCATAGGTTGGGACCCAGTACTGGGCTGCAGACCCTCAGGTACTGGGTCGCAGCGCACCCTGCTACTGCCACTGAAAGACTGGAATACACTGCTCAAAGATGTAACTGTTGGGTCATGAGCATAAATGATTTTTTTTTCAACTGGGTTTCAAGACAAGAAGTTTGAAAACCAGCGCCCCATTGTGTGAACTGCTTGAACTACGTTGCTAAAAATAGTTGGCTTTGGGATGGCACAGGCAATTGGCTCATGTTAGCCACATGAATACGTACCCGAGGGCCCAGCTAAGTTTGCACTTGGCAGCTAGTTCAAGTACAGTTAGTGTGTGTCTGTTTACTTCATCTGGTAAGAAGGAACATGCTCCCAGCTGCAGCACAGACATAACCCAAGGCTCCTTTCCCAACCTAGCACTGGACTCTACTTTGGTTGACATGCCAGGGTGGGCCCAGGGTGTGGCTGGCAGGAAGATGCAGAGCCAGGGTGGGAAGAAGCATCAGTCTGATTCCAGGGATCAGAGGGATGGAAAGGTACACAGCTGATGGCACAGGCTTTCTAAGAGGAGAGAGAGAGAATCAAGAATGCTCGGCTGGTTTCTTAAATAACAATTCTTGACTTCATAGGAAAAGAGCAACAAGACCACAGATCCTTACTGTACACCATCAAAGCCCAAACTGCTAAAAGGCCTTTAAAAGAACTGCCCTGAGAGAAGGAGAACTTGCAGAGGCAGAGATCCTGATTAGGTCTCATTGGTTCAATAGTCCAAGGGACAAACCTCTGTCTAACTGGGATGAAGCAAAGGCTGGTGTAACAAGCTCTCAGACCCAAGACCTCAGGTCCTGTGATCACTCATCATCCCTCTTCAGTATTCCTCTCAGAGCCTGAGTAATCCAAGCCTGGTGAAGACCTATCTTTCTGGAGAACTGGATGCTGCTGCCCAAATTCCAGACCTGGAATGAAGAAACACTTGTCCCCAGTTGAGATAGTTCAGTAATTGGGCAGGCATCAACTTTAATGAGTAAACTCAAATCAGATAGTTTTCAGTACCATCACTCTTAGAGCCATGGCATCCTGCATTCCTATAATTTTCTAATTGAAAGTGTTCTTCTAATATACAAAGCCAAAACATTATTTAAAACTTAACAACCAAGTTACAACACAATGTGTTTGTGGAAATAGAAAAAGCTATAATAAAGTACCCTTACATTCAGTGAGCGCCACTTTAATGAAGACAATTAAAGATCTAAAGAGATACTGACATCTCTGTGGAAATTTTGAAAAATTTTCTGTTGAAATAATCAGGCTTATGTTGTTCTTTCTAAAACCTTCTATCATTCTTAAGTGTTCATGTGGACATGAAAGGGGATTTCAAAAGAGTTTCAACTCCTCAAGAAAACTTGGCAGTGGCATTGCTTCCATAGCAACTAACAATGATGTCACAGAAATAGGACTAAGACATCCTGCTGGGAAGGAACAGCAGAAGCCAATATACCATTGAGACAAAAAGCTCTATTTTCATCCTTATACGCTTAGTAAAGAATATGGGGCATATGCTCTAGAAATAGAATATTTTCCAAATAGATTTTTTTCTGGAGATTTCAGAGGACTGTGTGGTAAATATGATACAGGCATTGTTCCCTCCAGAAGGGCTTTGATAAGACGTCCTTGTGCTGACTTGACCCGTGTTGGCAAGATGACCTCTGAATGAGCCCATAGAAACTACGAATATGTAGCTACAAAGGGCTTTTAACATACAGGCTTGGAAAAATAGGCTCCCATTTTTCAGTCTGGGCAACATGCCCTTGAGATGCCCTTGAAATGCGCTGAGGAGGAGTGAGCAATGCGTCAAAGTTAATGGCCATCACCCCTCACATTCCTTATTTCCATGGAGCCTAGCTAACAAGACAAACTTGAAATACAATGGATTGACATTACATGCGTCCAAAAATGGTGTCTTCTGAGTTTTTTAGATACAATTTCCACTTCCAAAATGAGTGTTCCAAACTCTGCTAATTGTCCTTTCAACTGCCTAGTAATTTGATAAACAATGTACGTCCAAATTCCATCTCTCTCAAGATCAATATAACCATGGCAACGTGGGTTACAGTGCAACACCTTTTAAAAAGCAAATTCAGCCAGACTATTCCCAAAAGACACCTGCACTACTTCCTGTTATAATTTGAACATTGTTTTTTTAGAAATATGATGTTCCAGTCCTGTTCAACTTCTGTGAAAGAAAATTAACCGTTGATTTACAATTTTAGTGATTTAAAGATATCTGAAATGAACAACAAAACTGAACAAGATGACAAGAACTTCCTTATCCAACTGAAGAGACTCAAATCCCACAGGCCATCTCCCCAAAACAAGCATAATCTATCTTTAGCCTTTCCATACCCTCTCCAAACTTAACCCAACAGTTCAAGTCTTGGGACTGTTAGCAAGAGCACTCCAGCTGATACCATCAAATGCTTAAATGATGCATAAGGAGAGAAAGGTATAATATAGCTAGAATCAAATAATGAAGGCTTTTGTAAATCTAAATCATACCTTGAATTGCATCTGGAAACAGACGGATCAGTAATGAGGTCTACAAAAGCGCAAGTACACGCCTTAAGCCAGAAGTAGGCAAAATTTTTGGCCTGAGGGCCACATCTGCTTCTAGGTGGGCCAGACAGGGGTGAGAGAACGGACAAGGCTGGCAGGATGAAGCAGTCCCATCCTTGGGCCAGAGCCAAGCCTGTGGGGGTTATAACAGAGGGCAAGGGGGTAAGGAGTGGCTGCCACTACACATAGTGGGAGAACGGTGGGGCTGGGAGTGAATACCATGCTCCTGCCAGGCCACCACTGGCCCATGTGGTAACAGGGGAGGAAGGGTCAAGGCTCGGAGCAGGGAAAGGCTGCCATGCTCCAGCCAGGCCCAGCTGGTGGGCCTGATAAAAGGTCCCACAGACTGCAGTTTGCCCACCCCTACCTTAGCCACCCTGGCCACTAACTCCTGCAATACAAGAAAGTTCCAAGTATCTTCTAGAGAAGCCCATGGAGTATATTGCCTTAGTTCATTCTAGCAATAACAAAGGTGTTGAGAACAGTAGCAAGGACTGCATCCAAGAGGCAAAAATACAGCCCCCCATGCAGGAAAAATTAAAATGCCTATATTTGCCTATTACTTGCTGCTGTTTGATCAAAGGAAGCCCCTGAACTGTGAACATCTGTAACAATGATCAGATATATTTTCTCTCTAGAAAGAGCGGGTGTTCCTAACACCACCTTCCTCTCCTGGAACCTACCATCACGTCAGTCTTTTATAGGTTGCTCTTCCGCTCAGCCATTCATTCACGCAGGAGAAGCAAGTCACTACACCACCTGCATTGCATGAACAGACAGAACTGAATAGTCTACACCATCATATTTATTTGGTTCCATAGCCTGATGTGCATTAAGCAAAAAGGCTGTCGTTATAATCTTGTGGCTCCTTGCACAAGAACATTTCAGGCAGCAAAATAACCATTCCCAAATGCCCTTTGAATGGCTCCATTCTTTCCTCAAGGTAGTTCCAATCACAACTTCACTAACAAGAACTACAGGTGAGTCAACATTTGACAAAAAAGCTGATTTGCCAAAACCTAAATATTTTTCAAGAAAGGGTCAGTTCTGACAAATTTTTTACTCCACTTTTTTTGAAAAATAGATTTTGACATTTAAGACATTTTGTTTAGATTTTTTTCAAAAGAATTCAGGTTGTTTTCAGTTCAAAACAGCTTTTCCTTTGAAGTTTAAACTACCTATAGTGAAAATAAAACATAGAAATCAGTTGAGATCAAAGTGATCTGAACCAATTTTTATTTCAAATATTCCATTTGCGAACAGTTCTGAAATTTTGACTTTTCAGATGGAGTTTGGAAATTTTGATCTAGAAATTTCTTATGGGCTGGGAAAACCATTTTCAAAGGGATAGCCGTGTTAGTCTAGACCAGCAAAGAAAAACAAGGAGTCGTGTGGCACTTTAAGACTAACAGATTTATTTTTCGCATGAGCTTTTGTGGGAAAAAATTCCACTTCATCAGATGCTTCGAAGATGACTCTCCCAATACTGATCAATATCACCTTATGACCAATGGTATCACTGAAAGATCAGCATCGACAATTAATCTTTATCTATCACTAGACAGAGATTCAACTAATAACGCATAATTAGTCTCCATTTCAAATCCCAGCCTAAAATCAACTTTAGGGATCTAGAAAGCCAAATGGCATCAGTGTTATTTTCCCTTTCAGTCTGTTTCAGAGAGGGAGTTCAAGAGACAACAGTAATTGGAGAAGGTTAATGTCAATAGATAATTTCTTAAGCAAAGGTGAAAAAACATTAGTTTGAGCAAAGGCAGCATCTTGCCACCCTACAAGGAGGCATAAACTATCTCTGCATGTAATGGTCTGAACAACCCTTTATAACGAAGATACACTGGTCCTTCCAAGGTTCAACCTCTCCAGAGCAAAACTGGCCAAAACATACTTAAGGAACAATTTCTGCCTCTCAACATAGCTCCATCACAGTAGAGGAAGACAGTCTGATTTTAGATGGGGTAATCCAATCCACAAAGCAAATGGAAGATTTCTCCCAGGAAGGAAGTGTGGAGGCATTTCCAGGTGGAGGCAGCTTACAGTGGAGGCAATTTACATTAATTAGACTACTCACGGCCAAGATTTGAAGATGCAAACCTTCACTCTTCACGATTCTGAAACTCTCACTCTCCACGTCACAACTGGTCAAACTCTAAGGATAATTTCAACCCCCACACATTAGTCTCTTCCACTCACTTCTTTTGTAACATGTCATCTGCATAACCGGGTGATTTTGAATAGCATAAACAAATGAGAAATTTAGGAATCATTGCACTGATAGAAGAGGACAAAAGATTGTTTTAAGGTACCAAATCATTCTGCCAAAAAGATGGCTTCTCAAAGAAGCATGAAATCCAACAGCATCTATCACTCTCAAGACATCAGGAACTACTACATCATCCGCCTGGACTAGAACACACGTGCAACCTGACCTCTCTCATCTGCCTCAAGAAAGTAATGATGCACTGATGAAAAACAGGGTGATCTTCAGCTCTGCAGACCTGTTCACATTGATTATTTACACCTGAAATAGTTATTAAATATATAGTTGGAGGCAAAGCAATTTTGAAATGTCTGTGTGTCTCCTTTGAGTTGCTAGAGTTACAGTCTCAGTAGAGGCCTTTAATTTAATATAGCATTGTGCTTCACAAGTCCTAGTTCTTTTGGTTCTAGTTTTTTCCATTTAGAAAACAATGGAAATCACAGCCTTTCACAACTGTTTTGCCTTTGTTTCGCTGACTGATCAAGTTGTAGTTTAGAAAAACCTAACCCTTTTCAACTGGTTTTCCATTGTTTCTGCATTTAATTAAAGCTTAACTTTCAATCACTCCTTTGAAACAATATGTGGTTAAAAATGAGGGCTTCCTGGTTACACATTCATTATGTGTCTATGACCCATACTAAAGTGAAATTATTAGTCTTATTATTCTGGAGTCTCTTTGAACCAGGTCGGCATTCCCAGTATTGTACCCCAAACTATGCTCTTAAATTCCTGGATTCAATCTTGCTGTGACCCAGACATGCCTAGGTAGATACACTACACCTGTGTCCAACAATCTTCTCATTCATTCATTGTAGGGGGTTGTGTGGTCTCTGCCAAAAACTAAACTAGCTGATCATCATGGCCATTATGAGATGTTTGTAAAGGAAATATTTTAAGAGATGTAAAAAGTTTGGACTACTTTGTTCCAAAATTGCATGTCACTTGAGGTGGGATGGGTCTCATAGCTACCAACCAAGAGTGAAACTGATCAACATCTTTAAACAGAGACCTGGGTTAGGTCAGCTTGAAAGTGTGAACAAAATACAGGCTTGAGCATTTATAAAAACTAAAGAAACTCAAGAAGAGGCTGAATAAAAAGGATCCTTGGGGCTGATCTGAGTTATGATTATGAAAAGGGACAAAAGTATGGGACTGTATCAGAGAAGAAGAAAGAGTGCAAGAAGCTATCCACTACAGAAATGACTGTGAGTATGAGTGTTTTGTGAAAAGCAAACCCAAGCTTTCTGGGCTGGACAAAAGATGGAAGAACTAGCCAGCTTATTAGACTGGAACAGAACTTGTTAAAACGTACGGGTTCTACACGTGCATTTTAGGTTTTTCTTTTCATCTGTAACTTTGCATTTCTAATCCTTTTACTTGGGTCTATTGTGGAGTTTTATTTTAGCTTTGTTAAATCTACTTCTATTTGGATTGACTACAGACATGGCTTGCTTTGTACTAAAGTAAGTGTTGAAATGAAGCTAGTGAATTGGGGGGCCCTACCTCCATCATGCTAGTGTCTGGAAGACAAAACGACTGAGCACTTGAGTGCACCACGGTGGGGCACAATGACTAGCAGCCTGCCAAAGGAAAGAGTGGGGGTCGCTCACAGAGCACTTATGCGCCCAGCAGCCGGCAGATTTGGCAGAATTTCCGGTTGGGCACAGGCAAGGTTGTCTCATGCTGTAAGGCGGGTGGTAGGTTCCGATTCACCCTCAATAGCTCAGTTAACCCCAAAAGCGTCACAACCACAACGTGCTACGCAGATCGGCTCAGCAGCGGGCAGGACAAACTCCAGATCTG
The DNA here is from genome assembly GCA_007922195.1 of Podocnemis expansa. Taxonomy (NCBI): domain Eukaryota; kingdom Metazoa; phylum Chordata; order Testudines; family Podocnemididae; genus Podocnemis; species Podocnemis expansa. Next base: position 4,505,872 of record ML682022.1, on the reverse strand, counting down.
GTTACCTATGGGCCTCACGCGGTCTCTGCTGTTCTTGAAAGGGGCACACTCGAGTCAAAGCGACTACGGGAGTACCATGAACCGCTTCCATTCCCAGTGCATTGAACAGACAGGTTGAACTGAGCTTCCCCGACCTACCGCGCTGCCCTCGCCGAAATAAAAGACTAGAAGTTTTCCACTTCGCGCCAGCCCCCCGCCCCGCTCTCAGGCCCTGGCCCTGGCACGCGGCAGGGAAGAGCTTCACTGGGGCAGCCCGGCAGGCTGCCAATCCTCCCTCACCCCCGCGGGGGCTCGTGCTCCCGCCTCTCCTTTCCGGGAGCAGCCCGGCTGGCAGGCAGGATGCGGGGCACAGCTGAAGCCCCCGCCCCCGCCCCCTTTCCGCGGGCGGGAGGCCGGACCCCAAGGGCCCACAGCAGGGGGCTGGGAGGAAGAGGGGGAAGGAGCGTCCCAAACCAGCAGGGCAGCAGCGAGCCCTGCCAGCGAGGGGCAGGACGTGGGGACAGGGAGAGCGACAGCAGGGTCCCCGCAGCCAGGGGACCGGAGGCCCGGGGCACAGCACAAACCCCGGCCCGCACAGGGGGGCACAGAGCCGGGCGCGGGACTCGCTCCGCCCGCAGACCCCGGCATCCCCGCCAGCCCCGGCCGCACTCACCCGCCGCCGGCGCCCCGCGGCTCAGCACCAGCACCAGCACCGCCACCGGCAGCGCCGGGCCCGGCCTCGGCATCGCCGCCCCAGCCCGTCCGGAGCCCGGCCGCCCGCCCGGCTGGGAAACAGCGGCTCCAGCCGCGCGGAGGAATCTGCCGGCCGCCGCGCGCGGAAGGACACGAATCCACCGCCAGACTCACTGCCGCTCCCTCCTCCGCTTCCTCCGCGGCCGGGCGGCGGCTCTGCCGGCGGGACCCGCCGCCTCCCCGCCCGCCCGGGGCACGGCCAGCGCCGAGCTCGGCGCCAGAAACCAGACCTCTAGTGGAAGTCCTAGGGAGTGAATGGGCGGACAAACAGCCAGACCGATCCCCCTGCGACGGGGAGCGCTGTGGGGATGGTGGGACGGACGGAGGGACAGACAGATCCCCCCACACACAGACAGTGAGCCCTACAGGATAGGGTTGGAGAGACAGACCCCCCCCCACCCCCAGGAAGCCCTGTGAAAAGAATAGGGACAGACAAACAGGACCCCCCCCCCCCGAGAACCCTATGGGGATGGGCAGACAGATGGACACCCCACCCCCACAGACAGGAAACAGACAGACTATGGGGAGAACCAGGTGGGGCCCTCAGTGAGGGAGCCCTATGGGAAGGCAGGGGGAGGGAACCAGACCCACCCTTAGTCAAGGAGCCTAGGGCCATTGGGGGCAGGGAACCAGACGACAGCAGACCTGGAGGACAGGGGTCTCAACACACACGATCCAGGGGCCACATGCAGCCCTTAAAGCTATTTCCTGCAAACCACAATGACACTATTGTTACCCGTATTTGCACTATCGTTGTATAAAAAGGTTTCAGTGCTCAGGCTAACATACTAGTCCTTGTTTGGCCCTCATGGCAATTTGAGTTTGAGACCCTGCTGTAGAGTGAGGGAACCACACAATAGCTCTGTAGGGTAAGGGAACCGGACACGTGGCCCTATGGGAGTGGAGGAAAGGAACCAGACAGCAGTGCCCAGCCAGGAAGCTCTACTGGGGAGTAGGGGGAAGAGACTGCCAGCCAGGGAGCCCTGTTGGGAAGCTTGGAAGGGAACCAGACAGAAAGACCCCACCCACCCATTAGGGAGTCCCAGCAAAGGGCTGGGGGTAGAAGAGAACCAGATGGAGCACCATTGCTTCCCAGGCTGTGAGGCATCATGCTCCAGCCATCTACGTGAGGCCTTGTCCCAGTTGGCTGTGGGTCAGTTCCCCCACTCCACCTGCCCTGGCAACACAAGTCCTGCCTTCTAGGCCTCCTTATCCCACTGTCTGTCTACAGGTTAGCAGCTGCCCCACCCCAGCCCCTGCACCCTTCAGGCAGGTCTCTAGAGTGTTCAGTCCCCCGGCTGGTCCCTCCCAGGATTCCCATAGCCACTGCTCCCCAAAGGAACGCTACATTCCAGCTTACCAGTCCCACCTCAGTTCAGTGCCCTGCCGCACACACAGCACTTAAGACATGTTTACAGAGAAAGTCAGTGCAAGTTTATTTAAGAATGGGGAGAGAGAGATTCAAGGAAAGCAAGAAATATTATTGAAAATACATGCCTACCTATAAAGTAACATGTTCTAGAGCCAGGGCATTTTCCTGTGTTTATGCTCACCCAAAGTCCCTCCAGTGCTTTAAAGCCAGGTTTGATCCTGATCCTTTTTCCATGAGAAAAGTCACATTGCCTGCTTTCCTCATCTGCATTTTTAGATATTCTCCCACCATTGTCTTTATTGCAGAACGGGATCCAGTTCTGCTGCTTATTTCTTCTTGTAAGATGTTGTCAATGCTAGAAAAATAAGTCATCTTAAAATAAGTTGAGCTATAGCTAGTGCAGTTAGGTGCCTGATGTCCAAACTACCCACCTTGGGTCAGTGGCATACCAAGCCTATCTGGCACCCAGAAGCCAAGTCATATTTGCCTTCCCCCTCCCACCCTGTGCAGCCCCTACCTGTAGAGGGCAGGAGGGGTCCCAGTGGCTGATTCAGCAAACAGGGTGCCAGATAGCCTCTGCCAGTCTGCCCGTGGGTTCCCAGCCAGCCCTACACCAGGGCCAGATTAGGGGGGTTCCAGCCCAGGCTGTCCAGTTTTGGTGTACTGCCACCACCACCACCACCTTCCCACCACATGGACCAGAGGTGGCTGCACTGCAGTCCCTGACATTGGGGGAGAGGCAGGACCAGAGGCATCGCAGCACTCCCTCTGGACACAGAGCAGCATTCCTGTCCACTTCACCTGCTCCCTGCAGGCCGCCCCATCCCAGGAGGAGGAGAGTGGGCTGGTTTGGGGCTGCTGCTTTTGGGAGTGGGGCCCAGGAGTGGGCTGCTTCTGCAGAGTTTGGGCCACTTTGCCCCTGCCCCCCAGCACTGAGCCTCTCCTTGTTCCCAGAAGGAAGTTGCCCAGGGCTTCTCTCCTCTGGTGAGTGGGGTCCAGCTGCCCAACTTCTCAACCTGCCCCCAAAGCCCACCTGCTCCCTATTGAGAGCTTGTCAACCTTTCTTCAGACAACTAATGAAAGTTTCCAGATCACAGGTCCTCATTTTCATGCAGGATTTCAGTCACCTTGACGTCTACTGGGAGAGCAAAGACACTCCAAGAACTTTTTAGAGAATGTTTCAGACAACTTCCTGATTCAAGTACTGGAGGAACCAACTGGAGGGGGCCCAGACTCTTCTTGATGTTGTTGCTCACAAACAGGGAAGAATTGGTAGGGGAAGTAGAAGTGGGTGGTAACCTGGGCAGTAGTGACCACAAGATGGTCAAGTTCAGGATACTAATAAAAGGAAGAAAGGAGAACAGCAGAACATAGACCTGGGACTTCAGAAAAGCAGACTTTGACTCCCTCAGGGAGCTGATGGACAGGATCCCATGGGAAACTAATGTAACCCTTCTGCCAGGGTGAGATGGCAGGACAAGGGCCGGGTTCTATATCTAGGGGTTTCCAAATAATGTTACAGCACCAATCAGCTGGAGCCCCCACCCAGATTTCTGGGAAATCATGCACTATTCCCTGGGCACCTCAATGGGGGTAAGGCTTCCCTGCTTGCAAGCACGCAATGAGTGTAGTATACAGAACTTTTAATAGTAGTAAAAACAGAATAAAAAGGCCAAATAACAAAAATCAGCATTGATCTAGGAAATCAGTACAGAGCAAGGTTCCCAACAACCCACCCCGCATAACAGAACATACAAGACTTAAGAGCAAAATTGGCACCAATCTCGAGAATCAGTGCTAATTAGGCTCCCCACCAACCCTAGGGCACATAGGGAGTGTCTTTCACGCCAGCACCAACCACTGGTCACTCACTCCATCCACTAGCACTGTCCCTTGGCTCCACCCACTGTCCACCAGATCTGCCCACCAGTCACTCACACTATCTGGCTCACCACTGGCCAGTCTCACTGTCCACCAGCTCCATGCACCAGTCACTTACACCACCCAGCTTGCCACTGGCTCTGCCCACCAGTCACTCACATGGCCCAGCACACTGCTGACCACACCATCTGCTGCTCTTCTTCACTGATTTCAGCTCAGAGAGAGGGGGTTTTCCTCTCTCTAGTAAATTCAGCTCAGAGAGAGTTTGCCTCTTAATAATTTCAGCTTTTAAACCTCAAGTAGCTACTTTCATTAAAATAACAAAGATAAGCCTTAAAGAAGCAGAACCAGATCTATCATTTGACAGCAGGGCCAGCAGTTGAAATAAAAATACCTCACACATCATTCTAGAAGAAGCTATACAAACCCCCACCCCTGTGTCTCCTTTTGAAGGCAGAAGCCTCTCTTACAAGTCTTTTTGCTAAGGGTAGCTTTTACCTTTTAACTAACCCAAACAGATTTGGAACAGTCAGAGAGTAGCATATCACCAAAGACAGTATTTCATATTTGCCTTCAGTAGAATTACACATATTGACAGATTTGTGATCAGATCAACTCCAAATACCATTGCCTATATTGCCCTGCACCCATTATGCTAATACCTAATTGTGCTCTTTGTGCTCATGCTAATACAGGACCCATGCGGATTAGTTCCCTGCCCCCCAGAAGCTGTTAAGCACAGCTCCTAAACCTGCCTTACACTAATATGAACAGGAAAGTAGTTCAAGAGAGCTAGCTGTATTTTGAAAATAAAAACCTTATTTAGAGCACAGGGACAAACCCTCAGAAGAGCAAATAGCAAATATGGCAGGCAACCAGTTTGACTTAAAAGTCTTTGGTGAGCTTAAACACAGAAAGCAAGTCCACAGGAAATGGAAGTTGGGCCAGATGACCAGGGAGGAGTACAAAGTACTGCTCAAGCACACAGGAGTGAAATAAGGATTTGTAGTTAGCAAGGAATGTGAATGGGAACAAGAAGAGTTTCTACATAAATGTTAGCAAAAAGAAAGTCAGGGAAAGTTTTGTCCCCTGATTGAATGGGTAAGGCAACCTAGTGACAGATGATATAGAAAAAGCTGAAGTTCTCAATGCTTTTATTGTCTCTATCTCCACAGGTCAGCTCCCAGACTATTGTGCTGGGCAGCACAGAATGAGTGAGAGGTGAGCAGCCCTCACCGCTAAAAGAACAGGTTCAGCATTATTTTGAAAGGCTGGACATACACAAGTCCATAGGGCTGGATGCAATGCATCTGAGGGAGTTGGCTGATGTGATTGCAGAGCCCTTGTCCATTATCTTTGAAAACTTGTGGCAATTGGGGGAGGTACTGGATGATTGGAAACAGGCAAATCTAGTGTCCATCTTTAAAAAAACAAAGAAGGACAGTCTGGGGAACTACAGACCAGTTAGCCTCACTTCAGTCCCTAGAAAAATCATGGAGCAGATCCTCAAGGAATCAATTTTGAAGCATTTGGAAGAGAGGAAGGTGACCAGAAACAGTCAGCATAGATTCACCAAAGGCAAGCTATGCTTTGTGAACTTGATTGCCTTATCATAGGAGATAACTGGCTCTGTGGCTGTGGAAAAAGCCGTGGACATGATACATCTTGACTTTAGCAAAGCTTTTGTACGTTCTGCCAGTTTCCCACATAGCTGGATGGAGAGAGGGCATCAAGAGGCGTTCAAGAAGGCATCCCGTGTTGCAGGATATATAATGTCCACAGCTTTTTCCACAGCCACAGAGCCAGGCGGGTGGCAGGGGTGTTAGATATCTGGTCCCAGAGTATTCTAGCCAGTAAGTTAACAAAATAAGGGTTGATGAATGGACTCTAAGATGGATAGATAGCCAGCTAGCTCATCAGGCTTAATGGGCAGTGATCAATGGCTTCAAGTCTAATGGAGTGCCCCAGGGGTTGGAATGGATATCTACTGGAGTATCCTAGGGGTAGGTCCTGGGGCCAATTTTGTTCAACATCTTCATTAATGGTTTGGAGGGTGAAGCGGATGCACCCTCAGCAAGTTTGTAGATGACACTCTGCTAGGGAGAATAGTAGATAATGCTAGAAGGCAGGGATAGTGACCTAAACAAATTGGAGAATTGGGCCAGATGAAATGTGGTGAAGTTCAATAAGAACAAATGCACACTCCTGCATTTAGGACAGAAGAATCCCATTCACTGCTACAGACTGGCAACGCAACAGTTCTGCAGTAAAAGACTCAGGGTTACAGTATGGACAAGAAGCTGGATATGGAGTCAACGGCATGCCCTTTGTCCCAAGAAGGCTAACAACATGTTGGGCTACATAACAAGGAACACTGACAGAGGTCTGTTTGGCACTGGTGGGACCACATATGGAGTATTTATCCAGTTTCGGACTCACCACTTCAGAAAGCATGTGGACCAACTGGAGAGAGTCCAGCAGACGGCAACAAAAATGATTTGGGGGCTGGAGCACATGATTTACAAGAAGAGAGGCAGAGGAAACTGGGCTTGTTTAGCCTGCAGACAAGAAGAATAAGGGAGGATTTGATAGCAGACTTCAACTACCTGAAGGATGGCTAGAGTGATTAAACTACTAGCTTGGTCTTAGGAGTTAAAGTAAGGGGAACACCCCAGAATGGCTAAAAATAGGGGAACACACTGGAATGCTGCATTCTGGGACCCCCTAAAAATAGAAAGAATGTGCCAGAACACAGCATTCCAGTGCATTCCCCTAGAAAAGGGGCTGTGAGCTGAGGAGAGCCTGGCCACCCTTCCCTCCCTCCCTTCCTGGGGCCTGCAGCAGCTGCACCCCCTCCTGCTAGGTCTGGGCAGTGCGCGTGGCCTGGGCCCAGTCTCCAGCCTGTCACCCTCTCACCAGACAGTGCTGCAGCCTACCTCTCCCCAGCCTGGACCCTCAGTGGCATGGATAAGGGTGTCCTGGGGGTTGGGTACAGTCAGGCTTTGGCAGGGAAAAGACGGGGGGGAGGGCTGGGAAGGTGTGGGGTTGGGGGGTTGAAGGGGGTGGAGCACGGTAACGGGAATGAAGGGGGGCTGGGAAGGTTTGGAGAGGGCTGGAGGCTGAAGAAGGGGTGGAATGAAGATGGGGAGTTTGGGGGGTGGAGGGTTAGGAGGGCTGGAATAGGGAAAGGGAGCTTAGGGAGTGGGGACTGAGGAAGACATGGGGAAAGAGGGGCAGGCATTTTGGGGGCAGTAGCTGGGGTGAGGGCAGGTGTTTGTGTGGCAGTAGCTGGGGTTGGGGGGGCAGGAGCTGGGGTGGGGAGCAATGTTCTCTGTAAGCTGCATGGCCCCCACTGCTGGCTGGCGCAGGGACACTGCCAGCTGTGCATGGCTGGCAGCCAGATTCCCTACCTGTCTAGAAGACTGTCCTCCAGCCAGCTGAGAGCTCCTTTAGAGCTGAGAGTTTTTTAAAACTCCTGCCCAGAGAAGCTCTGCTGGAGCATGCTCAGAAGCTCTGAGCATGCTCCATCAGTGCTTCTCCAGCCAGAGGAGCCATGGCTCAGCCACACCGATCCAGTGACCAGGGTAGAGTGTGGATGGGGGGGTCTGGCTGGCTGTGGGGGGTGGTTCTAGGGGAGCAGGTTAGGGTGGGAGGAGGGGATTGGGCTGGCTGGGGGCGGCTTTCTGGGGGAGCAGGATCAGGTCCACAGGGAGGGCTGCCTCAGGGTATTAGAGGGAACATTGGTGGGGAGGCAGGCATTTGAAGGGCAGTAGCTGGGGTTCAGGAAGGGAGGTCTGGACCTGTGTGAAGGGGGCCCAGAAATTTAGGAGGGTTCCAGGGCCCACCAAATTATATTTTAACCCTTGGAGTTGTTCTCAGTGGTGGCAAATGACAAAACTTGGAGCAATTATCTCAGGTTGTGGTGGGGGAAGTCTAAGCTGGATGACAGGAAAATCTTTTTCCCTAGGAGGATAGTGAAGTGGTGCAATGGGTTACCTAGAGCAGTGGTGGAATCTCCATCCTTAGAGGATCTTAAGGCCTGGCTTGACAAAGCCCTGGAATGGGATGGTTTAGTTGGGTTGGTCCTGCTTTTAGCAGAGGTTGGACTAGATACCTCCTGATGTTCCTTCCAAACCTCCTCTTCTATAATTCAATCACTCTCATTGCTGCTTGGCTCCCCAATGGATGCAGCTTAAGGCTAGTTGGCACATTTGCCACCTGTACCCCTCCATGCCCTGTGTGGGTTCAGCACCATAGCTAAGTTTTTGCATAACTGGAGATGGGGAATTTTCATTAACCTCTTTCTGGGTATTTCCCAGGAAATCAACTTCATATTTATTGTTCCCAAAAGTCCATTCTTGTCTGGCACAATTTCAGTATAGTCTTTTGAACACCCAGGCTCTACCTCTCATCTTCTCCTTAGAGAAGTTACATACAGTTCTTGCCTACAGTAATATATAAACGTTCCATTTAAAACAATGGACCCCAAAGCTACCTTAATTCAGTAAGGCGTTCCAAGTTTATGCAGGAAATTGCCATATGTGTCCCAGCTGTTTGCTCATTACTGTTTTCCTTTTGTACTGCTTTGCAATGCCTGCTTTGTGATAAAGTTCAAAGAAATGGGAGGCTTTTTCATCAACTTACGATGCAGTATCGTTCTTACTGGAAACCTTTGCTTGTGTTGCTGTTGTCACCACACATTGCAAATAACGCAGGTCTTTGCTACTGGTTTACTCCTACATTCTTTTTTTTCACCCCTAGTATGAATTAAATTAGACACCCTTCACTTTTCTCTCCTTTATTAACACTTGGGAAGCACCCTTTTCCCTAGCCCTGCAAGTATCCTTTGTCCCTTTCAAAATAAAAGTCAATTTCTTTCAACTCTTCTTTGACATGTTTCAGTTCCAATATTGCCATCCTTAGGCAGTGAAACATTGAGTGAGGTTCCCACAAAGTATATAAATCATATGTTTTGTTAAACTGGTTTATTTTTATCTTCCTTCTGGTGTTTTCATCTTTGGAATACACTTATAAACTTTTTCTTCACAACCATATAGGGCTAGCAACTTATTAAAACAAAAGCTGGGATTCTCATGTGATTATGGGACTCCAGGAACTGAGGCTTTAAAAAGGCTTCCAATTAAGTCAGCACTATTAGAAAGATTGCAGTTATACCACAAATAACTTATTTCATTGGTTCATCTGCTTATTGTCAAAATGTACATTTCTCAGCTTTATTATGTAGGTCTTTCATATAATGGTCTTATGTAAGAGCTGGTGTCTTAAAATAATTAAAAATCAATAAATGACATTACTTTATTATCAGTATTCTAGAGATCTTGAACAACTTTGTCTAGCTGTTTGCATTTATCTGTCTGGGATATGGGGCAGATCTCCACTGCCTGAAGGCCAACTGTACCTAGCAGTGTAAAGGTTTTCACCTTCTCATGTTACTGCAATGCCCCTTGTGTTCTGGAAAACTTAGAATGGCTGCAACCGCGAGCTCCTCCTCTTTTCCAGATCCTGCTCACCTCAGAGGTTCAGGTTTAAAAAGCTACCAAAATGTTCCTGGCTTCAGTCAGTAATGGGTGGTGTTAAAAACAGTAGGCTTATGCACATTACTATCCTAATGTTGATCTAGATCAGGGGTGTCAAACTTATTTCATATGTTAGGCCTGATCTGAGAACCTGTACTTTTGATTCAGGAGAAGTTATTAAAATAGAAATAGATAAAGCATGTTTGTAATTACTTACATTTATTTTCCATTTTAGTGACCTCTAGCGCTGTTCCATAATACCTGGCATCACTTAGCTTAAGCCAGTGACTCAACAGTGGCTGTTTGTCACAACCTGAATAAAGAGGAGAAGGAAGGGTATCTGGCCCCCTTTTATTTGTTTATTATTTATTCACCCTTTGTCTTATTTTGAGGGCTTTTTCTCTGGTTTGCCAGATTGGGCTAGCTACTCTCTAGCTTAGTGGTTTTCAAACATTTTTTCCTCCAAACCCAGTTGGAAAAAAATCATTTATGACTGCAACCCAACAATTACATCTTTGAGCAATGCACTCCAGTCTTTCAGCAGTGGCAGTAGGGAGTGCCATGATCCAGTACCCAGGGGCATTGCTGGAACCTAGGACACAGGTCCCGTGCCCCAAGTCCCAGCACCAGTGCCGCAGGTGCTCAGGGCAGCGCCTGCCTCTCCCGGCCGTGTCCCCGATCTGGGATCCAGGGTCAGGCTGCCCGCAGCAGGGCCTTACTCTTCTGGCCACATCCCAGTCGGGGATGCAGACTGGGCTGCCCACAGCAGCACCCACATCTCCCGGCCCCAGCCCCGCCAGGGATCCAGGGCCAGGCTGGTGGAGGCAGGAGCCTAACACCAGATATGGCTGGGGCGCCGGATAGTGGCCAGGGAGTAGGGCCCAGGCCCAGGGTTGGGGCCTGGGCAGCGATGTTCCTGCCAGTACCTGTGGCTCTGTGACCCAGTACTTGGCCCCAACCCATGGTTTGTAAACCACTGCTCTAGCTGGCGGATAAGCACTCTTCAGTGTCATTTCTCCTTACCTGGTTACGTACCAACTTCCATCAGATTTCTGTCTCTCCAGGGCCTCTTAACTATGACAAGGGTGTTATATGCTTATATGTGAAGTTTTGCTGGATTGCTAAACCAGAGCCTGAATTACAGCATTGTGATCTGTAGAGTGTGTTTCTCTCTAACTCCTTCATGTGTACTCTGCTGACGTGCGCTAAATGTTTCATAATGCACATTGACATAGTCCTGTTTGAAAAAGTACTGCAACATTGCATATGCTAGGAGTGTCTCCAGGGGGTGCTAAAGTGGTGTGCTCTGCAAATCTTACCCCAGAATGGGCCCTTTGAAGATTCAAAGGAAGTCCGCAAGGCAGATGAAACTATTCCATGGGCCAGATGCAGCCTGCAGGTTGTATGTTTGGCACCCCAGTTTAGATGATGTGCAGTCAAAACAATGATATACAAAGGATGAGAGAAAAGGACATGTTTGTAGTCTTATTATCAAGTTACAACTGCACTGCAACCCAGCCTTCATTAACAAGCTGATGTGCAGGTGGGTCTTGTTGGAGAAAAAGGTAGCAGTGGAATGCTGCACGGCTCCATTTTTTCAAAGGAAATCATAGACCAGCTGGACACAAATAACTCACACATTCAAACTTTAACGACTTTGTCTTCATGTCTCTTCAGCAAGAAACAGATACAGCCAATAGTACTGCTTTTTTCTCAGACCTGTGGAACAGCTGCTGCCCAGAAGCACCTCTGACTGACTAGGTGACCTCTGCCCAAGCTTCTGAGCCTACTAAAAGGTACCAACAAAGCAGGCTAAACCAAGGAACAAAATGACTCAGCCAAATGACCCTTGAAGTGCTGCAAAACTTTATCTTAAATCCAAGCTATTTACAATAATACCAGAAAGACCATCAGAAGGTGCAACAGAAACAGGAACAAAGTTTCCCTTATTGAGCTCATTTGGTAAAGGCAGTGCATCTCTGAACTGTGGGCACCTATAACCTACTGGAGTTCAACTCTGGTTACCTCACTAGCTGAGAATGCATGAAAAATCAGGATTCAGAGCTCCTGGTGGTGTTGACCTGCTTCTGGCATCGTGTTTGATGGGCGGACCTGATGCAACAACTAGTTCTAGCAGAGTCCACTGCCTCACAGTTTAGGAGAACATGCACACAATGAAGGCCACTAGATTAACAACAATTTCAAAAGACTTGCAAGGAGCCAAGTAACCAGTAAAATCTCCTGCTGAAAGGCCTTAAGTTGAGACACTTCCTGGGACAAGGACAAAACAAAAGAACCAACTTAACAGACAGCATCTGGCAGATAGCCCCTCCCAGCGCCTGCAGCCTCTATATAGGGCTAATTGTCTGACTTGTGAACCTCTGTCTCAGAAGGCAAAGCTTCTGTGGACTGGAACGGTGGATCAGATCCAAGGTAGAGAAGGAAGTTGGTGCTGGAGAGCCCTGTTCTCAGAAGTTCTGCTCTCAGGGAGCATACTCTGAGTCCTGTGCCTTGCAAAAAGAACTCACTGATCCTCTGACCCCCTCAGCATTTTCCCTGGAGAAAAGGAGCACAAGAATATCTTTTTGTTTTGAGGAAACACGCTGTCTTTGGACAGAGACACACTCCTTTGTTAAGAATTGGGAGGGCAGTGCCTCTTCAGAAGCAATGTGACTTTAAAAAAGAACAGATACTGTGTCTGCATGCTTAATAGGGTTCTGGCAGCCCTTTGCAAATTGCACCCAGGCCAGCCTAGGACCTGAAACTCCCACCTTTGCCCCAGATCTGAGGAAACCCCCCTCAAATCCACCTGCACTGAAGGCCTGCCCCCTTGCACAGGAGCAAGTTGCAGCTCTGGGCTCCCTGACTTGTGTTGGTGTTGCTTCCTCTTCCTTTCATAGCACCATCTCTGGCTTCCAGAACCACCTCACAGCTTTCCTTCCTCTAAACTTCCTGCTTGAGGGCAGAAGAATGCAGAAGTGAGACCTCTTCATTTTCCAGTTGGGTCTGGAGTTTGAGTACTCAACCTCACTCAGAGGCTGCGTCCTTGGTTCCCTCTAGCACTGAGACCCTGGCCGTGAAGAGAACCTAGGGAAACTTTGCATGAGTTAGAGGCCTTAGCATAAATGAGTTTAGTTGCTCCTGTCTCCTGTGGGACTGGTGGCGTCCCTTGCAACTAACCTTCCTTCCCAATACTAAGGGGACAGCGCTTATTTGTAACTAATGTAAAAGTGAAGTTGCAGGACACAGATCATGCACTTCTCTCCAGATGCCTGCTAACCCCCCTCTTGGATGGGAGAGATCTGCGGTTGCAAATAGCTGGCCATAGCTATGTCTACACTAGCAAATTAGTTTGAATTAAGGAGACTTAATTCAAACTAATTTAAACCCTGTCTATACTAGGCTTTGCCTAGTTCAAACTAAAAACTTTTTTAGTTTGGCTGGTTAATTCGAACTAACTGCTTAGTTCAAACTTATTTGCATTTTAAATTTGAACTAGCACAATGGAGACATGCTAGTTTGAACTAAAGAAGTTTGAAGTAGTGGTTAGTTCAAAGTAAGTATGGTTTTTTAGTTCGAACTAACTGTGTTTTTTTAGTTCAAACTGAAAAGACAGTTCAAGCTAAAAAAAGTGCGGCTAGTTGAAACTAAAAGTTAGTTCAAACTAAAAAGTACATAGTTCAAACTAACTTTTGAACTACGTAGTTTGGACTAACCAAGTCCGAACTAAGATTTCAGATGCAGACGCAGCCTATGTGAGTAAGCTAACTTAGCACCTTGTCAGGGATATATTCCTTTATTGGAAAGAAATGACATTTTGGCTCATAGCTTTCCTCTCAGTGCCCATTCCCCACTGAGGAAGGGCTACGTGCCCCATTTGAGCATGTGCTGACTTTCCTCCTGCTCACCTACCTCACACATGCATGGATTTTGTTCATAACCTCCCTATGGGGTGGGACTAAAAGTGTATATCCAGAGTCTCAAAATGAGTGTTTGGAGAACAATGCCCCACATCAAGGGCATATTTGAGAAAACAGAACATCTAGTAAGAGGAATGTATTGAAATTTGGAATCAAATGCTTCAAAAACTCTGCTCACCTAGCTGCAATACTTCCAGTCACGGACTACTGAACAGCAAACCAGAACCTCTTTTGGATGAGGCAATAAGCACAAACAGGTACATGCGGTTAGGCCCAACCCAAACGTTTTATTGATGCCAAGCACAGATGACACAGCAGCCTCAGTGTTACTTCTAGGTAGATTGAGACCTCCTATGTTAACTCTTTCAATGCCCAGCTTGGTCGGCTGGAATGCTTGATCTTAAGGAGACCGGCTATGGAGGCACAAGGGTGTTAGAAGCCAGAGGGAGCAGTAATTAACTGTCTTTACAACCACTAAAGCAGAGAGACTGGAAACTGTTAAGCAACCCCAGCCTCCAGGGAGGCACTTCACATCACTGAACCTCATTCCACATGCCTGGTAGGGGAACTATTTCTCTCAGGCCTTTGCCATCAACCATCTTGGACCATAAAGGCTCGAGGGGGTGGGGAAATTGAAAGGATAACTGGGTGGAGGGAAGAGACTAACAAGAGAAATGCCCCAACCCAACTTAGCTCTATTCAGATCAGAACTGTAACTAGTAATTTTGGTGCCTGGGACAAGGACCCCAGACACACCTCTCCCCCCCCAGGCCCCGATCCAGCCCAGGGCCCTGATCCTAGTGAGGGATTTTAGAGGGTGGAGGGGATGGATCTGGCTTCCCGCACCAGCTGGGGATGGATCCGGACTTGTTCCCAGTTGCCGCAGGGAGCCAGATACGTCCCCTGCACCCCCTAAAATTCCGCGGGCACCACTGGCACCAATCTGAACCCCCCCCCCCCTCGGGCCTTGCCAGTGGCAGTGGAAACTTCCCCACTCATCCGGTGGCAGCTGGGGACAGATCTGGACTCCCCTGGCCTGCCACTAGTGGCGAAAAGCTTCTGCTACCGCCGGCAGGCTGTAGGGATCCAGATCCATCCCCTGCTTCTGCCAGACAAGCAGAGAAGCTTCTGCCACTACCGGCAAGCCACGGGGGGAGGGGTGGATCCGGATTGCCACTGGTGGTGGAAGCTTCCCAGCTCATACAGCTGCAGCTGGGGATGGATCCGGAGCCCTGCAGTCTGCTGGCGGTGGCAGAAGCTTTTTGCCACTGCAGCAGGCCAAGGGAATCTGGATCCATCCCCAGCTGCTGCAGGAAGCTGGGTCTATCCCCCCACCCCTGCCCGCTAAAATTCCCTGCCCGCAGCTTTGCCCCATTCACCCCAGCCTAGTTACGGCTCTGATTCAAATAAAACCAGAGATACTGTTCATACCTTTGTCTGAATTCTGTTTGTGTTTAGACCACTTGAGGCTCAGGCTGTAGAGAACAGCCTGGAGAAGTAACAACCTTTCTCCCATCAGAGGAGTCCAGCTGACTCTACCCAGGATATTGTGTGAAAGGGGCACAGACGTGGCATCTCACACCACAAGCCTCCTTGGTCCAGGTGGTCAGAATTGAGTTGTTGTGGGCTAATGGTGACAGAGATGAGGGTTAGTTAGCCTACTTCCCTTACAGCACAGCTCCAAAGCACTACAGTGTGTATGGTGGCTCCCCCAGCCCCCAGTGCACAACAGAAATTCTCCTGGCCATTGCTCAGCACAGGATTTCACTTTTGCTGTAACAGCTCACAGTGTTGCAGCAAGAGTGACACGATTTCAGCAGGGCTAACGTGGTAGTGACTCTTTGTTTCTCTGAAGTCAGCTGCTGCTTGCCTGCTGCCAACCTCCAGCCACAGAAGTTGTACGCCCTGTCATTTGAAGAGTCTTCATTTCAAGCTGCAGAAAATAGACATCCTCATTTCCGAAAGGTCACGCCAAGGCTAGTACAAAAAATGTTCACAGTAAACAGTGAAAAGCCCCAAAGGAAAAAAAAAACTTTCAACATCAAAACAAGTCCCTCCAAAAACCAAGCTCAAGTTTCAGAGCTGCTCAGCTTCCCTGCCATCCACAGTGGGGTGGGGTGAAGGGCAAGTCATCCCATTCCCTCATCCCACAAGCCAATGCAGTTGCTGTATGCATCATTTTACCAGCCAAATGGGGAAGTTGAGATTTCAGAAATATGTTGTGGCTTTTGAGAAAAGTAGTAACTGAAACAAACTCCACAGCAATTTCATTCTTGCTTCAACCAAGGAGTGTGCCCAGCTGACCCTTCAATGCCATCCTTACAGCCAGAGGCAATTGGGTCAATTATTTCAAGCTCCCAGTGAATTACAGCAAGCCCTATCAATCATACTGCTCCTTTCCTTCCCCATTCCTTGTGCCATCCAATCAAACCAGTCATAAGAAATGCTGTGCTTATGGCCTTGCTCATACAGAAATGCACCAAAAAGCTCATCTCACAGACTGAGAAATAATCACTGGGGTAGAATATTTAAATTGGGAAATAGCATGAATGACTTGTATTTCAAAGTTTGGTCTCTCCTCCCTCAGCCCTGGAGGGCACTCACTTCTTGTCTATACCCATTAGAGTTGGCCACTTTGAACTCAGAGTGCAAGTAAAGCTAAGGACTAAATGAACCTCAGAAACCAAGATCTAGGCTTGTGCACTAATCCAGTTATTTGTACACTGAGATTATCCAGTCGGTCATGTGATGGTGTTTGGATTATTCAGGTATGCGCTAATTCTCCTCACTTCTATTGGAATACTACTGTACTTATGGGCATAAGCAAAGACCCAGTAAGAATGCCTCTTAGGAAACACAATTTTTAAAACCCACCTCTTTAATATTTGTAAACCACTCTGTGGTACCAGGATGGAAAATGTTAAGTGCAAAGTCCTCATCATAGTGGATGAATATTTTGAGAAAGTTTGAGCAGCCTTTTTCTGGAGTAGCGGGTGAATCTTTGTAGACCCCTGCGTGGATACAAAAATGTGGGTCCACATCTGGCTCAGTGATAGTATCTATCTGGTCTGTAATCCACATGCCATGTTTTATCTACCTCCTTAACTGCATCTGCAGCTGAGCTTGGGATCACAATCATTTTAGTCTTTGATTGGCTCATTTCCCACATAGGTCCTACCTACTTTTTCCTTTTCTTGTTTGCAGTTTGCATGCTGTGCTGTCAATCAGATTTCCTTGGCCACCAATGAAATCTCTGATTGACAGCATGGCATGCAAACTGCAAACAAGAAAAGGAAGTAGTGGGCAGGGAAGTCAGGGGGAATGAGCCAATCAAAGGCCAACATGCTGGCTGACTGACTGACAGTGAGCAGTGACTCTCCAAGCCCCAGCCTGTTGTGACTGAGACTCTGATTGGCTCGTAGAGCAGAATCAGAGCTGAGCTGGCTGGAGCACTTCCTTGTTCCATTGTGTGTTGCTGACACAGATCAGAGCAGCAGCTGCAGCAATGGATTACACATTGTGCAGATAAAAATAGAACCTGCATTCGCAGGTCAGTCCTCAGCAGTGGGTCTATGGTTATCTGCACCTGCATCCATGGATGGGGATACCATGGATCTGCAGCAGATACCCATGGACAGTATTCTCCCCAGGACTTGAACTTAGGGGGGTGTCAGGGGAGATGTAGGGGAGTACTGGGGTGCTCACTAAATTGGTATAACACTGTTACTAACTGACAACTGGGGGCCAATGTTGGGAAATGCGGGGGTGGGGGTGGGGTTAAGGAGGGTGTAGGGAAATCCCTGCCCGCAGATCTGCAGGGCTCTATATATTTGCATCCTCTGTTGTGAAAAAGATTTGTGATCAAGAAAACCCCACAGCTCTGGCAAATGGCTGAAGTCTGCACGCAGTGATTGAGCATGGAAGTGGTCATCTTAGCCTTGGTCTGGAGAAAATTGGTTTCAGTTTGACAAAGTAATGAGTGTTTGAAAAGTCAAGCATGCACATCTTGCACAAGAAGGTGAGTAAGGTCTTGTTCAAGGCCAGACAAACATCCAAGGACAAAACATTGTCCTTACATCCACTATGCAGACAAGATGTACTGAGGGCTAGAACACACAAACAGGGTGACTTTCTGCATACCACAGGGAAATTCACTAGCAACATAAAATGGCCTCATGCTTAGTTAGGAAATGGTACACTTGGTACAGTGTTGCTCAGAGCTTGTCCACAGCAGGACACTCAGCTCAGGAAAGCTGCAGTGAATTTACAAAAGCTGTGATGTGCGTCAAACCCTTGTGCAGATGCTCTCCCTTGTGTGTAAAGTGGATTTATCTAGTTGTGGCTTAATCCTCCTTTGAGAAGGACTACATTATTTCCAAATGAGAGCACCCAGACTGGGGTTTAACGCACTTTCAGGTACCACTGCAGCAGACCCAAGGCTCTGGTGCTGGGACTCAGGGCTCAAGCCCCTTAAACCCAGCACCAGCAATGCCCCTGTGACCAGGTAAGGTTGTCACATCATTGCACACCTCTGTGTGACACTCCAACCTCTCTCTCTCCTTCCTGCAGCCTGAGAGGCTGAATGTCATGGATCATGTTGGCTCTGCCACCTCCAAGGGCTCGAACAGAGGTGTTGCTGCCGTGAAAAAATGGTTGGTGTCAGAGCCAGGGCCCCACCCTTGCCTTGAAGTCCTGCCCCTGGGCCCAATCCGGCCCCAGCACCTGATCCTGCTTCTGCCACTGCTGGCCAGCGGCAGCGTGGCAGGCATCCCCAGCCTGGATCAGTTCCTGCTGCTGCCAGCCAGCCACAACATGGCAGGTGGCCCCAGTCTGTATCTGGCTCCTGCTGCTGCTGGCCAGCCACAGCGTGGCAGGCGGTTCAGGCCCAATCTGGCCCCCAGCTACTGCCGGCAGCAGCTTGGGCCTCATTGGGCCTGGGCCACCTGCTATGCTGTGACCGGCCAGCAGCAGCCAGAACCGGGCCAGGGCCACCTGTCACATTGCAGCTGGCTGGCAGCAGCAGGAGTCAGATCCAGAGCAGGGCTGCCTGCTGCTGCCAGGGCTGGGCCAGAGACATGGGGTGGCTGCAGCCCCTGGGGCCCAGTGACAGACCCTGTGCTCCAGTATGACTGGCAGCAATTATCTTCATCCAAGAGGTCATCTGTGAGACCTTTCTGAGTTGTGTTGTCTTCTGCCAGGACCTCCTCTGGACCTGGAAGCTGGTTTCAGTCACCAGGTGTATGGCGGTCATAAGAGGATAGATCTGGTGAATCCACTGCTACACAACTCCAGCTTGGTCCCCTCAACATTGGGAGTTATTGCCAATAAAAAGAAGGAATGGGCTATCATACAAGAAGATCTGGATGATCTTGTAAACTGGTGTAATAGAAATAAGATGAAATTTAGTAGTGGAAAGTGCAAGGTCATGCATTTAGGGACTAAGAATTTTTGCTATAAAGTGGGGATGCATCAGTTGCAAGTGACAGATGATGAGGAAGACTGATTGTATCACAGGATAACTATGAGTTGCCAGTGTGATGTGGCTGTGAAGAAAACTAGTGCAGTCCTAGGATGCATCAGACAAGGTATTTCCAGTAGAGATAGGGAGGTGTTACTGCTGTTTTACAAGGTGCTCGTGAGACTTCATCTGGAATACTGTGTGCAGTTTTGGTCTGCTATGTTTGAGACAGATGAATTCAAACTGGAACAGGTGCAGAGAAGGGCTACAAGAATGATCCGAGGAATGGGGAACCTACCTTATGAGAGGAGACACAAGGAGCTTGGCTTGTTTAATCTAATCAAAAGAAAGTTGAGAGGAGAAATGATTGCTCTGTATAAGTACATCAGAAGGGTAACTACCTAGGAAGGAGAAGAATTATTTAAATTTAGCATCAGTGTGGACACAAGAACAAATGCATACAAACTAGTCATCAGGAAGTTTTGACTTGAAATTAGATGCAGGTTTCTATCCATCAGAGCAGTGAAGTTCTGGAATAGCCTTTCAAGGAGACCAGCAAGGGCAAGATACTTAGCTGGCTTACAGACTGAGCTTCATGTCTATGTCAACACCAAAAATCTTAGTTTGGACTTGGTTAGACTGAACTAAGTAGTTCAAAAGTTGGTTTGAACTATATGCAATTTTTTAGGTTGAGCTAACTTTTAGTTCAAACTAGCTGTGCTTTTTTTTAGTTCTAACTAGCTTTTCAGTTTGAACTAAAAAAGCACGGCTAGTTTGAACTAAAGTTAGTTCAAACTAAAAAAATGTACTTAGCTCAAACTAACCGCTACTTTGAACTTATTTAGTTAGAACTAGCATGTCACCATTGGGCTAGTTCAAACTAAAAATGCAAATGAGTATGAACTAAGCAGTTAGTTCAGACTAACCAGCTGAACTAACTAGTTCAAATTAACCTTCGATTAGTTGGACCTACTATTTTTTTTAGTTTGAACTAGCCAAAGGCTAGTGGAGACATAGCCCTTAAGTTTATGGAGGGGATGAAATAATGGGACAGCCATATTTGGTAATTAACTGATCTTTGTTTACTAGTGGTAAATATGCCCAATGGCCTGTAGTGAGACTATATTTGGGGTCAGGCAGGAATTTTCTCCCTGGGCAGATTGGCAGAGGTCCTGTGGTTTTTTTTCTTTCATTTTTTGTCTTCTGCTGCTGACGAAGGTAGAGGGTACAGCTCACTTGCTGGTGGATGCATTTGTACATGTTCATGCTCCATGCCTTTCATTCCTCCTTCCCAAGTCCAGCCTAGCACAAACTCATGTTGCCATCAAACAGCCTACCCCCAGAGTGGCTGGGCCCCTTCCCCATTCGCTAGTAATCCCACCTAACTCATTTTAGCTAGACATGAGCAGCACAGAAGCAGTTGCTGCTCCTCTTTACCTTTAAAGATCTGTGTTTGTTAGTTTCCTCTAGTCTCTCCCCTTTCCTTCTGATTGCCAGAATCACCTGAAGGCCACCAACGGTTTGTCTATGCTGCCTCAGAGCCCAAGCAAAGCCTGGCAGGAGCGGAGCATGAGCTAACACACTGAAAATACCAGCATGGCCAGTACAGTGCAGGCTCCTAAACCCACCCAGCTCATCACAGCTGAACCCAGAGGTCTAATCCAAGCTGCCACCTGTGACAGATTGCCAGCTTCACCCTACTGGGTCTTGTGCTTCTACCTCTTGTAGGTGGGCCTACAGTTAGCCCAGCCTTGCAATACTGGGTGATTTCTCTGGCACGGTCCCATGGGAAGGGGAGTGGGGGTAAGGATCTAGGCTAGCCGTCTACACTGTGTCTCAGCCCAGGGCAGGGCTGGTCCTTCCATAGAGGTGACCTAGGTGGTCACGTAGGGCAGTGGTTCCCAACCAGCGTGCTGTGAGCATCCCCAAGAGCTGGAGTTAAATTCCCTCCCTGCTTAACCCAGCCACGTGGGCTGTGCAGGGCTTGGAAAAGGCAGGGGTTAAAGTAAGGGGGAAGGCACCGGAACACAGTTCTGGGGCCCCCTATTTTTTAGGCAGGCAGTTCTGGCCCCCCTAAAAATAGAAGGCAGCACCAGAATGTGGAGTTCCAGGGGTCCCCCTAAAAATAGCAGCAGCCAGAATGCAGAGTTCTGGTGGCTCCACCTTAAACCCTGCTCCATCTTCAGCCCAGCCAGCAGAGGCTGGGAATGTGTGAATCTCCCCTTGCAGGGCAGAGCAGCTTGTCTCAGGCAGCCTGCAAACAGCCCTGGTAAGGGCTTTGGGATGGGCGAGGGCTGCTGGGGGTTGCGTGGGGCAGGTGTGTGTGTGTAGCAGAGGTGGGTGAAAGTAACTGTGTAGCTGGGGTTGTGGGGAGGCTGGTTGGGGAGGTCTGTAGCTGGGGGGTAGAGTGGCTGGAGGCCTAATTCTGGCCCCTGCAGTGATGGGAGGGTGCATCACAGGCAGAGGGAGGTGGGGCAGAGGAGGACTTGACCCACTGGGGTGGGAGGGAGCCGCAGTGGGGTGAGGATTTGCCCTTGGTGGCAGGGAGCCACTGTGGAGAAGGGGGAATTGGTTGCTGTGCCATGCTCCCTTGCCCTACCTTCCCACTCCCCCAGGTTCCCCTCTGCCCCCCCCAGAAAGCCACTCTTGTTCTCCCTTCCTCTCTCGCCAGCCTTGTGCTGTTCCCCTTGTCCTCTTTTGCCACCTCTGCCACTGCACACGACTCCTGACCTCCCCTGTTTTGCCACCCCTGCTCTGCTACCCCTACTACCCCATATAGCAGCATTTCTGAAACACTGTGCCATGGTTCATGAATATTCATAAGTAATTTAAGTTAATTTCAATATTCATTAGTTTTTTTAATGGTGGTGTGCCTCAAAAAATTTGAAGGTATCAAGGTGTGCCATGGCAGAGAAAAGGTTGGGAACCACTGACCTACAGCACCAACAATTAGGAGGCACTAAGGGCTAGCCTGGGTTGGAGCTGCTCCACTCCCCACGCATGGCCTGATGCCCACCCATGGCACAACTCTCCAACTGGAGCTAGACCCCGGTGGCAGCATCACTCCCTATCGTGGGGGGGGGGGGGGGCAAAATCCCTGTTGGCCTTGGGTAGTAAAAAACCTGAGGCTGGCCCTGGCCCAGAGGCCCTATGATTTGCTGCTATGACAGTGTCCAAGTCCACAACTCTTTCTCCTGATGTTTTCCCCCCCTCTGCCCTTTCAGTTCCTTGTCCTCTGGCCTTCTCTCACCTGGGTAGTGGTTCTTTTCTCAGGCCTCTATGCTTGGGGAGTATCCCCACTCCACTGGTACTTCCCTTCCTGGGCACAGTACCTTCCTCAAAAACTCCTCCGCTCCGCATAGCACCATCCTTCTTCTGTATCTCATCCACCGTGTCTGGTGCAGGAACATCACTGCCCCGGGGAAAGACCTGGGAAATGGGCCCAGCCCCCTCACCCCAGCCTCAGGCCCCATTCTCCATGGCCCTGATTCCCTGCCCAGGCCTGATCCAGCCTCGGGCTCCTGCCACCACCAGCCTGGCCCCCAGATACCCAGCTGGGGCTGGGGCTGGGAGACGTGGGTGCCACTGCAGGTGGTCCAGCCTGAATTCCTGGCTGGGGACAGGGCTGGGAGTGAAAGGTGCTGCTGTGGGCAGCTCAGCCTGCAACGAGGCCAGGAGAAGCAGGCACTGCCACCGGTGGCTGGGCCCTGGATCTCCAGCCAGGGATAGGGACAGGAGAGGTAGGGGCTGCCCTAGGCTTTCAAGGCACTGGTGCTGGGACTTGGGGCATATGTGCTAGGTGCCAGCAGTGCCCCTGGTCTGGAGCAAGGAGATTTTTATCAGGCACCTGGCTGGGTCTTAATTGGCCTCAGCTGCCCCCAATTGCCCTGAAGTAATCCAAAGCAAGCTTACAGGGAACAAAGCCCTCAGCTTTCTGGGACTTAAATACCTCCTTTCTGTCACTCTCCAAGTGCTCTCTTCCCTTGATATGTCACACGCTGAAACCACAGCATCTACATTGCTAGTTTTAGCATGGGGCTGCCTATCTGGATGTTGGGCACACCCCCCTGCCACAGCCCAGACACACCTGAAAACCCTTGCCAACCAGCCAACTACTTGACTATAATTCAAAGGTGAGGGGGGTTACTGCAGATCATAATGGCAACAGAAACCATGAGGCCCTACAGCTACCTCTATCAGGAGAGTGGCTACAAGACAACTCCACGAGGGGCCCTGAAGCTGCCTCTTTTGGTGCCATGTGGAGGGTGGGTGCGGGGAAGTAGTATCCAAATTCAATAAGCTTCCCCTTTTCATCAGAAATGAACTCATCTCCCCCCATCCTGCCCCACTTGCCTCAGTAGGAGCTGTGAGCCATGTAGCAATGACACAGTGACCGCTGCAGGAGCTTAGACACAGGTGGGCCAGGACCCACCCACTTTGCCGAGAGGCCCACCCATCTTAGGCCAGGCAGCAGCATGAATTTCACTGCTGCAAGGTTGGCTGACAGCCTGGCTGTGACTGTGAGTGGAGCAGAAGCACCAGCACCAACACCTCTGCTCTGTTTGCAGCTGCAGGGCCCAGCAGCTGTGGCCATGAGTGGAACAGAGATATTGGCACTGCTTCCTCTGCCCAACTCACAGTCGCAGTCACTGGCTGCTGGCTGGCCCACACCAGCAAAGTTTGTACCACTGCTGGGTGCTGCACCTCTCCCGCATCCTCCACAATCATGGACCCAGCCAGAAATTGAGGGCTGGCTATGCCCCTGGACTGCTGGCTTGCTCTCTGCAGACCGAGACTCTGCCAGCAACAAGGATGCACACTCCTGTTCCTGCTTTGGGGTGCCCCACCCACAGCCTGTTTGGCAGACTGCATGAGCCAGCTACCAGACACAAGTGAAGAGCACCTACCTCCATTGCCACATGCTGCACTGAGCTTAAAAATACACAGCACACACTTTGACCCTACAGCAACATCCTCCCTGTTCTCCCCATATCTGCAAACAGATCTGACATCAGAAAGAGATTTCTCCCAAGGTCCTACTGGAAGGGACTTGGGGATTTTCTACCTTTCTCTGCAGCACAGATCACCTAAGGAGCTAGGCATAGCCCACATAATCAGTTCCTTGCTTTGGCTGGAGCTTGGAGTGTCTGCGTCTCCTGTTCTCTGCCTGTGGCCATAACAGTTTATCCATGGACTGAAATGCTTTGGTTTAATTCAGGTTTGGAGCTGGGTAGTTATGCAGGTCATACGAGATGAACAAACAGTCCCTTCTG
This sequence comes from Podocnemis expansa, assembly GCA_007922195.1. Taxonomy (NCBI): domain Eukaryota; kingdom Metazoa; phylum Chordata; order Testudines; family Podocnemididae; genus Podocnemis; species Podocnemis expansa. Next base: position 4,481,699 of record ML682022.1, on the reverse strand, counting down.
GCCCTAAATTCTAGGACAACTTTGCTTTTTCTTTTCCTTGTGGTGGACACACTTATCAATTTCCTCTTTTAGAAAGCACCCAGACACATAGCTGTGCATAGGATCCTCTAGCTACAATGCGCATGGCCTACTTTGACAAGGCCCAGAGAGCCCTCTGGAGGAATCTGGGCCTAAATTCTACAGGAGCTTCAAATACATACCCAAATGGGGGGGGCCCCTTTGATTATATTATTCACTACCACTATCCTATTTCATGCAGCTGGCTCAGCCTGGCAGATATTCAGCTGAATTCTTTTTATATTCCTTCCCCCTTACAGCAGTCAGTGCATAGCAGGTTCCCTAATGCCAGGGCACAGCTGCATGGCAGCAAAGGAGAAGCTAGAGGATTTTAAGCTGGGTTGGAGACAACTGGCATCCAGGAAGCAGGGGGTGAGGTTCCAGAACTGTAAGATGGGGCTGATGAGGTTCATGACAATCAATGCACTGCAACTGCAGGACAAGCCTTTGAGGTGGTTGATGAGCAACAGCTTTTAGAGACACGCTAACAAGCAACACCACAGCTTTTCATCACTCCACTGTCACAGCTCCTCTAAATGGGGCATGCAACTCAGTGTGATGAAGGGACACAGTGACTTTTGTGGTTGGCATGAGCTTCACTTCCTCATCTTTGCTTTCGGTTCACTTCTTTCCTGTTTCAGTAAGAGCAGCTGTCTGAACCAAAACCTCAGCCTGTACAGCTTTGCAGACAAGTGTATGAATGTATGACAGCAAATGCAGACCACCCTCTGCTTTTGTGTTGACATGAGAAGCAAAGATGGCAACTTGATAGGAGGGGTGGGGAGGTGGAGAAGCATCTAGTTTGACCTAAATTTACAGAAGTGATGAAGTGGAAAGGACAACTTGGATGGTGGACGAAGGATGAGAGAAGTCCTGGATGGAGGAGGCCCAAGACTTCTTGAGCTGATGGTAGTCGTGGGCAGGGGGCCATCATTTAGCAGGATGGTTGGGGACACAAAAAACACCAGAGGTGGAGTTAACTACTTCACAGTAGAATGCTGCTACTGTTGTGGAGCATTTTGTGGTAAGTGCTGTCATACAGGACTTTTGGGAAGTCAACACATCAAAGAGGCCCTGCCAGACCTATTGGACAGCATTCAAAGTAGTGTTTCACTGATGAAGAAAAACTGATGCTACTCTTATCATATTCAAAATTTCAAACAGTAAATGGACGAGGAAGAACCCAGTGGGAACGAACAAAAACCAAGACACTTTAAATGACAAATTTAAATCACAAAAAGTAGAGAAATGAATGCTAGTCCAAGAAGCAAAAAAACTACAATGTCTTCAGTGTAACCCTTCCGCGAGGGCAAGCTGGCAGAACAAGGGCCAGGTTCTATATCTAGGGGTTTCAAAATAATGTTACAGCACCAGCTGGGCTCAAGCCCCCACCCAGTCTTCTGGGAAATCATACACTAGTCCCTGGGCACCCCAAAGGGGTAATGCTTCCCTACTCACAAGCACGATTTTGAGTGTAGTACACAGAACTTCTAATAGTAATAAAAACAGAATGTAAAAGGTCCAAATAACAAAAATCAGCACTGATCTGGAGAATCAGTGCAAAACAGGTTCCCAAAAAAATCCCAGACTATGCAGGGAGTGTCTTTCACACCAGTTGTCCACCGGTGCCAACCACTGGTTACTCACTCTGTACAATAGAGCCGTCTGCCGGCTCCACCCACAGGTCATGCAAACCATCCAATCCGCCGCTGGCCATTCTCACCATCTGCTGGCTCTGCCCGCCATCTGCTGGCTCTGCCCACCAGTCACTCATGCTGTACTGCCCGCTGGCTCCCCCGCTGTCTGCCAGCTCTGCCCACTGGTCACCCACACTGTCCAGCCTGCCGCTGGCTGCTCCCACCATCCACCGGCTCCGCCCACCGGTTGCTCACTCCATCTGCAGCTCCTCTTCAGTGATTCAGCTCAGAGAGGATTTTCCTCTCTTAGTGATTTCAGCTCTTAAACATCAAGTAGCTGCAAACAGCTTTTTCCATTAAAATAACAAAGAAAGGCCTCATAAGAAGCCTAGCCAGATCTACTATTTGACAATGGGGCCAGGGGACGAAGCAAGTGCCTCAAGCATATCTCCAGACTGAGGTATGCAACCCCCACCCCTCCTGTCTTTTCCAGGATGAAACAGGCATTGGTCTCTCTTACAAGTCTCTTTTTAGCTAAGAGTAGCTTTTACCCTTTAACTAACCCAAACAGATTTGGAACAATCAGAGAGTAGCATATCACAAAAGACAGAATTCAGTAGAATTACAGATATTGACAGATTTGTGATCAGATCAACCCCAAATACCATTACCCATATTGCCCTGCACCCATAGTTTATTTATGCTAATATGTTCTTTGTGGTCTTGCAAATGCTAAACTCATGCAGATTAGTTGCCCCCCCCCCCAAGCTGTTAGGCACAGCTTCTAAGCCTGCCTTACATCAGTATCAATATTACAAAAGCACTAATCTGAGAAACGCATGACAGGAAAGTGATGCTGTGATAAGACAGGAAGAGACTCACTAGGGGACTGTTTTTCTGACAAAATCTATTTCAGGGGTTTTCTGTGACCTTAAGGTATTGTGGGAAAATCCCTAAGATTATATGCTCTGTACAGAAATAGTGGATCTGAAAACATGAGTGTATTTTTAGTGTGGACCTGCCAGCATTGGTTCTTAACACAGTATTAAATTTTTTAAGTGATCTGAAGGAAAACCAAGTCAATGCTGATAAAGCTGGTGTGTTCTCAGATTGGTTGGGTGCTAAACAAATGGAGAAGTGGCTGACACAGAGCCAGCTGATGGCACAGTCAAATAATGTACTTCTTAATACAGCCAAACACAAGCTCTAAGAAAAGCTTACAAGCTGTATAGTCAGTGGAAGCTTCTTAGCTAGCATAGATTTCCTCATTGATTTTGATCCACTTGCTGCCAAGAACAACTTCCTTCTCAAGAGATAGTGTAATGGTGAGACTTTCTAATTGCTGTGAAGTGAAAGCATAACTGGGCCTCCTGTGCTGTGACTGCACTGCCCCCTGCTGGAAACAAGCTATTGATTTTTTTAACTAGTGAAGATAACTACTCAGGGGAACAAACAAAGGAGTCTTGTGGCACTTTTAAAGACTAATTAAATGTATTTATTGCATGAAATAAATTCGTTAGTTTTTAAAAGTGTACAGGACATTTTGCAGAAGCAGACTAACACGGCTACCTTTGGAACTACTCAGTGGAAGAAGTTACTAATGGTCATGGCAGATTCTCCATCAGTGGGAATTTTTTAAAAAAGATATGCTCTAATTCAAAAGAAGTTGTCTGGGGAAATCCTGTGACCTGTATCATGTAGGTGGTCAGATGAGGGGGAAGCTTTTTGATCTCTGGAATCCAGACAGGACACTCCCCCACTCCTCCCCCCAGCTACATAAAGGCACAGAGCTTTGTATATGCTGCAGACAAGTAGTGCAAAACAAGCGTTACATAAGCTACATATAGCAGAGTCCCCAGGCAAGAGGCAAACAAAGGATTGTTGAGAAGACAAAAGCAGCTTATTCTGGCACCCACAGCTGCTTCCACACAAAGGTTGAGAAATGTGTTTCATATGCTCTGGTTTGACTTTAGCAGGGCCATGTGCAATCTCTGAGCTGCCTAATGAGGCAGAGTGTTTAGGAAAGAAAATAACCCCTGACCTGCTTCTCTCCAGCCCCTGACTCTCCCATTGCCAAGAAAGGTGGAGAGAGGCTGTGTAGACAGGACAGCAAAGCAGTTTGGTCTGAAATGACTGCATCTGAAATTTACCAACTAAAGAGTCACCCAGACTTGCCAAATGTTCAGGCAAATATCGGAATGCTCTCTGTGAACTACAAAATAGATTTTTTTTTTTTTAACCTGCATCTGCCCCAGACAGGTATTTATTAAATGGATGAGCCCACTGCTACTGTTCCTCTGCAGATAAATTGTACGTGGGTCACAGGAAGCTGTCGGCCCAGGTGTAGTGTCTCAGTGACATGTGGTGGCTGATAAACACGTCATCTCTGGCAATTAAGCTTGACCAAGGAACCACAAGTTGCTAAAAATGATATTTCCTGCATTGAGATGTACTAAAATTAGCTTCAAGTGAGAGTCCTCTCCTCTTTTGGCCAATTCTGCAGTATATTGGATGGAATCAGAGGGGTGGAATCAGAGAGTGAACTCAACCTGTAAAGCAGCATGGCCTCCTTTCTTAAGTAAGTGGCAGAATCTCCATGCTCTGTGGGAGGAGAGAAGTAGACAGAACATAAGAAACTGAACCCATTTGGATTCAGTATTTTGAAAGGAGCAAAGAACTTGGGATGGGTCAGTTTACACACTGCACTTAAACTGCTGAACCCATGCCTCAGTGGCCAGTCGTGGGCATCTAATTGCACTGTAAACATAACTAAAGACATAGACACAAAAAAAGACCACAATTAGCAAGCTAAGTTTATGCTGCCAGGAAAATTCAGTGGCAGTCAACAGGAGTTACACAAACTACGCAGAGTAGCTTATGTAGCTCCTGTTAGCTAACTCCCCTTCAGTGTGGCATCTTCATTGCACAGCACCACGTGGGGTGGTTTTACTGAGTTGATTTCTAGATCAACTTAGTGTCTTTACTGACTGCCAGGTTGATTTAGAAAGGTTGATCTGTTGGCAGTGACTTTACCAACTAGTAAGAAAAGATAGGAAACAGATATAAAAGGGCAAGTTGTATTGAGAAGGTAAGTGAGGACCTCCTAAAGAACATAGGGACCATAGAAGTAGAAGCAGTGTCTTACCTGAGGAGCACGACCTTTGTTTTTACTTTTCTCACTGGTAACTTGGTGAGCTGTTAAACTACCACCAAGCTTTCTCCCCTCTCAGGGCTCACAGTACTGCCCTCTGCTGGTTCCTCAACTTAGCTGTATCTAAAAGGGGGGTTATGCCTACAGCCCTCAGCAATGTAGCTAAATTGACTTAAATTTTAGGTGTAGACCAGGCATGAGGTGTCTCCATCTCTGGACCTCTATCCAGATTGGACCCCTTTTTTCAGCATACCTCAAGAAAACCTGGTGCCAGGGTCCAGTTCTGGCTCCTGAAAGGTCTGTGATGATTCCAAGTGAACCCCCCTGGCTAGTTCCTGTTTAGGCCTCTTCTCAGCCTTTGACTAGAGAGAGCCAAAGCTCCAGGCCTTCTAATTTTTTTTCAGAGACACTATAAATTTCACCCCGATTACTGTCTCCTGCCCTAAGGTAAGGCATGCTGCTTCTCATACTGCCATCCACCCAGCACTCCTTGAAGCAAGGCCTACAACTCCCAGAATGCCTGTTCTGGATTGAAAGCAAGTGAGGATATACAATCAAGTTGAAGGCAGCCCATTAAAAAATAATTGTATTTTTAAAACAAACTAAATAGGATACAAGTAGCATTTGGCATGCATTGCACTAGATATTAAAGTCAAAATCTTAGGATTAGGGAAAAAAAAGACTGGGAATGTTTAATAAGAACATTTAGAGTTCAGTTAACCAGGATCACACAAATAGAAAAACTATACTCAGGGTTCAGAGAATAAATTTACTGACAACTGTCAGGGAATATGTAAAAATTAAAACCTTCCCCTACTATTTCACAGCTGTCAAGTTCAGAATTTCTTGTAACTTTCTCTGAAGCATCCGGCATTGAGCACCCCAAGGCAAGATACAGATCTGAGGGACTGTCAAACTACAGGATACTTTAGACCAGCAGTTCTGAATCACTGTGTCACCACACAGTGGTATGTGTCTAATGCAGAGTCAGGGAGATGGCTGAATTCAGCCAGGGATGGGGTGGATTTGGTGTCTCATAGGGTGGTATACTGCGATCAAGTGTGTCGCAACCATTGTTCCCTCTAAGCTATGCACGTGTGCGCATGCACACAGGTCATGAAACTTGCACACACAACAAAATAAAGCTCGCACAAAAAAATTCAATAGTGCTAACATTGGTGCTCACAAAGAAATGTTTTTGCGCACACAAAGAAATTGTTTGCACACAGTCTACGAGTAATTAGAGGGAACATTGGCTGCAACCTGCAAAAGGCTGACAAGCACTGCTCTAGATGCATCCTGTTTTTAAGATCTTCTGTACCTTTGGAAAAGCCTAGGAGCAATATTTTTAAAATGAAAAATTCTGAGTACAGCTCTGTAGCAAGGGATGGATCCTGCAGCAAATTCAAAGTCATGGAATGGAAACGGCACTGATGAGCTTACTATGCTACTTAAGGCAACTTCTCAGGGGAGAGACCCACCTAAGCGGTAAGCTGCTGCACAGAACAGCTGCAGCTTCATATGTTGCCATCTGTGTGCATTTATGCTCACACAGGCAGGCCTTGGCCCATTTGTAATATGGAACATTAGAAACATTCCCGCTAGTGGCAACAGCATTTAACAAACTCTACCCCACCTGCAGGTGAAAAATTGAAACCAGCTCCAGATGAAGGGCACACTTCACCCTAGGTATGACTACTCCATTCATACAGCATTTTACCAAGTGGCCTTTGCCCTGTCCTACCCCAGGACAAACTGGACTGTAAGAAGAGGGTGTCTTATGAAAATACTGTATAGACAGGAAATGCCACACTAAAGGAAATGAACTTTTGCAAGTGTTTATTTCACTGCGATACTGGGGCTACAGCAAGCAACACTGAGCTGCTATTCACTCCAGTTTTACTCTCTATAGATCATTACAGAATCTAGATGTGGTGTCTGCTCACCTTTCAGAACCTAAGTTACACAGAGACCTAAATCACTTGGATATTCATCTCTTAGGGACATGACTTTTAGGAACTTAAAAGTACAGCTCTACACAAACAAATGGAGACATTATGCGAAAATTAGAAGATGAGAATAACTGACAGATCAAGTTTGCTAGTGGATTGGCAGACAAATTCTAGCTGTCTGCATGACTGCCCATAGGAGAGGAGGGAGTCGATTAGGCTGTTTTTCTCAAGCACATGAGGTGGTAGCTCCCTCTGTCCTACCTTACTGCAGGACACAATCTTAAAGATTACACTTTCAGAGTTGCAGCAGATTTGCAGGTGACGGGGAACTCTGAATCCTTCTTTCCATTGTGACCACTTCTTAACTAATGACAGAAACAGAGACCATACCATGGAAAAGGTAGGAGATACATATACAGAACTTTGAGTTAAAAATTAAGGGCTAATAGGCAAGATGAAATTTCAAGCACTTAGACCAAAATAAAATAAAATCATATCATGATGGAACTATTTATACAGGCTATTGAGTTAAAAAAAAAGCAAAGAAATTAAATGCTTTGGCTTCACAGCATGAATGTCTTCTGCTAGTTTGATCTTGCCAAAAGAAGGAGGGAGAAAGTGATCATACGGAGAGCAGGACATTAGCAAGCAATGTTGGTTTTCAAAGCCCAGTACTATTCTTCATAATTACCCCTCACAAAAACTAGAAACTGAAATGTTCTTTACAGAAATGCTCTACTTCTTCACCAGCACACACACAAAAGAACTGCTTCTGTGGGATAATTTGCAAGTGCTGGAATGTAAGCCATAGTGATACATGGATCTGAAGAAAAAAATATGTTTACAGATTGGAAAGATATAATGCAATGATTCTGGAGATGGCAGGAAAACAGATGAAGCTGTGTGCATTGGCTGGGCCAGTGCCTTTTAAATTACACCAGCAGACTGTTCAGAGTCAACTGCCAGGACAGTGAGAATTACAAACTAAAAGTTTAATTCTGTAGGAATTGGTGATAGTAGCTTTGCACTGTCTCACCTAAGACTAGATATAATGTAGTTTTAAGGCATAATTTAATAACCATTTATTCCTAAAGCAATTGAAAACTTAACAAGCAAAGATGTCAGACAATGAAAACCCAATAACAGCTAGTTTTACAAGGGTGAAAGCCATTACAATACATACAGTGCAGAATCAGCCTTCAAACAAGAGTCTTGTTTTAAAAAGCAAATGCAGACCCAGGTTCTAGAAAAGCAAACACTGCTGACACAAGGAATGTTCATTAGAGTCCATTTCCCACTAGAGCTACTTTTTAAAGGGAGGAAAAAGTGACTGCTGCCAGTACCGCCTGGCTGAGACAAGCTTCACTGATTAATGGCTCCAGGACACATCAATCAAGACTGGTAAGTTTAGTACACTGGGAGGCCAAACTTGACAGAGTCCTTGGTGTATAATGCCACATAGGAAAAGCCTCTAGTACACCAACAAGACTTTATGCCAATGATTAAGGTTCACTAAATGGTGTAGTACTCAGGTGCAACCTACCATTTTCAGGACACCCCTTAAAGATGACAGTCCTGTGTGGATTCTAATGCACATCCCCGTAAACAAAGTGTCCTGCACATGTACACCTGTCCTGCTACAGGCTCTCCTCTTCAGTGACTGCCAACATCTCACAGCCACCAGAACCTCACATAGACTATTAACATGATAAAAAACACGGCTACAGCTGCCAGTTTGGCATAGGTGGAACGCATGTTAAGGTATTTTGCATCCTGACGGTACTTCTTGGACAAACTGGACAAGTTGTTGGCCTTGGAATCCAAAGCTGTTGTGGAAGAGTAAGCACATCAGTTTTATGATTAACAACAACAAAATACTCCCACAGTGGTGTGTTCCTACAGCTCCCCTGGAATGATTTGGATTCACTAACGCACATGCACTACCCCCTGGTGTTCTAAATGATTTCTACACTAAGCTCTATAGTCAAGGCACAACACAACAAACTGTGTTTGGGGAGTTAAACAGAAGGGACAACAGCAAGTAGAACATGAGCTTCACTAGCATCTTCTAAACATTAACATGCATCACTTTTGTCCTTGAACCTATCACTGGCTTTTGTTTTCAAGGGACAAGAACAGCTCCTAGCCCATGAGGGGCTTCGGCTCATCCCAAGTAGAGTTACAAATTGCCAAGGGGCTGATGATGTGGTTCAGAAAAAGAAAATGCACAATCAGCCAGAGGCATACACAAGAAGGCAACCTTGACTTAGGAGGCTTTCATGTCTACTCAGTCTCAGAGTCCTTCCCTCAACCATCCCCCATCCACCAGCCCCAGGGAGAGGAATCAATTTCTAATGCCAAACTTGCTGTACCTGAGAGTGCCTCTCCTCGCTGTAAGACTTCTTCAATGTTGGCCACCATGATTCTCTGTACATCCTGTAGCTCTGTATTGATGGAACCCAGGTTCCTTCTTGCCCGGCTGTCAATGTAGAGTTTTTTGGTTTTCTGGATGTAAGTGTCTGAAACAAGAGGTGGTTGTCAATGTGGAAAACTTTTCCCCCTAGTGCTTCCAGCTTCCTATGCCGATAACACACCTCAAGTCAGCCCCACCCTTTTCCCCTTCTCAACTGCACCCACCACCACACCCCTTCCCCTGCAGTGAATAGACCCCCATCATTCAGACCACAGGACAGCTAACCCCAAGAGCCATTTCACAACCCCCTTCCTCCCTCAACAGACACCAGGAGCATGTTGCATCCTGCTGCCTTCACCAGGGACAAAGCAGGTGACAGGACTGGAGCCTTTTGCACTTAAAACAGGCCACCCGAAAAAGGGCATGTAGACTGAAGCCAATAAGCCCAATGACTTCCCCAAAGCCTAAGGGATCGTGGCTCCACCATGCTTCACATCCATGTTCCACAACATATCTCTCTGACATTGCCATAAAACTGTAGTTCAGGAAGCCCTTCCATTGTCCACTTGATCCCGAGTGAGAGGAAGTTTGCTGGTTTGCTTCCCATCCTTTAATGCAATCAAAGGAGAACCACTGCCTACAGTAATAATATGGCTGCCAGGGGAGAACAAGCATCCCTTACTGTCCACTTTTTTGTGAGCTACTCCAGTGCCACAGCATTGCAGAGCCAGCGAGCAGGATGCACGCAAATGCTAACAAGAAAAAAGCAGAGATTTATAAATGGCAAGTTGGATTGTAGGAAATTTGTCATTTTTCCTGCCATTTCTCCATTCACAACCTGCCATTCCGGGTTGACGGAGAGATTTCTTTGCTGTCACAAAAACTAGTTAAAGTAGTAAGTTCCATAGCCTGAGCTGGGAACGAATAATATGGTCAAACAAATAACATGCTTATTAACTAGTCTCAAGGGGAAGGATCTCACCAAACTCAATGAAAGAATAGGGCCTGGAGACCGTCGGCACCTTCTTTCCATGTTGTTCATCGAACTCAGAATACAAATCCTCCAGATAGGCAAAGGCTAGCTTCTTGGGGAAAGTAGCCTCACACAAGACCAGGTAACACACCCCTTTCTCAATAAGGTAGCTAGAAGAGAACAACAGGGCAAATTTTAACCCCGTGCCTGTAAAGCACCATTCTTCCCTTTCCCATCCCCCTTTGTCTGTGGCGGGGTGCTCCAGCCTTTGGGTTTATTATAGTAGGCACAAAGGTTTACATGTACTGCTTAGCACAGATGGTTTTCATATATGCATCTCCAATTCTGGAATCCGTTGTTACAGCTGTAACCTCCTCCCTTCCTGTGCAGGTCTCATAATCTCCATTTACCCCCCCCCTCCCCCCAAGAGCTTTATATAGTATGTGACATCGTATTGGATGACAGGCTGGAAAACAGAATCCTAGTGCCTGTTTTTACAGGGTGATGAGAGCATAAAATGCCAAGCAGGTTGGAGCCCTTAGTGAGGAATAGGAAATTACTCTTCTCTACAAGCTCATTTTCTCAGGATAGCACAAAACATCTTTCTTTGGACTCAGTGCAGCTGAGAAAGTAGTCAGCAGTGGCTGGCACAAACCAGAATTCTATACACTATTTCTTACGTTCACTGCTAAGATGAACAGTTTGTTTGGGACAGATACAGTAGTCTAAGTTTCAGCTTCTTGGGGCACTGCGCACGATAGTTATCCCCTCTGGAGACCAGGAAATACAAAGAAATGGCTCTCCAACTTCATAAGTCCCCTGGGAATCATCAGAAGATCATCAGCTTCCACCCAGCCTAGGAGACTAGTTGAGACACCCAAAATACACCATTGGGGAGTCCTAGGTGTGGGGCTCTACTTCCCATACACAAAGTCTCATGTAGGCAATCTGAGAAACAGAAATGCTGCTTGTTCAGAGACTACTATGACTTCAGGATAGTTATCTGACAAGAAGTGTGGATTTGCCAATAATTTTCAGGCTATGGCTTTGCATGCAGGTTAAGATGAAACATAGTAGCTAGTGTGTTTGCTTATGGCACCTTGCTGCTTTCTGCTTGCTTTGTTTTTGGCTGATGAGCCAGGTTTTCATCGTCCCCTCCTTCTTTTCTAGCGTCTATCACTTGTTCTTATAAGTTTAGATTTGTCCTTGCTTTAGTGTAAACTGGAGAATCGCTGCCAGTACAGGGAATATGTATTTTACTTCTAATTCAAGTACAAATCTGATTGAATAAAGTCCAGTGGGTTTTGAGATTTAGACCTGAACATACAAAATAGCATTTAACTTACCCTCTACTAACTAGAGCTGCCTGCTCCTGAATGTTCACTCTGATTACATCTATTACCAAGGCCTGCTCTACACTGCTGGCAAAATTCAGCAGCACTCAACAGGAGTTGCACAAGCTACAGAAAGTAGCTTGCCTAACTCTCATCAACTTCATAACTTCTCTTCTATGCACCGTCTGCACTGTGTGGCACCAACAGGAAATGCGTTCCCATTGGCACAGTACTATGCCACCTGAGGGGCTGGTTTTATTATATTGACTTCTGGATGGACTGTGCATGTCTTTACTGACTGCTCAATCAATCCAGATAAATTGATCTGATGGCAGCGAATTTGCTGCTGTCAGTGTAAACACAGCTTAAGTCTTTTTCCCTTCTGGCCAGTACAGCACTGCAGATAGGGCTGAAAAGCACCTACACACAATGCAGATACATGTGAAAGGCCCAAGTCATGGTGTGTGCTGTGTTGCATCTGTGTGTTTGGGGACTGTTTAATTAAAGTAATTGGAAAACTTGTATTGTAGCACCACAATGATATAAGACAATGAGGACATATTCCCATCAATAACAACATAACCTCTAAAACAGGTTGCCTAGCAATTCAAAACTTCCACGATGCATGTGCACTACTGCGGATTTAATGGCATTTAAATGTAACTGGTAAGCTACCCTTCCTTTTCTCTTCCTTTAACACCTTTGCATAATGATTTAGCACACTGTTATTTTGTACATTGCCATAATGGGACAATTCAGATCACACTGCGGAATCAAAGTTTTGACACTAGACAGATAATAGTTACAACACTCTTGTAAATCTGGTATCCATATGTTCAATGGCACCTTCAAGCATCCAGGTCCAATTCTTCATCAGTTTTGCCTCTAGAGGTTCAGAAATGTTTGAATCCTTTAAATTTGCCCCACTCAAAAATTAGTTTTTGGACACAGAGGTCAGCATTACTGGTTTTTGTTAAAGTTCCAGCATGGTACTTACTAGATTTGCAAAATGCCAACAGACCTCTCCTTAAAACAGTCACAAAGTGCAGTTACCACTGTCCACTGCAGTATAGAATATAAGAAAACTCGCTTCTTGATGTCCCTAAGAATGCCCCTAACTTGTACTACATTCAGTCTATGACTCAGTTTCTGTAACTGTGTTCCAAAACAGTGGTAGGCAAAGGATTATTTTTTACCCTTGCCTTTAGAGTTCTAGCCTGATTAGCAACCCAACACACAGTGGATCTTTCCCAGCATAGCTTGCAGTTACCTCAAATTATTATCAAGAGATTGAGTAATCTATGATCCTCCAGGATCTGAAGAACAAAAGATGAAAACACCTTTCAAAACAAGACACTTTAATTTAGAGATAATCTATAAGACACATAACAGGAAGCTAAAGACAAAAACAATCAGAGTACGGTATCTTCTTTTAACACATCTCCTATCACAGGGACAGCTGCACCATCATACTTCAGGCCACCCAGTTTTGAGCTGAACTCCCCTGCTTTGATCTCCATGCTTTCTCAGAGCTGTGTTTCCAAGTCTTCTATGTCAGCAGACAAGTTCCTCAGAGATAACCATGTCAGTCTAGTTCAGCAAAACATACCAGGAGTCTTATGGCACTCAGGCTTCTGACAAGGTAGCATTTTCTCCCATGAAAGCTCATGTGATAGATAAATGTTAGTTTTTAAAAGTGCCACAAGACTCCTTGTTTGTTACGTCAGCAGAGAAAGCACATATACCCACAGTACTGCCAATCCCAAATTAATTTTAATGTGAATTTTCTGAGGTAACTGCTTTATTTCTCTATTTGACACTGCACTAACACTTTTTTGGCATGAAATTGAACCCAGTAAAAAATCATTTAATTAGATTTTTGTGTGTGTGCGCGCGCAATGCATACATGCAAGGTGACAGAGGTAGAGCTGGCCATGATTAACTTTTTGCACTCTTGATTTGTGAATGTTTATCTATGCATGTTAGTTAACATACTCTTGGGATTTAATTTCTAGTATTAAAACAAATATAAGAAAAAAAAAACACATTTCTTTAACAAGCACTGGCTGGCAAAGGCCAAGGGTTAATTCAATGAAACTAGCAATTTGTGTACCTGAAGACTTACTACGCTAATCAGGCAAAGGTCAGTTAGTGATCAGCTGCACAGACATTTATCACCTGTATACGTAGCAGTGTGTACTCATGTGCCATGACTGTAAGGCTTTTTTAACTTTAATCTCCAACATTAAAATGACAGAAGCAAATTTCTTCAAACTTAGTTTTCAGCCTTAGTGAGACTTCAAACTTTGTCAGTGTCAAGGCTATTTATATTTATACCTGAGCACATTTTGAGAAGAAGTTCATTAGTTCAAGTACCTCTGCTCTGAACCAACAGATATTTCCTATTCTATATTATGTTATTTTTCTAGCAGTTAGAACTTCAGTTAGTGAGAAACGCTTTTTCTTCAGCCAAACCACTTGTTAGGATTATTTTAGGCCAAATCACAAACACTAGTTTTTCAGGCAGCACCATCAAAAGTTTCATTATGATTTTTCTTTAAAATGAAAAATGATTTCCATTTTGATCTCTGACTTTCAGCAGCACCACCCTGTACCGCTAACAACTGCCTGAAGAACTGGTTCAGTGCAGACTCACGGGGCAAAGTGCTCCTTTCCTGCCTATGTTTCCAATAACCCCTTATTGCTCCTTTGTGAGCATCCACAGAAATACTGAACTTGCCGGAATTTTCTTAGCTTAACAGACCTGATGATACCAATGCCACTGCAAGAACATTGTGATGAAAAAACTGGATAGCCCTTTGTGATATAGTTATATGTTTGGTAAGCAAAGTGTATGTCATGGACACAACATAGCAAGAGCTTTACTGTGAGCTGGATGTAATTTTCCCCAGCCATCTAAATGGAAGTCAGAATAGTGTTTGGATCATACTGTGTTATGGAAACAAACATGACTGACTGACTGCAAAGCAGGAAGAGGTATCAAGGAGCACCTCAGAGCTGGGAACAGAAATTCACAACACAGGCACTGACTGACTGCACCAAAGCAGTGGTCTAGCTATTCCAGCATCCTATCGCCAACAAAGGCCAGAACCCGCTTGCTTTATAAAATAGTAAAAAAAAGGTGGGGAAAAAACCCACAGTAGGAGATTCTGGGTTAACAAGAGGCTGGGTTTGTGCCATGAGCGAGCTTTCAAACGTGTTTATTTATCACTTAAAAAAAGTACACAGATAAAAAAAATCTAATCTTTCTAATATCTTGCCCTCTATGACAGTGGTTTTCAAACTTTCTTCTTCGGGACTCAGTTGAAAAAATTAATTTATTCCTGTGACCCAACAATTACACCTTTGAGCAATGCATTCCAATCTTTTAGTGGTGGTGGCAGGGGGTGCTGCGACCCAGTGCCTGAGGGTCTGCGTTCCAGTACTGGGTCTCGACTAAGTTTGAAAACCACTGCTCTATGACATCCTTTGGTAATTAATTGCATTGAAAATCATTTCCTTGACCAGTTTTGATTTTGGCATCTTTTTGTTTTATTGGCTCCTCCCTTGTTTTTGTGTTATGACCAAAGATGACCTTCTCTAACTCTTCCACTTTTTTGTATACTTTTATGTTCCCCCTTATTAGTCTCTTCTCAAGGTAACAAGCCAAATGCTTTGAGTCTCTTGTTTAGAACCTAGAAGGTGCAGCAGTTAAAATTATTCCCTCCACCGTGCATAGCTTTAGATGTGTCAACATTTAATTTCATCCCCCAGTATTCTATCTGGCACTGAAGTACATAAGTCTTCTTCAGGTCTTGCATAACATGCCTGATGTTGGGTCATCCACAGATGCTGCCAAGTGGCTGCTTGCCCTAAGCAAGTCTGACAGAATTATGTTGTATATCAGCAAGATTTGCAGATAACCCTAACTTAGAGGGGTCTGCAATGAAGGCAAAAGGCAAACAGTATAGAAGATTTCAGAAAGACAGCTAATTCAAAAGAAACGAGGAGTCCTGTGGCACTTTTAAAGACTAACACATTTATTTATCACATGAGCTTTTGTGGGAGAAAATCCCATTTTGTCAAATGATGAAGTAGGATATTCTCCCAAGAAAGCTCATGCGATAAACATGTTAGTCTTTAGAAGTGCCACAAGACTCCTTGTTTCCTTTGCTGAACTACAGGAAGACAGATACCCCCTTTGGAACTACTTCAAAAGGATAACTTACTTGTGGCTAAGACACTTTGGAATATTAACACTAGATACATGTATAAAACATGGCCAGTGCTTGCTGGAAAGCAGAAGGCAGGGAAGAATCAGGAAATAACAGACAACAAATTTGATGAGTTGCAAAGGGAAAGAATATGTTATAATGGGATGTAGAGAAAACAGGATTTTGTGTAGAAAGAACCAACTATGGTAAATGCTAATCAATAAACCCCACAGAATTCAAAGGACAACAGCTGCTAGAGGATTGGGGGCACAACCAGTATAGAGAAGCTAGAGGGAACTCAATATATGCCAGTGGTCTTAAACACATAGCCTGTGGGCCACATGTGGCCCCTAAAGCTATTTCCTGGGGCCCACAATGACACCATCATTACCAATATGAACAGGTTTCAGTGGTACAGCCCTCAAACTAACATACTAGTCCTAACACAGCCCTGTACTAGTCCTCATGTGATCCTCATGGTGATTTGAGTTTGAGATCCCTAATATATGCAGTCCAAAGAAAAGATGGTGGGGAAATACAAATGCATAAAGTTGAACAATGCTAGAGAAGAACAAAAGATTTCATTTGTTAAATCTGTTAGTCTTTAAAAGTGCCATAAGACTCCTTTTTTGTTTTGCTGAACTAAACTAACATGGCTACCCTTTTAGAAATTTTCAAATGATTGAAAGGATATACAGTGGGACCACAGCCTCTCTCCTTTGAGCATAGGTTTCCCATGAGCTGGTGGGAAGAATTACTGACTCTTACTCTTCTCTGTTGGCCCAGTTTCCAGCAAACTGCCAACATCTCCTGACAATGCCTTCCAGTTTTGTATAAATCCACTGTATTAGAATACTTTTTCCACCTGAATCTCTACAGCACATTACACTTACTGGAATGCCATTGCTCCTGCTTCCAGAGTACATCTGGTAGGCGACTGTTCATTCAGCTTCCGAAAGAGCTGCTTAGCTTGGCTCTGATACTGCTGCAAGTCCCGACCTGACTGAGAAGGGAAAAAAGTCTATTAAATAGGGTTCTACCACATGGCAGAATGAACTGCACACAATACACCAACCTCTTAAGGTACAGATGGACATCTTCCCACAAGGAAACTACCATGATGTCCATAGCTAACCTTGAATGGTTTTAATACAACTGGATCTGAAGTCCATGGGCTCAGTCCCACAAGTGGTAGATTCTGGTAGATTTCAGGAATCTACTTCTGATGAATATCTCAGTCTCCTGAAGCAGGGCAGGCAAGTCATTTAGGAGGTCCCACAAGGAAGGGGTTTTTGGATAGTCTTGGTCCAGAGAAAGTGCTTCAGGGCAGGTCTTCTCTGATAGTAGCAAATTTGCTGCTGTCAGATCAATCTTCCTGATCAGCTAAGCATGTCTGTGAAGATGCGTAGTGCTGAACTGACAAGAGGGTATTTCCTGTCGACTCAGCACGCTGACAACATCACAGCGAGTACACATCAGGCAGCCAAAGGGAGATGCACAGTTATTTTAAGTAACCTGTGTGTCTCCCTTCAACTACCACCAAAAAGCACCTGCTGTGTAGACCAGGGTTTTGTCTCTCTGCCCTGAGAGACAGAAGAGGATACACAATTTACAGGGCACGTCTACACTGCTGTACAAGCCCAGGATTGGAACTCAGGCTTAAGCCTAACCTGCAGTCAATCTACACACAGTTCAA
Organism: Podocnemis expansa; assembly: GCA_007922195.1. Classification (NCBI taxonomy): domain Eukaryota; kingdom Metazoa; phylum Chordata; order Testudines; family Podocnemididae; genus Podocnemis; species Podocnemis expansa. The sequence goes on along the minus strand of ML682022.1, from coordinate 4,464,272 downwards.
GCTAATTCAGGGGTCAGACCCCATGTCCCAGGACCTCAAAGGAATGAAGTGTCCAAGCTTGAGTCAAACCAGGACACAGGGTTCAAGTCCTATTGCTTTGCAGTGTAGAAAAGAGCCCCTCTGGAATCATGCTCTGGGAGTCCACCAAAAGCATCCCACAATCCCACAAGTCATCCTTCTTTGTCCACTGGGCAGTTAAGATTTTCCACATGGCACAATGAACAAAGGGCTAGAAGGGCCACATTTGGAATGGGGGGGGGGGGGGAGGATGTTAAAAAGTCTGCACAATGGATCAGCATAATGTACTATGAATGCTGGAGATCCAGGCTGGACCCAGAGTTCAGAATTTCCAGAATTCCTAACTTGGATCCAGGGCTATGCTGAGAGGGGAAGGGCACAGGGCCAATCAGCCTGACCCCAGCCACCTTGCACTTCAGTGGGAGAGGGGAGGGTGGGACAGCCCAGAGGCTGGGCTCATGCTTCTGCCTCACCCCTTGCCTTTGGTTTGCTGTCAAAGGCAACAGGGAAGGGAGTGGCAGCGGCACAGACCCTCCACTGCCCCACTGATATTGGGGCAGTGCAAGGCCCACGGAACCACGGGGCCCCTGCCATTCCCCCAATAAGGACAGCTCTGCCTGGGTTTACAAATGAATACAGATGCTCAAGTCCTCAATTAACAAACCCATAGTCTGATAACTTGAGTTTGGCTTACACTGCACTGTTGGCATACTGTCAGGATCTCTCTCCAAGAATATTAGCTTGCTCCCTCAAAAGCATGCATGTGAAACAGAGGAAGTGAAAAACTCAGTGGCATTGGCAAGTGAGATTTACCTTCTTATAGAGTTTTGATCTACTCTGGGATCTCAGTGTTGGAAGAACCTCTAGGAATGTCACTGCTACTTGGGACAGATGGTCTTTCTCTTGGAGTCTAGATACCGGGTGGAATATCCAGATCTTGGTGCCAAACCTAGACTCAGACTCTAAGACTTAGTCTACACTTAAAAATTAGGTTTTCACAGCTGCATCAGTTGGGGTGCGGACTACACTCACCCCTGCCACTTCCACTGTCACCCAGCCTGAGCTGTCTACATCGACCTAACCATCAGTGCAAATACAACTGTGTTGATGGAAGAATGCTTCTGTCACATAGATATCACCATCTGGGGAGGTGGCACTTCTACACTAACGGAAAACACCCTTCCAACGATGTAGGCTATACCTACTGTAGCCTATATATTTGCTAAATAAAAACTAGGTTTTGATTTAAGTTAGTTTAAATGTAGAGAAGCTTGGCAAATTAAAGCTAATAATACAAAAAAGCTAAAAATAAATTTGCTTTGGTTAAAATTGGTCTTAGCAGGGCTTTTAATGAGGCTTTTGAAAATTTTAAAATGTTTATATTAATAATGTGAAAATAACATTCGTGCAAATGTTAATTTAAATATCATGTAACATAAAAAGGGAGCAAAATGCAAATATGGCAATGAGCAGGTTTAACGATAATGAGTATTACTGGGGATCACAACAGAAGAACTGAGCAGAGTGCCAACTAACACTGAAAGGGGACCCATAGCCCCAGAACGATAAGGCTGCCTTTCACTCTGTCGCCAGCAGACTAATCGCCCGTTAATAAACTATTTCTTCTTTTGGTGTAAGTTGAACTGCAGTACCGGGTACGCGTCAATTGCATGCCTCGGTGCTCACCTCATTTTCCTCTGCAATAAACTGCAGTGAGCTCACCCGAATTGCAGCCTCGTGGTGCTATGCTAGAGAAGAGTAGCCAGCCAAAAGCTCAGACCTGGGACCTGAGCTGTGTTACTAGACTCTTTATCTTTAACCAATACACGCTGTGGCCGTGCTGGCCCGGCCTGCAGAGGGGCGGCTTCCCAGAGGGGGGGCCACCTCCGTGTCTGGAAGGGTGGAGACGTGTGCCCGGGTCTGGGGAGGCGGGGGGGGTCGGGGCCGGGGGCGGCGCGGGCCTCTCACCTGCTCGTCCTCCTGCATGGAGGCGGCCAGGGGGAGCCCGTCCGCCACCCGCGCGATCATCGTCAGCAGCACCATGTCTGTGCCACTCCGAGCCGGGAGCCGCCGCCGCCGCCGCCCGGCCCCGCGCCACGCTCCGCTCCCTCCGCCCGCGGGTCGGGGCAGCTACTGACTGACTGAGGTGGCCGGAAACGGCCTACGCGGCATCCAGGTTCGCCGCTCGGGCTGCTCGGCTACTTCCGGTCCAATGAGGAAGGCGAGCCGGCCGGCAACATCCACTCCCGTCTGGAACGGCCGGGCTCAGGTGGAGGCCTGGAGCCTGGTCCAGGCGGAGAGGGATTAGGCCCCGCCCACGAGTTAGCGTCTCGGCCCCCTATTGGAAGGCCAATAACGTAGGCTTCCGAGCGTCCTATAGTGCAAAATGTGTGGTCTTGGCGTGTTCCGTCCTAGCTTCTGCGCATGCTCGTGTCAGTTGAGCATGCCCAGTAACGTTCCCTGTGGTGTTGCTGGTTACGTTGCTCATCCCTGTGGCGTCGTTTGTCGGCTGTTTTCGCTCCCTCTTTTTACAGGGGTTCAAGATAGGACAAAAAGGGTGACTTTGTTGGGGGGGGGGGGCTGGGCAGGGTGTCGGCAGAGGAGGGAATGGGACTGGCCTGGGGGGATGGGTACTTGGGGGCAAGGGCAGGAGAAGGGTGAGGAGCCAACGTCCCGCCCAGGACTGAGAGCTGCCCGCTCTTGGAAGAGTGACACTAAGTCACCACACAGAGGGGCAGAGGGTACAAGAGCGACCCCAATAGCGAGAGTCTTTTCTCCTGATTTTAAAAATGCACATGGGTGAGCTTTATTTTTTCCCCACTTAAGAGTAATTTATGTTTTACTGAGGCACTCTGATCTGGCTTCCAACCTGGCTTGTGAAAGGCTGCTGGTTTCTTAAAGTACAGGTATCCCAGTATCTTGAGCCAGCACGTCGTATCTTTCTGTTATGCCACTCTGTGAGACTACAGGGGACTTGATTCAAGGAATAATTTTTTAGTCACCCCCTTCTCAATTTACTTGTAGGCATAAAGTCTCATGCGAGCGCACACACAAAATTGTATCTGCTGTAATTCCCTGAATCAGGCACACACAGCTGCATCTCATTGTGCTCTATAGTGGTTACTTTAATAGCAAATACCTTCTGATAAGTAAGTAGTTATTATTTTAATCAGGGATATCTGTGTTCCTAATATTGTACTTGGGCGGGTTCTTATTGTGGTTTTTAATTCTAACACTTTTAAATTTTATGGCACAAGTGTCTTTTGTTGGCTTATACCAGCTTGCCTGTCCTTCTGTCACGATTTGTTTTGCCATTTTTCCAGCAATGAAGATTCCCTTTTGCTATGGTTATTTCACTCCATTTGTTATTGCTTTTTCATGTATGTATGTTTTTAGACTTATTTTACTGTCTGTTTTATCACTTATAACAGTGTTACTGAATTTCAATAAATATTGAGTGTTTTCATGATATCTCTTTTACAGTCATGATTTATTCACACACACACATACACATGCACACAATCAGCTGTGTATTATGAGTTGCAAGTGTGCGTCTGCAACTCGACTATGAAATGACCCAAATTCATGGGGTGCAGAGTGCTGCTTGGTAACTCACAGAGGGAGAAGTCAAGGCAGTCAGAATCTGCTGTTCCAGTATTAGGTGTGGAGGTGTCCCTCCCATGGAATGTGAGCCAGAGCATAGAATTTCCACATTTTCTGTCCTATCTCTATTTGTAACAAAGTGGTTGGAGTTAGATAGGGTCCATACCAGTTCTGTGTTTCTATGGCTCTGTCCACACTAAGGAGGTTAACTTGATTTAAGTTAAATTGAGTTAACATGCCCCTACTAGAAACCCAAATCAAACTAGTATGTCCATGGACAGGACTTGCTAGTTCAATTTAGGAGAGGGGCACCATGGAAGGTGTGGCAACATGGGAAAAGAATTCCCCACCAGCTCTGGCCTCCCTGAGCACAGCAGGGGTGAAGTCATCACCCATGCCTGGCTGCAGCCTTGCAACTCAGCCAGGCAGGGGAGCAAACGGACCCCTGTGCCCAGCTTCTTCATGTTGGCTGGGGGGGGGTGGGCTCCCAGGGCGCTGGCCTGGTGGCGGGAGATGGGACCCGCATGCCTGGCTTCAGGTGTGGCTCACAAACCTAGAGCCAGGGGTGGGGGTCCCATCCCCGGCTGCCTGGGGAGCGCTCACAAAGCCAGGCAGGGGGGTCCCTTCTGCCCACTACCTGGCTTGTGCTTGGAGCCAGGCATGGGGTGTTCCCCCCACAGTCCTGCTAAGGTGCTGGGAGCTGGGTGTGAGGCACTTTCCCCCACCACCGGGCCAGCCAGTGGGAAGCAGGGGGTGGGCCCCTTGGGTATGCCCCCCTTCCTGACCAGGGTCCTGATCCCCTCACTGGCCAGGGTGCTGATGGGGGGGGGGCTTCATTCCAGGGTGCCATGCACCCTGGGAGGAAGAAGATCAAACCCGTTATATCAATATGTAGGTTATATTGATATAACAGCCACACAGGGTTATTTTGAAATGACAGTTTCGATGTAACCCTCATTTTGATATAATACTAGCTTTTATTATATCAGAATACTTTTCCTTATTTAGAAGTAAGGAAGCATCATGTGAACCTGTCATCTTTTAAATCGAAATAACCAGTTATTTCAATTTAAAACCTGTGTGTGGATTTACCCTATCGTACTATGAAATAATATAAATTAATATATTTATTATAATTGTATACAAAGAATTAAAGTGTTGAAAATTAAATGTAAGTTATATTTTAAGACAATATTATATAACGTAATAAAAACTAGAGAATTTAGTGTTTATATACAAAATAGTATAGTATAATGACAACCCTTGCCTTTTTCAGTTCTATGATTCTATAAAAGCATGAAATCCCATGTCCCCCAGAAATGCCACTTTTTCTGACTGGTACCTGATGCCAAAACCAGGCATAAGATGTGACCCCAGAAGTGATCTCACTCAAGTTTCTGACAAACTGGAATTTTTTTTCCACAAAACCTTATATGTTAAATTAATTGGTAGCAGCAGTGGCCTTTGGGTGGCAATGGGGTCCCTTCATTGCCACAAGCCAATGCACCTCATGGATTGGCCTATCTCCTCGATGTGCTACGTACATATTTGTTGAGGCCTGCTGAAATGGAAGGATAAGCTTTCATCCACACCAAACGTCATCACACTGTGCTCTGTGATTTCCATTTCAGTGATCCAGGAAAAGGTTGATAGCATTTCTTCTTTAGACTCTTATCCAAAGGTCATAGAAATCATTACCTAACAATTATCATTAAGTGGTTTTCAAAGAAAGTCCTTCAGGAATTTTTAAGTGGTCTGTGAGGTGGGGAAATATTAAAATATACCTCATTTTATTTTCATTTATTTCCTAATACTTATAATGTAGTATGAGTAACAAAAAAGAGACTGAAAAATGGTTGGAGAGACAAACAACAGTGTTTTCTTCTGCACAGGGCTGAGTACATCTGCTACTGGAGAAGGGAAATAGTGTGGGCCTTGTGTAAGGCCTTGTTCACAATAGAGAGCTATCACAGAAAAAGCTGCATGTTCAACCCTAGATCTACCCTCAGTCTCTGCTTGAAGCAGAAACCAAACACAATGGAAAGGCCATAGGAGACACACCTAAACTCGTTTGGATTAGGGCGATAGAATTAAGGCAACTGCCAGCCTCATTTCCTTTGCTGCTAAGAGCTATTGCTATACTGAATGGGCAGCAGAAAGTTCATTTCCAGGAAGGATGGAACCAGAATTATCATGCGGTCCTCCAGCAAGGTTTTGCCCTAGCCTGTCTGTACAGGGTCATTGGTTGATGCCCCCTCAGTGCTGCACACCCAACACTATATATACGACCCTGACAGTTCCTTCTTCTGCCCTCAGGGACAGTGCTGGAATGCCCTGCTTGTATTCTTGCAAGTACCTGTCCTTGGATGTTCCTAGAAGATCTTTTCATGGATATCACTCCTCCAAGGTCAACCTCCATCACTAACATCCAGCGCCTGGAGGAGAGTCTCCACATTGGCCCACTTCCATCCAAAATGCCAGGGTTCAAGCCCTGCACTGGCTGCAGCAAGGCCTTTGAGCAGAGCAACCACCATGAGAAGTGCCTTAAGTGCCTGGGTGAGGCCCAGTGTGTGGGTAAGTGCTCCATTTGCCACTCATTCAAGCACAGGATGCAGCAAGAGAGGGAGCAAAAGCTGAGAAGCATGGTGTGGGAGCAGGCCCTCCATCCAGTGCTAACAACATCAACTATGGTGAAGACCACCATTGCTTCGCATGCCCAGGTGGCACCAGCTCCTCCACGGTGCTGATCCCTGGAGTGCTCAAAACTCCAGGCGGGGTTGGACTCGGCACCAGCTTTGCACCTAGGAGAGTCGCAGTCGCTAGCAGCGAGTGTGGCGTGTAGAGTTTTAGGGGAAATTATAATTCAAAAAGAAGAGGCAGCATATTCAGAGCTGTGTAAGGAGTCTTTATTGAAAGAGAACTGAGGGAGAGCACCCGACAGACAGGTTTCCCTAGCACCTAAACGATCCCCCCATTTATCACTATGACAACCCCGATGACCCTAGGTAGTCCAAAACACCACATATTCCTCCCGCTCTAATGAAAAAGCCCCCCCCCCCCATAAAGCCCTCTCCCCCCCTCGAAAGAATAAGTACTAAACTAGGAGATGAGGGTAGACTGCCCCATCTCCGGCGAAACTCCGGGGAATTATTCTTCCCCATGAAGAGGGGGTCACCCTAGCTAAAGATCCAGCCGATTAGGAGGCCTTCTGTCTCGAGGTGGATTACGGCAAACTTCTGGTGTGCCCACACCAGAAGGCGGTAGTGGTGGTGGTGTGACCACGGGTACTAGGTGTGATGAAGTAAGAAAACCTCTTGGGCTACTGTGGTTCTTCTTTTCTGTTCCTGTTCTTTGGTGATGGGACACAGGGGTGTGATAACTATAGGTACCACTACGGGGGGAGAGGCTTTAGTTCGACCTTACCTGGACCCCCTGGGGGTGACAGGTTGTGGCCGGTTTAGACCAGGGGCAGGGCAGCTGGATAGACAGGAGAACAAAGGGGAGAGAGGGAGGAAGGAAGATGGAGGTCGGAGGGGCAGGACCTCCGGGGCTTGTCCTGGGGGTTTACTATCTGCCCTCCTAGGTGATCTGAGAGCCAAGTGTCCTAGCTGCTGTGCAAAGTGGATTGCTAATAAACCCTCTGACTGCTACACTGGCTGAGTGTCACTGCTGATTGGGATGCCTGGGCTGCTGCAAAACTTCTACTGGCTGGGAATTTTCGATGCAGTCAAGCGATATTGCCAATCATGTGACACTTGTCAGAGGGTGGGGAAGGCCCGGGACAAAGGTGGGGCCGAGCTGAGACCCCCCCCCGGGTCATAGAGGAGCCGTTCCAGAAGAGGGCGATGGACATAGTAGCGTTCCTCAGCAAAGCCACCTGATCAGGGAAGAAATATATTTGGGTGGGGGTAGACTTGGTTACCCCATACCCAGGGGCTGTACGTCTGGCTCCCACCGAACCTGACAAGGTGGCAGATGCTCTGATGGGCATTTTCAGTAGGGTGGGGTTTCCACAGGAGGGCCTCACAGACCAAGGGTCTAACTGTATGTCAGCCCTCTTGCAGTGTCTCAAGGAGAAGTGTGGGGCCCGACACACCTGGGCGTCAGCCTATCACCCGCAGACCAACGGGCTGGTGGAAAGATTCAGTGAGACTCTGGAAAGGATGCTAAAGGTTTTTATGGCTCAATACTCACAGGACTGGGACAAATATCTACCACCCCTGCTGTTTGCATACTGGGATGTGTCCCGAGTCCACGGGTTTCTCTCCATTTGAGCTGTTATATGGGAGAAGAGTGAGAGGCCCTCTGGACTTAGTAAGAGATGAGTGGGAGGGGAAGGCTTCCCCCACTGGGGAATCAGTAGTAAAATACATCCTGATTTTCCAGGAGAAACTCATGGGGCTTATGGACCTGGGTAGGGAGAAAATAGTGCAGGTCCAAAGGCAGCAGAAAGCTGAGGATGATTGCAGTGCCCCGGCCAGACCATATGGGGTTGGGGATCAGGTGAGGGTTCTTATCCCAGTGCAAAGGAATACACTCCAGGCTGCCTGGGAGGGACCTGTCAAGGTCACCAAACAACTGAGCGATGTGAACTATGTGGTAAACAAAAACATAAACAAAAAGTGTACACTGTTACTATGATGAAACATTACTTTGACAGAGAAGGGCTGGTACTGACTGTATGCGGACAATGGGAGGGTCGGGGGGGAGATCCCCTGTTGAGGTTCGGTAGCCGGGTGGAGAATGGATCCTCCCTGGACTCAATTCCCTTATCCAACCAGGTAACTGTGGCCCAGAGGGAAGAGATTAGCGCAGGGCTGGCATCCTACAGACCACTGTTTTCTAGCCGGTCTGGGCTTACCAACTTAGTGGTGCGCCACGTAGAGACCGGAACGACCAATCCCATAAAGTGATCCCCAGTTAGAGTCACTGGGAAGGTAGCCCGGGAGGTAGAGAGGGAGATCCAGGACATGCTGGCCTTGGTGGTTATACAACCATCTACCAGCCCATGGGCTTCTCCAGTAGGGCTGGTACCCAAGAAAGCCGGCTCGATCCGGTTCTGTGTAGACTATGGCAAGCTGAACTCAGTCACAGTGTCTGATGCATACCCCATGTCCCGGATGGATGAGATTTTAGTCGAGCTGGGAGGGCTTGCTAAAAGGGTACTAATGCCAAGCTCAGGAGGTGGGGGGTTAATCCTTCAGGGCTGTGATATGGAGGTGATACATGTCAAGGGAAGTGAGAATGTAGTAGCAGATGCCTTATCCCGAGGGTGGGGGTCAGAACTTCCCCAGGTCACCGGCGGAGGTGACCCCGCTCAGTTCACTCTCCAAGGGGGGAGAGGTGTGATGAAGTAAGAAAACCTCTTGGGCTACTGTGGTTCTTCTTTTCTGTTCCTGTTCTTTGGTGATGGTATTTTGGTGATGGGACACAGGGGTGTGATAACTATAGGTACCACTACGGGGGGAGAGGCTTTAGTTCGACCTTACCTGGACCCCCTGGGGGTGACAGGTTGTGGCCGGTTTAGACCAGGGGCAGGGCAGCTGGATAGACAGGAGAACAAAGGGGAGAGAGGGAGGAAGGAAGATGGAGGTCGGAGGGGCAGGACCTCCGGGGCTTGTCCTGGGGGTTTACTATCTGCCCTCCTAGGTGATCTGAGAGCCAAGTGTCCTAGCTGCTGTGCAAAGTGGATTGCTAATAAACCCTCTGACTGCTACACTGGCTGAGTGTCACTGCTGATTGGGACGCCTGAGACCCTCGTGAAGGGAGGAACCCCCCCCAAGGGAGACCAGACAGAGCAAGGATCAGACTCTCTGGGCCTGGATTTGGGAAGCTGGCTACAGGTAGTGTGGAGACCCGGTGTATGGGAGAAAGCTCCACCGTGGCAGAATCCTGGTGGGCTGTGAACAGAGGGGATCCAAGAGGCTTTTCTGGGTTCTTCGTGACACTAGAGAAGTAGCCAGAACCGGAGAGGATGTTGTGTCTGGCTGGTCCAGGGAGGCTGAAGGTGTTGAAGGGGTGGCTGGAGCAGGAGAGACAGAAACAGTAGTTTCATGCTCTGATGTAGTATCATCAGTAAGGGTGAAGTCAGATATGTCTGCTGGAGATGCATCTTCTGGATGCATATGACAGAGAAGCAACTGATCTACGTGCCGTCGCCAAAGTAGGCCACTCGCTGTCTGGACAGAGTAGGAAACAGGTCCTGTCTGGGCAATGACCATTGCTGGGACCCATTTAGCACCTGAAGCATAGTTTTGAGTGAGAACTGGCTGTCCAATACTGAAGGTGCGGCCTTTTGTTCCTGGTGAATGTCTGCTGACCTGGTCCCACTGTTGGCGTTGAACCACTTGCCATGTGTCTCGTGTTTTCAACAAATCAAAGCAAGAGCGCAACTGCTGTCCCATCATAAGAAAAGCTGGAGATGCCTTAGTTGTAACCCGTGGAGTGTTTCTGTAGGACAACAAGAAGTTGTCCAGATGCTTCTGAAGATGTGACCGTCCCTTTGCAGATTTTGGAGCTTGCTTCGTAGTCTGTAACGAACCTTTCCACTAGTCCATTGGTGGAAGGATGATACGGTGCTGACCTGATGTGATGTATTCCATTGGCCTTCATAAAAGTTTCAAAATCCTGAGAAACGAATTGTGGTCCATTGTCACTCACCAGCTGTTCTGGAAGACCATAATGACTAAAAAAGCCACGCAGAGTCTGAATAGTGGTTTCCATAGTAGTGGACTGCATTACAGAGACTTCTGGCCATTTTGAATGGGCATCCACAGCAATTAAAAACATACAGCCTTCAAATGGGCCAGCAAAATCAACATGGATATGTTGCCATGGCCTTTCGGGCCAATCCCATGGGTGAAGAGATGCCAACTGAGGTGCGTTCCGGATGCTCTGGCATGATGTACAAGCTCTAGCCTTTTCTTCAATGGCCCTGTCTAAGCCCGGCCACCAGAAATAGCTCCGTGCAATTTCTTTCATGCGCACTATGACGCAGTGACTTGAATGGAGCTGTTCCAACAAACATGGTCTCAGTGAAGGTGGGATAATCACACGCATACCCCACAACAAACACCCAGATTGGGTTGATAACTCTGCCTTCCTAGACACATGGGGCGGAGGTCAGGAGAGACCTAAGAGTCAGGTAACAACGTTCCATGCATCACGAAATCCATAACTTGTGATTGTACTGGGTCAACCTGTGTCGCTTTCTTCACTTGAGTTGCCGTGACAGGTGTGTTTTCCACCTGTTCAAAGTAAAAGATTCCTTCCTGACCCTGATCGTGATGGTGTGCCGGTAAGGGTAGCCTTTAAAGACCATCAGCATTGCAATGCAAAGAGGATTGCCTATACTTGATTTCATATGTGTATCCAGAAAGTATCAATGCCCATCATTGCATCCGGCTAGCAGCCAAACGTGGGATGTCTGTGTGTGGCCCCAAAATTGATGTCAGGGGTCGATGGTCAGTGAGAAGTATGAATTTCTTTACCCACAGGTACTAGTGAAATTTTTGAATGCCAAAAACAATGCCCAGTGCTTCAAGTTCAATTTGGGCATAGTTAGTTTCTGCCTTGGTCAAGGAGCGTGAAGCAAAAGCAATAGGCTTCTCTTCACCAGAAGGCATAATATGCGACAATACAGCTCCAACTCCATCAGGGGAGGCATCACAAGCCAACTGTAGGGGCAAAGATGGGTCAAAATGTGTCAGAACCTTAGAGTTTACCAGTGAGCATTTAGCTTCATTAAATGCAACATCACAGGCTTTGTCAAGGCTTTTTCCCCACTCTGGCACTCTGAGTGCAGAAGGTGGAGGCCTGCAACAGGCCTTAAAAGCCACTGGCCTTAAAGCCTGCTCTTAAAAGTCTCCAAGGCCTCCAATTCCTGGCCTTGGAGTGGTATCGCTGCCACCACCCAAATGCAAAAAACCTCTTGAGACCCAGGAAGGTGCACTTGGGAATTCCTCCCTGTGAGGTACTTGAAATCCTGTTTATTCCTCCTTCAGGAAAGTGACTGGACCCCAGCTGCAATATGAGCTGGAACTGGAACAGGGTTCCCTCTAGTAGCTGCCTGTGCAGTCTAAGGCACGTGCACACAAACCTCTTGCCTTTCAGGACACAGAACCAGAACGTACTTAAAAGGTAAAATCTTTAATCAAAAAGAACAGATAATAAACAGAGTTGCTTCTCTGGGAATTAACTTAGGTAGTTACAGGGTGGGGGGGGGGGTTACATGTGCTCAGCACAGACAAATCCAAAAAACAAGCCAAAACCAGAGAAAATACCTTGACGGTGTCTAAGTAAACATTCCCTGTTCTACCCACGCCTGGTCAGTAACAAATTTAACTTATCTTTGGTAAAGATGCTGCTGGATTCTTCCTCAGGCCCCTCTGGCCGCCTCCTGATCCTTCCAGGAGCTCTGCTGCATCCAAACAGGCCCAGGCCAGGCTGCTCTTCCAATTCAAAAAGCTGTGCTTCATTCCTATTGGCTGTCCTGGGACTCACTGACCAGATAGTTAACCCCTTCCTCCCCAAAGGTTACTATAGGCTTCAGTTCAGTTCCAGGCCTTTTTCGGCCCAAGAAGCTCAGGTAGGGGTTTCAGGAGTGTCGCTAATTGTGGAATAAACTTGCCATAAGAGTTTAATAAGCCTAAAAAAGAGCGAAGTTGGCTTACGTTCTAAGGCAGCTGAGCATCCACGATAGCCTTAACCTTGGCTGGAGACTTATGGAGACCATCAGCATCAATTATATGTCCTAAATATTCAACTGAGGGCTGGAAAAACTTACATTTGTCTTTGTGAACACGTAGACCATATTCTTCCAGTCTTTGCAGAGTAGCTTCCAAGTTCGTAAGGTGTTCCTCCTCATTTTTGCCAGTGACCAGGATGTCATCCAGATAGCACTGTACTCCTGATAAACCACTCAAAATCTGATCCATTGCCCTTTGGAACAAAGCTGGGGCTGAAGTGATGCTGAAAGGTAAACAACAGTATCTGTACAACCCCTTATGTGTTACAATTGTCAACAATTCTTGAGATTCTTCTTCAACATGCATCTGTAAGTACGCTTGACTCAAATCAATCTTGCTAAATTTCTGTCCTCCAGCCAAACCTGCAAAGATGTCCTCAATGCGGGGAAGAGGATATTGTTCTGCATATAACACTGGGTTGACAGTGACCTTGAAATCTCCACAAATCTGAATGGAGCCATCCTTCTTCACTACTGGGACAATGGGTGTTGCCCACTGGCTGTGGGTAACTGGCACTAAGACTCCCTCCTTGACTAACTGCTCCAAGTTTTCTTCCACCTTGGGTCTGATGGCAAATGGCACCATCCTGGCCTTCAAACATTTTGGTTGGCAATCAGGCTTTATATTTAATTTCACAGTGATTCCCTTCATGCTGCCTAAGTCTTCACCGAAAACAGCAGCATGTTTCGTTAGTACTGCTGCTAGATTCATTTCTTCTTTAGTCAATTGATGCACTTGTGACTAATCGAGTTGGATTTTCCTGATCCAAGATCTTCCCATTAGGGCTGGGTAATTCCCCTTCACCACAAACAGTGGTAGCTTTGTGGTCTGTCCATTGAGTTCTACTTTCACATCAATAGTACCCAGCAGGGGAACAGTCTCTCCAGTATATGTCTTCAAAACGACTACTGTCGGCTTAAGTGGCAGATGTCTAAAATCCTTCTCATACACAATGTTAGAAACTAACGAAACTGCTGCACCAGTGTCCATTTCCATGCATATAGGTTTGCCTTCCAACACAGGTGTTACCCAGAATTTACGTGGGCCAGCTGTTATGGACAAAACATGGAGGGAATCTTCATCTTCCGATTGGGTGTCACTATGATCACCTGTATTCTGCTCTACTGCATGCAGAATTGCCCTCTTAGTCTGCCAAACCAAGGGCACATTTTTCTCATGTCTGCCTCTTCTGTTTGGCTCACTCTTCCTTTGTTTGCAGGCATGTTCAATGTGCCCTCTCTTACCACATTGTCGACACAGTAATTCTTTAAACTGGCACTCTGATGCGAGGTGGTCCTGCTTCCCACACTGGTAACATTCGCGTCTCCCTGGTGCCCTGGGGGCAGGTTGTAGGGACACTTTACGGACACTGACCCCGATCTGTTGCATGTCTTGGGTGACGCGTTCCATGGAGACTGCAATTTCCACAGCCTTCTGCAAGGTGAGTTCACCTTCAGTCAATAAGTGTTTCTTGTTGATTCACTGTGCAGGCCACACACCAGCCTGTCACGCAGCATTTCCTCTAACATGTTCTTGAAGTCACAGTGTGATGCCAACTTTCGCAGAGCTGCTACAAATTGTACAACTGATTCACCTTCACCTTGGTTCCTTTGGTAGAACCTATGCCTCTCTGCAATTACTAGTGGCTTTGGGGAGAAATGTGCTCCCAGAACTTCCACTAGGTCCCCATAACATTTCTGCTCTGGCTTCTCTGGATAAAGCAAATCACATAGCAAATTATAAGTCTTAACTCCAATGACTGTTAGAAAAACTGGTACCTTCTTCTCATTAGTTATGTCATTTGCTATTACAAAATTTTGAAATCGGACTGTGTATGTCTGCCAGGAATCTGCTGAATGATCATATGCTTCAAAGGTTGTAGTAAGTAAAGCCATGATGCCCTCTTGTGGTTATTGTTTGTCTCTTCACTTAACAGCAGGCAGATCAGCTTTCAGAATAGCCAGCCAGCCTTATCTCTTCCTTGTACTTAACAACAGGCAGATCAGCCTTCAGAATAGCCAGCTAGCCCTTAGGCAAATAGATCAGCTTTCACAGCTACAACCCAACCCCCATGCAAGCAGTAAAATAAAGTTTTGCTTCTTACATTGCATTCTGGTTTTCCAAAGTTGCCAGGATTGTTGAGGATAGCCAATTCCATCACAAATCCCATCCTCTGTCACCAGATGTAGAGTTTTAGGTGAAATTACAATCCAATAAGGAGAGGCAGCATATTCAGAGCTGTGTAAGGAGTCTTTATTGAAAGAGAACTGAGAGAGAGCACCCAACAGACAGGTTTCCCTAGCCACCTAAACAACCGTCCCATTTATCACTATGACAACCCCAATGACCCTAGGTAGTCCAAAACGCCACATGGCGCAGGGGCAGTCACAAGAAGTTCTGCCCCTCCCCTCAAAGCCAGAGACTTTTGAGACCGCAAAGGCCCTTGTGGGAACCCCATCCACTGTGCCAAAGGTGAAGAAACTGAGGTGTAAGCCAGAGTTCCTCTCCAGGCCCTGGGAATCCTCTGAGCAGGACATCAACTCCCAGAGCTGGAACGCTTTCCTGGGACAAGAGGACTCCTTCTGCTACTGGACTCCATCTAGGAGGCCATCAGCATGGAGTCCATCGCTGGCACCACGGAGGACAAGCTCATCTCCACAATCCAGAGATACGATGCAGGGAGGTCTTCAAAGGAGGGCTTCAGCTCCCCTGACTCAGAGCAGGAACAGGAGGAGGTGAACACCAATGTTCCCTCTAATTTTTTGTAGGCTTGTGCACAAAAAATTTCATTTGTGCAAACTTTCAGAACCAGTGTCCCAATTTGTGCGCACTCCAGCAAGTGCGGTCAAACTTGTGAGCACAATGTAGCAAGCATGTATGATGCAAATAATAGCTACATTTGATTTTGATACGGTGATGCAAATGATTTTTATAAATTACAAAACTTTATTTGAAAAATGCTACTTGAAATCACCTTATTAAAGTAGCATAAAAATATTAGCACTGTTGAATTTTTTGTGCATACTTTATTTTGTTGTGTGCATGGGTTTCACAACCTCTGTGCGTTTGCACACGCGTACAGCTTAGAGGGAGCATAGGTGAATACCCAACCTTCTCACTGGAGTCCTCTCCTGAGCAGACCACCCCATGGTCTCAGCCCCAGGGAAGGTCCATGCCCATCCTATCCCATGACCCTGGCACTGAGAGCTGGTACCAACAGTCCCCAGCTCCACCAGCACTGGGTTTGCCAACTTTCAAACCTGCTGGGAAGAAGCACCCCCTGAACCCTCCCCAGCCTTGAGATTCACCCAGGGACTGCTCTGTGCAGGCATGCCTACACCCAGATGTAACTGCTTATCTGTTCAAACTGTGGGGGTTACCTTAAATGGACCCTTTGTGGGGATATGCTGGTGACTTTAATCTGTGGCTTTTTGGGTCCTTTCATAACATCCTTGGTTTTATTCATAACTTTCTTGGTTTTGTTGGTTTATGGTGCTAATCAACCTTTGTACGGCTTTCATTGATTTATAATTTCACCCATAGCCTTGTGTTGATCTTCATGAGCCTTAATTGATTATTTTCTATTGGTAATACTATTCCTGTCAATCTTCATATGGTGTTAATTATCTCCTACTCATAACATTGTTTCTGACTGATAATATTATTTCTGTTAATCATCAGCTAGTTTTAATTAGACATTTCCTGTTGGTAATATTATCTCTGTTAATGTAGCCTTGATTGGTCAATCATTATTTGTAACACTGTTTCATTTGAAATAAGAACCATCTTTGCTCCGTTTGTGACTCTTAGACTCAAACCACAGCCCTCTGGGAGGTTCATTGATATTAGAAACAGGCCTGTCTTGTCACTGAGCCACTCACTTCTAGCTTATAAACACCTGTAAGTTTATATCTATCTACCCTTAGGCAAATAAGCATGACACCTTTTTACCCAGTCTCTGTAAAAAAGTGTGATGTTTAAACCCTCCTTCAGCCAGACTACACATTGAAAATGTGAAACTTCATCTTTGAGCAGTGTACTCCATTTTGTGTAAAACTCTTTTTAAACTTGTAGAATGAATAGGCAATAAGGTATGGATAAAGGGTGGATGTATGTGTGAACCAGCCTCAAGCCGCCAGCTTGTCCTGATGAAGTGAGAAGTCAGTCCTAATGGCTGAAGAATACAAACAGACTCCTAAAAGCAAAGGAATGAAGGATCCACCCCAGAAGCAAAAGAATAAAATTAATCAAGACACCAAAGAAAACAAGTTGAAAGTCACATCCGCAACTGACTGCTGACTGACTGTCACACAGAGCACCTGGAGCAGCGTGACAAAGCAAGAGAGTTCTATAAAGACTGGGTGAGATTCCAAAGCTTAGGGGGAACTATTCTACACATCACCTGGGAGAAAGGAGCTTCAGTGTGCACCCGACAGAGACCCTGCTCCTCTTTGTGTTCAGCTTCCCTGGCCAGGTAGCTGCCATGCACAGCAAACCCCAGCAATGGACACTAGCAATGGACTTCAGCAATGCCATGACCAGGACTGGTAATTGCATAGATTGCAGAACATCTTCTGGTATGCTTGGGCGCGTGGATGAATGTGTGTGTGTATGTGCATAGGTATAAGTTAATTATCAATTTTGTTTTCATTTGTAATAAATGTGGCATGCTGCCTTTTCCCCTTGAAAAGATCTCAGGTACTCTTTCAATATAACACTTTTCACAACTTATCAGAATTGGAAATGCCCCCAGTTCTGCTCACTGAGAGAGAAGGGGAAAAGGGTCCCTGTTGGATGCATTCCTCATCCCATGGGAAGGCTTGTTGATGTACGCTTTTCTCCCAATACCCCTCACCCACAGAGTCCTGCTGAAGGTGAAAAGGGACAGAGCAGACTTAATCTTGATAGCTCCATCCTGGCACAGGCAACCCTGGTATTCAACCCTGTGAGACCTTTCAGTAGCCCTGCTGGTACATCTACAATGCAAGGCAGACCTGCTGACACAGGATTTTGGCCACCTGCATCACCTGAACCTCCATGTCTGGCACCCAATGGTATGGAGATTGCACGGCTAAGTGTCGCTGAAATATGCTGCTGAGAAAGGGTCCAGCAAGTGCTGATTGGTAGCTGGAAATCCTCCACCAGGGTAACTTGCAGTGCCAAGTGGAAAGGTTTTTCTCTCTGAGCTAAATCCAAGGGGGTGCCCCCAGAGTAAGCCTGATCCACCTTATACTTGACTAGCTGCTCAACTTGAAGGGGAAGGGTCTTTCAACTCCTTCCCTTAAGGTCCACCTAGCAGCAATTTTGGCTCTATGTGGGACTCTGGATGGGTTCTCAGTGTTCTCCCATCCCATCGAGGTGAGACTCCTAAAGTGGGTAGAACAGGAGTGTTGCTGGTGCCTGGGACATGGGGCCTGTGCCACAAATGCTGGCGCCAGTGCCCTGGGTCCTGGCAGGGCCCTGCCTCTCCCGGTCTCCAGCTGGATTGGGCCAGAGATCCAGGGCCCAGCCACCTGCGGCCACAGCTACCACTCCCACCCTGTCCCTGGCCGGGGATCCAGGGCCAAGCAGCCCATGGCAGCAGCAGCTGCTTCTGGCCCCTTCAAAGGCTGGGTGACCCTGTGGCCGTGGCTGCCACTCTCAGCCCTGTCCCCGGCCAGGGGCGTGGCCTGCGGGCAGGGGTCAGGGCCTGGGCCCCAGGTCATTCCCCGGGGCAGCGATGCCCCTGGGGTAGAAATAGTTTTCCCAACCCCTAGGGCACCTACCCCACACTGGCACCTGACTGTGCTACTCCAGGCCCTGACTCGACCGCTTTATGAGCCTATTGACTCACGTACTCTTCTAGTCCTGTCCTGGAAAGTGGCCTTCCTAGTTGTGATAACCTCTCAGAGCTCAGGGCTCTCTCTTCTGAACCACAATATACAACTTTCCATCCAGACAAGGTGCAGCTGCACCCACATCCAGCCTTCTAACCCAAGGTCGTTTCTCCATTCCATCTAAACGAGGACATCTGCCTGCCAGTTTTCTTCTCTGACCCCCAAGTAACACAGATCCAAATAAAATGGTATACTTTTGATGTCAGAAGGGCATTATGGACTTACATTGAATGAATGTGTCCATTCCTCAAAATATCCCAGCTATTTGTGGCAGTCGTGAAACCCAAAAGAGGCAAGCCAGTAACCACACAGTGCATCTTGGCTTGGATAGTGAACTGTATTCAGGATTGTTATGAAAGATCAAACACTCCCCTCCTTGGGAGGGTCAGGGCACACTCAAAAAGAGTGCAGGCATCCTCCATGGCTTTTCTTATGCCATTTCCAATTTAGGACTTCTGCACAGAGGCGTCCTGGTCACTAGTCCATATGTTCATGCTGCAGTACATGACTGTTCAACAAGCACAAGACAATGCGGTGCTGGGCAGAGCATGAAGGCAATATCTCCATCCACAATCCTAAATACGGCTAGCAGTCAGCTATATCAGAATGATGTGAGCAGCACTTGAAGAAGAATGAGGGATTACTTACCAGTAAGTGTCCTTCTTTGAGATGGTCCGCTCACATACATTCTGTACCCTCCCTCCATCCCCACTATTCAGACTTGGGCAAAACAAGGGACTGGGGAGGGGGCAGGCGCAGTGTCATATATATAGCTGTGCGTGTGCAGCTCTGAGGGGGTGTCGACCACTGATCCTGCACGGACAGGCTCGAGCTTCTTTCCTTACAATATACTATTTTATATATTATTATTTCATGACATGGACAAGTTTGTTAGAAATAGACACATGGCATTTCTGCAGGTCACACGGCAGCAACTGTGGTTGTGCAGAAAGTGTGAGTGCAGACTTCTCATTCTTTTATCTATATAGATGATGTGGTTTGCTTATGTGCTTTGCATTGTATAATACTCTGTTTTGCTTTGTTCTGCTGAACGGTCTATTATTATTAATCTACATTATTATTTTCCTTACAATATATTATTTTACTTACCATGTTGTTTCATGGCATGGACAAGTTTCTTAGAAATAGACCATGGCATTTCTACAGGTCACACATCCTGCATTTGGCACTTTAGATGCCAGAAACTGTGAGTGTAGCAGTTTCTGCAACTTACAGGTCACATGTTTTGCATTTGCCATACTAGATGCCAGAAACAGAGGGCGGCCACAAGGACTGCAAGACCCACAGTTTTTCGCACTACTGATTGGCCCAGTTGTAAGGACTCCAGCGGCTTATGAATCAAATTCTCCAAAAAGGGTGTGCTTTGTAATTTTCCAGTATCTAAGGTCCTTCTTGTGCCAAGCTGTCAGGATGCCTTTTGATAAGCACGAGCCATCTTACAGGTCTTATGACTGGAATGATATTTCTAAGCTCCTATGGCAGTGGTTCCCAACCAGTGTGCCGGGGCACACTGGTGTGCCGCGGGAACACCTAAAGTGCGCCGCGAGCTTGCCCAAGAGCTGGAGTTAAAGTTCCCTCCTTGCTCAGCCCAGCCACTTAGGCTGTGCAGGGCTGGGAACAGGTAGGGGTGAAAGTAAGGGGAAAGGCACCAGAACACAGTTCTGGGGACCCCTATTTTTAGGCAGGCAGCATTCCAGTCCCCCTAAAAATAGAGGAAGGCACTGGAACATGGAGTTCCAGGGGTCCTCCTAAATGTAGCAGGAGCAGCCAGAACACAGGGTTCAGGTGGCTCCACTTTAAACCCCGCTCCACCTTAACCCAGCCAGCAGAGTGGGACGGGAGGCCCGGAGTGTCTGAATCTCCCCCTGCAGGGCAGAGCAGCTTGTGTCAGGCAGCCTGCAAACAGCCTAGGTAAGGGCTTTGAGGTGCTGCTGGAGCTTGTGTGGGGCAGGTGTGTGTGTGTATAGCAGAGATGGATGTGTAGCAGAAGGTGTGTAGCCGTGGTTGTGGGGTGGCTGTTTGACTGGGGGTGCGTGTAGCTGGGGGCTGGAGGCCTGGTTCTGGTTCCATCATACGCAGCAGGGGGCTGGGAGAGGCGAGGATGAGATCCACTGGGGTGGGAGGGAGCAGCAGTGGGGTGAGGATTTGCCCTGGGCAGGGGGGAGCCACTGTGGAGAAGGAGGAAGTGGGTGCTGTGCCATGCTCCCCTGCCCTACATTCCCACTCCCCAGGTTCCCCCTTGCCCCACCTGCAAAGCCACTCTTGTTCTCCTTTCCCCTCTCCTCTGTTGCCACCCTTGTGCTGTTCCCCACATGGCTGCCCGTGTCCTCTTTTGCCACCCCTGCCGTGCTCTGCTCCCCACACTCACTTCTGCCACTGCACATGACTCCTGACCTCTCCTGTTTTGCCCCCCCTGCTCTGCTACCCCTACTATCCCACACAGCAGTATTTCCAAAACACTGTGCCATGGTTCATGAATATTCATAAGTAGTTTGTTAATTTGAATATTCATAAGTTTAACTGTGGTGTGCCTTGAAAAATTTGAAGGTATCAAGGTGTGCCATGGCAGAGAAAAGGTTGGGAACCACTGTCCTATGGGGATTCATGGTCCTCAGCTCTTAAATTTGGTCCTCTTAAATTACAATCCTGCAAGGTGTTGTTTCAATTACAGCAGTATCTAAAGGATCCCAGATAGAGATTCAGGCCCCAATATACTATGTGCACTATGTTCACAAACTGCACAGTCAGGAAGCATTTTCTTTGCTTTAAATAGACAGTAATTTGCAAATAAACAGAAGGAGAGAGGATGGAATGCAAAGAGACAGGCACAGGACATGCACAACCTATTCAGTCCTGCTTGCCAGGTTTCTCCCCTTGAACTCTTTGGCTCCCTCCCTTTTTAATGCCTAAATTTTGCCCACCTCACCCTCTTTCCTCTGGGCTTTTCCCACCCAAGCTCCAGTGCTCACTCCTTTCTAGACTTTGCACCATCCTGCTTTTGCCTATCCCAGGCTCTTCCACCCTAGTGAATTCCTCCTTCTCCCTAGGGTTCCCCATCCTTTCCTCAAACTCTTCCCTTCATCTTTGCAGACTAATTTTCCTTCTCTGTTTTTCCCTCAGAGATTTGGTTCCTTCCTTTCTATTTTCCAAATTCGACTCTTTCACTCTCCAGGTTCCCCTCTTATACTCACAAAAGCTCATGTGATAAATAAATTTGTTAGTCTTTAAAAGTGCCACAGGACTTCTTTTTTGCTTTGCTGAACTAGACTAACAGGTTTATTACCATAGGGAACTTGCCCTCTTCTAAGAAGTCATGTGGCACTAAAAAGATTAACAAATATATTTATTGCATGAGCTTCTGTGGGAGAAAAATCCCACTTCAACTGATGGGATTTTCTCCCACAAAAGCTCAAGCAATAAATATATTTGTTAGTTTTGAAGTGCCACAAGACTCCTTGTTTGTTTGTTTTTACTGACCTAAACTAACGCAGCTTCCCCTTTGGATCTTGCCCTCTTCTGATTCCCTTGTACACGCTCCTCCTCTTTTATCCCTAAAAATCTTCCCCTTCATCTCTCCGAACTCCTTTCCCTCGGCTCTTCCCCCGCCGACTCCTTCTGCTTCTTGGGCACTTCCCCCTTTGCTCTGTCCCACCCCTTGCCCTTCTCAGCCCCCTCCCGGTCCCAGCGAGACAAAGAGCCGTTCTTTAAGTACCATCAAACACAAAGCTGCGCCTTGCTAATGACCAAGCATCCCGCTACCACCCTTTCTGCTCCCCGCTTGCGGCGCGCAGCCTCCGCTCAGGCCCCGCCCCCCGGAGCAGGGCCCCGCCCCCTCCATGTGACCCTGGCCGGCCGCGGCAGGCCGGCGCGGCGGCGCAGTGGCCGTGGCCGGTCGGGGCTGCGCGTCCCTCCAGCTGTGGGCAGCTGCTGCCTCCGCCGCGGGCGGGCGCGAGGCGATGGCGGCCGAGCGGGGCCGCCTGAGCTTCCCGGGCGGCGCAGGGGCGCTGAGCCGCCCGGTGCCCATGAACCTCTTCGCCACCTGGGAGGTCGACGGCTCCAGCCCCAGCTGCGTGCCCAGGTCAGTGCGGCGCGGCGCGGCCCGGCCCGCAGCCGGCATCCCCCGCCCCGCCCTGGACCGGGCCTGCTGGCTCCCGGGCTGCCCGCAGCCCCCGCGCAGGGGAGCCCCGGGACCGGCCGTGCTCGGGGGGCGGGAGGGCCGGGCTGAGACGCGGGGCTGCGGGCTGCTCCGGAGGACTGGGCGGGTCGCCTTCCGCACTGACCCCTCAGCGCCGGGGGCCTGTCTGCCCGGCTGCGGGATGCGCCGCGGGGCCGTGGCCGCCCTGCTCTCTGCAGCTCCGGCGGGTCAACCTCAGCCCGCCCTGCTCCCCCGAGCCCCGGTGGGTCAGCACCCCTCCCTCCACCTCCACTCCTGACAGCTGTGGTGGGTCAGCCCCACACTGCCCTCCTCCCCCTCATGCGCTGTTCTGATCCCTAGCTCCTGACAGCTCTGGTGCCCCCCAGCTCCCCCGTGCACCATTCTGCCTGCCTTCCTCCCAGCTCTCTCACAACCTTCCCAGGACCCTGATAGCTGTGACAGGTCAGCCCCCCATGCGCTGTCTTGCCACAGCACACCTTTCCCAGGTCTTCCGAGGGGCTGGCTGCACTTGGGCATCCACGTCTTAGGCTACCATGGACTTGGAGGTGACCAGTGGTATGAGGGGCAGGTCGTGGGTGGAAAGGACAGGGTGCTTCTTGTCGCTTGGGCATATGAATTGACATCAACTTGGAGGGGAATCTGGGCTTACAGGACACTTCCTGGCTTTGGGAACTGATTCTATTGATTAAGCTTCACTTGTGAATGCTTCAGTGTTTAATAGCAATGATCAAGATCTTCCTGTTTTTGTTCTTCTTGAGTTACTGGTGTAGGTATGCGGTTCAGAGTGGCCTGGGATGGGGCATGAGGGCAATGTGAAGTAGTGGGAGGATGGAGGAAAGGTGTGTGGCGGAGCTTAGGTGGGCAGTGCCACATCTACTACCTCGTTGTCCCTGGCCTGCACACCAGTTCCAGTGTTCAGGCCATACACCTGCTGTTACACATCTTCTCTCCCAGCTCAAGTGGATGTTCATTGATTGTAATGGAAGAAAAAATGCAAAAAGCAAACATCCGGTATTAATATCAAATGGTGTTTTCTTGTACCTGGAGGCAAATCCTCACCCTGGCTTATTAAGAGAAAATGACACTACCTTGATGTGTACAACAGGTGGTGGGTCTAATGGATGAAGCACTGTGGGAGTAAGGCGTTTGGGGACCTATGCCAGGCAGCAGCATTGGGAGTAGGGGAATCCGTGGGGAACCCAGTTGCCCAACTCTGTTCCCCAGATCCATGTCAATGTCTATGGCCCCTCCCCCCACCCCCAACCCAGCAACCTGAGATGTCAGAGTATGTTAAACTCTGACCTTCTAGGGTCCATGAGGATGGGATTGTATCCACAGGCAAACTGGAGGTTTAAGGGTATGAGGGAAATAGAATTCTGCACATCATTGGTCATTCATTTCATAGCCCCCGTCTATTCCCTGGTGTGTTTGCCTGCTTTTCATTTTTACTGTTGATCACTCAAGAGCAAGAGCTCTGGTGCTGTGTGTGTATTAGACGGATGTCCCAATGTCATTTAAAGTGCCCCACTTTGGGGTAGATTTCATTAAAGGGTAGTGGCTGCTCAATATTTCTGTCCCTTTATTTTCCATCTTTCCTTTTCAGATTCTTTTCCTTGCTTATCCTTTTTGAGTATCCTTCCTTTTCCTATATTTTGTCTTGCATGTGTGTTGCTGACTTTCTGCTTACCCAAAGACTGCATGGGCTGGGGTAATCACTAGTACTCTCTTAGGATGAGAAGAAATTAGGTTGCCAG
Source organism: Podocnemis expansa (assembly GCA_007922195.1). Classification (NCBI taxonomy): domain Eukaryota; kingdom Metazoa; phylum Chordata; order Testudines; family Podocnemididae; genus Podocnemis; species Podocnemis expansa. The sequence continues at coordinate 4,440,097 of ML682022.1, read as the reverse complement.
GTTGCTGTCTTGTACCCTTTCTCCACTAGTTTTGTCAGAAGCCAAATTACGAGTGTGGTAAACTTTCAGGTAACCGCCTGCTGATTTACTTCAAGATGGAGCTGAGTGTTTGGAGGGTGTGTGGAAGGGCAATTTGGCTCTGTGGTTTCGTTGCAGCTTTCCCTGTCAGCTATGATTTATTTTGCCCTCTGTAAAACCCCTTCCTGAAATAAGTCTGCTGCATCAATTGAGAAATATGTACTTTACATCAGTTTCTTGTGACACTTTTCTATGAATATAATTATAGCAGGATTTCTCAGTAAAAGTTGGGTTTCCCTTCTAATGGCCTCTTTTCACTTGCTTATAGTTCCATAAAGATTTTGAGCTGGTATTTCCATGCTTGCTGTTTGCCCACAGCTGAGTACATTTAAGTGCTTGAGCAAGGTCCTTTCATTTGTCTTTTAGCTTTTGTGGGAAAACTATTCTCCCATCTTTTTCCTTAGTAGGGTCCCACCAAAAACAACTGAGATTTGGGATGTGACAGTGGTAAGAGTCCTCGAAGTGCTATTGTTTTTGCTTGGTTTAGAAGGGGAGGGAGAAAAAGAAAAAGAATATAGGAGTGAAATCACCAAGTGTGTCTGCTAATCTAAAACAAACTGTCTTTTGTGACAGTAAAGTAGACTGAGATGTGTTGTCAGATTTCTGATGTGACATTTGGAATCAGGATGATGGTGACTTTCAGATAAATGTGCAGAACAGAATCCTTAAAGCACTACTTTACCACCAGGAACAGAAAGATATTGTGGGGAACTAGGAGAGACGTTGTAGTTACCACCATTATATGTGATCTCTACAATTCTGACTCTGTTCTGCAAACTAAACCCAGAAAAGTTCCAAAAGGTAGCCGTGTTAGTCTATTTCAGCAAAACAAACAAGGAGTCCTGTGGCACTTTTAAATATTAACACATTTATTTATTGCATGAGCTTTTGTGGGAGAAAATCTTTGTCAGATGCTTAAAGATGGCAAATTTACAGAATGGGGGGGATCACAATCATGCTCTGTAGTCTGTGTAATATTATTGTCCTATTATTATCCAACCTTGTTAAAAAACAAAACAAAACCCAAAAGCAGCAATAAAAAGATAAGTATTCAGCTCTACTACACCTTAATTACCTCTAGCGTATGTATTTCAAATGATGGAGATTAATTCAAAACTAATATCACTAGAAAAATATTTTTATTTAAAAAAACAGATAAAATATGAATGCAGAGTTGTCTAGGTTTTGCTCTTGTGTACATTTTGATAGTATTTGTGAACATTGGAAACTAGCTTGCTACAAAGTTACTTACTTGCTTAGTTATATATGACCATAAACTCCAGTTTAAGGTCCACACCATGCCTGAAGTGGTATGGGTTGGTAGCAGAGGGGGCTGCACAAGTCATGGCAGCTGTGGTCATTAGTAAGAGCCACAGGTTGTCTGGGGAGGAAGGCTGAGTTGGACTGGATGCAAGGTGGTGATGGCTGGGGACTTGTGGAGGTGACTTGCAGAAAGGTGGGTGTAAGGAAGCTTGAATTTTGTAGGTGTGTGGTGGTGAAGTGGAGTGTGAGGGGAGCACTGGGATAGTTGTGGGGCATCTGGGAATAGCCCAGGAGGGAAAGCTGGATTTGTGGAGACATCAGGGTAGAAGCCATTGGGTATGTTGTGAACTGTAGTGGGAGTCTAAGAACTAGGGGCAGCTGAGATTGGTTGGTTGGTTGATGCTGGGTGTGAGAGTCTGGGTCCTCCTTGCACCTGTCTCTGATGTCATGTGCCTGTTCCTTCGGGTGGTAGTTTCCAGGTTGGGCAGGGGGAATAGCAGACAGAAGCTGTTTGCTCCCCTCAGTTGCTGCAGCTCCCTTTAGTGACCAAACCAGCTGGCTGCAGAAGATTGCATCTGGGTCATGAGAATGTGTTTGAGCCTCCTGGTGTGAGTGTTGGGTGAGGTGCATGTCACTTGGCAGGTCTGCAAAACACAGGAAACTTATAAAATACTGGGAATGCACAGGGAAACAGAGTCAGAAAATTGAAAATTTGAGGTTCCTAAAGTAACATTCATTGGTTCACATTGCAATGGTATGTTCTGTCAGTGTTGCACATTTTAGAACAATAACATGCAATACAGTTAACCAGAAACAGACACTATTAAGTCCATCCACTGCTGCTGTGTTAACTTACTTTGTGACCCTTTATTAGCCTTTTCTGACCTAACTCTACCATCTAACACAGTGCCTGTCAAACTTTGGGTTGGGACCCAGTATTGGGTCGCAGACCTTCAGACTCTGGGTCATGGCACCCTTGCTGCCAGTACCAAAAGGCTGGAGTGCATTACTCAAAGATGTAATTGCTGGGTCATGGGCATAAATGGGTCCCGAGGAAAAAAGTTTGAAAATCACTAGTTTAACAGTATGTCCAATTACTATTTCACATTTCCTTCTGTGTGGTGCAGGCACTATACAAGAACAGGAAGGGGTCTGTGTGATAAGAAATGTCAAAATTTTTGGAAGATGCATGCTGAAGTTACGCTCCTAAGTCTACATTGAATGCTAGGTACTCATTTTTTAAAACATTGACCATGAATGTTTCAAATCATTGAGGAATGCTAAAATCAACTTAAAAAGTGCTGTTAGAAGAAACAATACACAGTGGAAATGAGAATGAGAGCTACTTTCCTGTTCAAGCAGAAATTAAAGCATGCAAGGAGAGTGGAGGGGAAAATGGGCTTGGTGCATGGTCATTTATTTTCCATGGGATTTTTACTGGTTGCGAATTCTTTTCTGGTCTCATTTTCTTAAGACTCTTTAAACACCTTGGCTTTGAGCTCAGCTAAAAGTCAGAGGATGGGTAGAATGTACTGGTGGGTCTTGCTCTGGGAGGGAGCATTTCCATCGCTTTATAAAATTAGTTTAGCATGGTAAATCTTTAGAGACATTCCTACCCTTATGGTGTACAGCGATAGAAGGAACGGTGATTGGAGCAGCAAGTGTCTGTTTGTTGGACCAAAGAACTGGCGCTAAGTGCCTGCAGTTATTTTTTTCTTTCCTCTTTCACATGCGCATGTGTGTGCATGCATACCCTGGGGTGGGGAATGTGACACATTTTGGAATGCTCTTGTGGACAAGGGCTTGCCAATAAAGGAAGTAAAAAGGCAATGGTCTAATTTTGTGAATTGCCCTCTGTACGCTGGTCTGAAGCCTTGAGTTTTGTGGGAGGACTGGTAGATGGACGGTTGATCGACTGTTGATCGACTAGAATTCTTTGCTCATTATCCAGTTGATGGCTGGTTAGCACATGTTTCTTAGCACCTAGTTCATGGACCAACTCGGGTCACTGAGATCTCCCTGACATGGTATAGCCCAGGGGTCAGCAATCCAAAAGGTAAGAGCCATTTTGAAAAATTCTTTCAATAACCAAGTGTGTTGAGAGCTGCAGTGTGTATAGCCTCCAGGTGGGGGTGGAGGCAGGGTGGAGCCTGAAACCAGGAGCAGGCCCCCTGCAGGGTCCCCCACTGGTAGGTAAGGGCCGCATTTGGCTCTGGAGCCGCAGGTTGCAGGACCCTCAGTCCCCCCAAAAGGTTGAGAAACACTGCATTATCAGGCTTTGTGCTGAATAATAGATGCATTATTACACTTCACAAGGGTGAGAGGGAGTTCTCCTTTGGTTTGATTTACTGGAAGCCCAGCCAGTTCATGTGGACTTAGTAAAACTCAAAGGGCTAAGAATTTAGATCCCTTATGGGGAGAAATGTTGTCAGGGGCTTAGTTTAGATTGTGAAAAATAACAAAGTACCGTAGTTTTCTTCAGTGAGACATTCCTCAGTTACATTGTAGTGCCCCTGTGCTTGATTCCTTAGTGCATTAAGTGGTAGGGAGTGTGGTTTCTTTCTGAAAAAGGAAGATCAGTTTCTTTCTGTAACAAATGAGTTGCGTGCTTATTCCTCTGTTGATGTCAGCTGTTTTTTAAGTACTTTGTGGACAGTTGTTGCTGTATATATAAAAGTACTTCTGTGGTATTAGCAACCATAATACCTCAGTCATGCAGGGCAGGCTGTTGATATCACTCCATCAAAACCATATGCTGCTGCTATGTCCAAACTATGTAGCCTTTCTGGATTCTAGCCCTCTGGCTTCCCACCCATCTGATAGTGACAGGCACAGCTTTCCTGTATGTGTATAATAGGTTTCTTGGTCTTAGTTCATAGAGGAAACAAGTATCAGGGTAGCACCCACTGTCTTAAATTAAGGCTGTGGAGTACTTAACATCTCAGAAAATCAAGTTTCTTGTTTTAGTCATTGCAGTCGCACAAGTGGTGTTACCTTGACAACGAATTCCAAAGGGGCAGCTGTGTTAGTCTAGTTCAGTAAAACAAACAAGGAGTCTGACAGGTGTACCACTTGTTCCTTTATTTACTAGCCTCACTCTTTGGTAGTGAACCGCCTTGCTTAGCAGGAGGATTTATTTCATGACATTCCTCCTAAAACTTCTTAAAAATGATTTTCAGAAAAGGCACTTCAAGTTGTTTCTCAAATTATGGTGAGGGTTTGAGAGTGGTCATGATCAAGTGGTCCAAAGACTGAATTTGCACCTATAAAATTCTGATTTAAAATTCTGAGTTTACTACAGTGATTGATCTCAGGCATGTTGTGTAACTTCTTCCAGCCTCGGTTCCCCCAATCTAAAAAAAAAAAAAAGGAGGTTCACTGGTTACAGTTTGCAAAATGCTCTGAAAGTGGACAGTTCTGTGCAAGTTGACTGTAGTGCTGTAGTGAACCCTCCAATTTTGAGAGAACATATTGAGAGGCCCTAACAGTGGAAGATTGATGGGAATGGGTGGGGAAGTGGAAGAGGTGATCGGTAAAAGACTACCCTGCTTAAGTGGTCTACATAATAAACATGGGAGGATTAATACTTTCATCCATGAGAGGGTTTGCATTTGGCTATTGGTCAGTTTCTAGGATGCTTGAAAGCATTCAAACTTAGGTCTCACAACATACATCTTATTGAGGCATATCGCTGCATTGAGCAAGTGTGTTTCTTCATACATCATTGGGAGACACCTGGGAAGCAAGCTGAACAAAGCTTAGAAGTAGTCAGTGTTTATAAACAACCTGAGGTTTCTCTGTTTCTCAGTGTAGTGTCTGAGCACTTACATGTTTTGAAGGAAAGTTAACAAGGAAGAGAGAGTGAAATATTACCTCCATTTTTACAGAAAGATCTGAGGACAATGGAGGGAAGTATCACTCAGTGTTTTTGGTGAAGGTGGGATAGAACTGAGTTAGCTCAGCACCTTTATTGAAAAGAGAGAGAGGAACCATCTTCAGCTGATCATGGGTGAGTGGAGGGAAAGGAATGTAGAAACTGGTCCAATAGGAGGAAAAATTAGAGGGAAAATTTGGAGCTTCTCAGCCTAGTCACTCCATATGTGTTCTGTGATTGAAAAGGAATTGTAGTCCAACGAATGAGCAAGAAGCAAATAATGAAAGAGCTAGCAAAAAGACAAATATTCCTGTTTGACATGATTAAAAAAAAAATCCAGTTAACTAATTTAGGTTACAACAGAATTACAGATCAAGTTCTACAGAAAACCACTGTGAATCCCTTTGGTCATTATGGAAGAGTTCGGGTTTGTTTTCCATGTACACAGAAAGGATACCAGCCTGAACTGGGAAGTGCCAGATCTTGTTAAGCAAGCACTAAACTTATGTAGGTCAGAAAGAGATGAAGAGTTTTTACTCAACTCAGCTTATTTGGCATGTGTTTCCAATCCATGGAGGAAGGCACAGATCTTTGTATAAGAGTTGAACAGGATAGAGAAGCCTACTAATACAAACTGATGTTAATTAGAAACAATTTAAATTGGAAAGCTTTGACTTTAACAATTGATTTCAATGTTGTTTTTATCTGTGCTTTTTTGTTTTCCTCAAGAATGGTTCATTTTCATTGATTGGCATAATCATTCAAATGATTAAATTGGGAATGAAATATAGCTTGTACATTGAATTTGGTACTTTTTGCTAACCAGTCCACCCAATATTTGTACATACTTATTTAAGTAGTTATCTTCAGATGCTAAACTTTGTAGGTTATGTTAGAAAATGGTGGTACATTTCACTAGATTAATTTTTTTACTTTCGATTTGCTTCAAGCTGCTTTTGCATGGAAATTGAAATTTAAGTGCAACACCTCAAGCTTTATAAAATTGTTTTAATTAGTTAAATAAAAGTACCTTGAATGTGCAAAATAGATCATAAAACAGGTTTATCCAGACATGTTTTTCATTTAAAACTGACTTATTGAACAATGGATGTATCTGTAGTTAGTGGATTGAACTCATTGTTTCTGGTCACCATGTCCTTCATGTTTTTAGAAGTAGTATGTCTCATCTTCTCCCACCTCATTTTTATTCATAGACTGAAAGAGGAAAACAAAATTCTCCAGCTTTTTCAACTTCAAATTGGTTTTTCAACTTTCTCAAAAAAGGTACTGTTTTCAATAACTGGTTTAGCACTTCAACAAACTCTAAATTGGTCGAGTGGTGTGACTTTCTTTAAAATTGTTAAGCAATCAGCTATTGCTTGAATGGTTTACCTCTTGCCCTGCAATATATTATGGTTGGCATTTCTAGGTGATTATTAGATGCTCATGTCATAGCAGAATCTTCCTCTTCCGCAAGTAGGCATCTACTGCGGCACTTTGAGACTATTGGCAAAGGAAGTGAGACACTGTAAGTGCTTGGTGCTTGAGCCATATGCTTCTTTACTGCCTGTAGTTTGGCTTTATTGTTTTTTTTTTCAAAGTTTCTTGAAGTTCTTCCAATTATTCAAGAGCCACAGCAATGCAGCAGTTATCTTTTTGTGGTTTGTCCAAGCAATAGCAATAGGTTTCAGCATAGTCAGCATATCTTCTACATTTCTCCTCAGTCTAAAGTTGCCTACTCTGGTTGGGATTGTTCCATCTGTTGTCACAATTTTCTTACATTGTCATAAGGATAGGCTAGTTTTTCATGGATATGTCAAAAGAATCAACTGTTGAATTCCACTTTCTTTTGTCAATGAAGCAGTGAAGATTGTGTCAGAAATAGCTAAGAACTTAAGCAACACTTTTCAAAAATTTCTGGAGTATTGGAGGCTTTAGTAAAAAGAAGCATTACATATGTTCTAAGTTTCAGATTCATGTTATCTTACTCTAGATTTTCTTTCAACTTGATTTCCACGTATTCTATTGTCAATGTATTAAGTGATTTTAATGAATTGTAAGTTTAGCCCTTCTTGTAGGTCAGGAATATTAAACTCATTTGCTATGGCAGGCCAGGTTTGACTTAAATGTACTTAAAGTGGGCTGTATGTACCATAAATCAAAATATTGGGGCACTCTCACGGCATCACAGAGCTCTATGTATGCAAAACTATGCCCTGTGATACCACAAGATCACATTCTTTCTGTTAGAGGGAGAGTGTGTTATCATGGAGCGCAGTCTCCAGTGCATGCATGCACACACACAGAAAAATAAGCAATAAAGACTTGAAAAAAAAATATATATATATATTTTTTTACTATTGGTCTGAATCCAAGCATTGATTCTTTCATCACCACACTGCCTGGGCAGTGGCTGGCTGTTGCTGGTAAACTGTGATATTGTGAGACAGCACAGCACTCTGCAAGAACTGTATACTCTTGGAGTATCATGGAGCACTAGATATGTGGGACCTCACTCAACAATACTGCAAGACCACCCACTCTCCTTAACAGAGAAATTGTTGTCCTATGATGTGCAGTCATAGGCTGGATGAAAGATGTTCATGGCCTGTATTTCCTGAAGCCTGTATGTGTCTCACCCTTGTAGTGGGTTGTCATTACTGCAATTTTAATTGTAAACAGCATTTTTCTTTATTTAAAAAAAGAAAGTTGACATCTAAAAAATCCAATTTAAGTCGCAAAAACCTTTTTTTCTTTTAACTTTAAATAATTGTATATTTATTCTCTTGATAGGAGTAAAGAAGCATTAATGAAACGAAACGAGGAAACTGGTGTGAGGAGGACAGGGAAATAAGCAGGCACCAATCATAGTGAAGGATGAAGGTTAACCAAATGGCCATAACTGAAACCTGGTGGAATGGTAACTGATATTCTAGATATGGTAAAGGAGTCTTTCAGTAGTAGATCATAATTATGCGTACAGTTATTGGTCCTATTTTAAGGTGCCTTATAACTTCAGCTAGTTATTTAAAATGGTGCATGCAAACAGTGATAGAACTATTGTTTTTATAGAGATATGAAAACTAATCTGCTTTAGCTAACAGTTCCTATGTTTGTGTAGTCCCAGGGTGGCCAAACTTATGGAACTCAAGAGTCACACAAATTGATTATTAAATCTTTGAGAGCCACTCTGAGGCATATAGCCATATGCTTTTACCTACTCCAAGTCACTAAGTTTAAAATTCATTGCACACTTTAATTTTATCATAAAAAGAGGGCAAATATTGATCCTACAAATGTCAGATTCTAATAATTACTTAAGGTTACCATGAAAATTAAGCCTACACAGTAAAAAAAAAAAAAACTTAGCTGTTGCTTGATGTAGAAGACTGCAGGCTAGTGGTGAGTTGTTTTTTTTTTTTTTTAATTTCCCACCATGCTATGCTTCTTTCCACCATCCCCGACCATGCCACCACTTCTCCCCACCATCCTGACCCGATCCTGAGTTCTTAGCCTGGGGCTGCTTTCCTAAATTGATTTGCTGACATTCTTCCAGGATCGCACTTTTTCATTCAAGAGCTGCATGTGGCTCCTGAGCCAGAGATTGGCCATGCCTGGTATAGTCCTTTGGCTTTGTTAAAATGGTGAGGTTCTAATACATGCAACTTGTAGTAGGATAAATAGGAATGTTCTTTTTGTAAACTTCACTGCTTGACACAGCTCCATAGCTGTTCTTGTCCAACTTAGCAAGAGACTCTTAGGGAAGGTACAAGAATGGTGGTGTGCTTCTGGAAGAGAAGCAACCAGTGTATGGCTCTTATTTCTGAGGTCCACTTGAGCTGATTCAGGCCCTGTGCTGTGTGTTGAGTTCTTCCTTGCCTCTGGATGTCAGTGGGCAAATGGATGGTTGGAAACAGTCTTTTGGGGCTTAGAATGGGGCAAGAGATTTTTAAGAGAGTTAGAGAAAAGTGAAAGCAGAACTTAGAGAGGGTAGAACAGTAGTTCTTAACCTTTTCCAATCACTGTACCCCTTTCAGGAGTCAATTTGTTTTGTGTATTTCAAGTTTCACCTCACCTGAACTACTAGCTTACAAAATCAGACATGAAAATACAAAAGTGTCACTCCATAGTACTACTGAAATATTGCTGACTTTCTCCATTTTACCACATGATTATAAAATAAATGAATTGGAATATTGATATTGTACTTGCATTTCAGTGTATAGTATGTAGAGCAGTATGAAAAAGTCACTGTCTGTATGACATTTAAGTCTGTGCTGGTGTCGCTAGTTCTTTTTTATGTAGCCCGCTGCAAAACCAGGCAAAAAATCTGTATGATTTGATTTACCCCTGGAAGACCTCTGTATACCTCCAGTGGTAGCTGTACCTTTTGTTGAGAGCCACTGTGGTAGAGAACACTGAATGGTAATGGGAGAAGAATGGAAGAAGAGAAAATGGGAAGAACTCAACACGTGCTGTGTTCTACAGCGGATGCCCTTTTATTGCTATTTGCAGTATCTCATGTACTTAGAATATGATGTATCACATACTGTGGAAAGTTATATTGGCCAGTGGTACTTTTTAAGTGCTCTGTATTTGAGGTAGCAAAGAAGAGCAAGTTGAGTGTTGTTAGGAGGGGTAAGAAGATATAATTTGTTTTAATTTTTGCTATGACCTTAAAATTTAAATAGAAAACTTCTTGTACTTGTGTATTGTGTTGTCATAACATAACTGTTTGATCTTTAAATTGCAAGGGGTATGTCTTGAGGAATTTGTAATTGTGCGCTTTTTTCACTTTGCCTGCGAGGCTTCATTCTGTGCTTCATAAGTGTTATGTAAATCTTGCTCAAGCACCTCTTATACCTAGAAGCTTTTTTCTCTTTCCATTTCCACACACAGCTTAGAAAAGATATAATTTATATTTCGTTATAATGCAAGCAGGAAACTAGTATCCCTGCCACTGTTGATGTAGACCCACACAGGGTGGGCTTTTGGTTGTACTGAGATTTAAGGCTTGAAAAACTGACCTCCATGATCATGCTTTAGGGGAGGGAGAGGCTGACTTAGTCCATGAAAGCCAGTAGAAGTGCCAACTGGAGCATGTGCCCTTTGAGTCTGATGGTCTGTGCAGTCAGCTATGGGGGAGCTCAGCTCGTGTTTGTCACAGCTGGTGACTTAGTATGATAGGCAGTAGTCTTTGAATCCGGGGACTGCGAGTTCAAGTCCTGCAGTAAGCCATCTTCTGAGAACGTCTGGCATCCGTGGTGTCATGCTCCAGGTGTCATCTGCTTTGGTGAGGTCTGCAGGGAGGCTCCTCACAGAAGCTTTGCCTCAGGTGCGGTCAGTACTGCAGAAGAGCATTGGAGACCTGATGTTTCAAAGTGCTCTAAAATGCACATGTCTGAGGAGGTTGTCTGAAGAATTGGCACACTATGGGGATGTAAAATAGCACCAGAGAGGCAGGCACAAGAATCAGGTCTATCCTGGGAAGAGGTGTGTTGAATTCCTGCCATGTGGCACAAGGAGCAACAGACTGCATCTGGCCTGGGAGCTGGAAATGGTCATATTTAGGTCATGGCAAAGGCGCACAGTGCTGGGAATGGGAGCATCCCAAAATCCTTTACCCTACAGTGACCACTGGAAATGCTGCTAGGACTTCAGTGCTGTCCTCTCCCTTGCTCCCTCCAGCTGCTAGATGTGCTCCTCACAGTCCATCAGCTACCACCTTCCTTCTTCTAGCCTTACCAGAGGCATGGAGGTGCCAGAATGACAGGTGATATCTGGGTGCCGAGGAAACCTCTTTGTGCATGGGAAAACTTAATTGAGGCGATTTCTGTCTTGACCTTTCACCTTAATAGTTTCTATACAGAACTATTTTTGTATCATATTATATTACATTAGGATATTATATTACATCCATGAGAACCCTCCTTATGTTGGCACATACTGGAAGGATTGGCTTCCTCAGCATTGCAGGTGAGCTACAGAATCATTCAGCAGTAGGTCCTCAGTTTCAATTCAGTTTAGCTCACTAGGGGCTGAAAATTGGTCCCATTTACCAAGTGTTTGGCCTCTATGAGCTGATTTTTGGCTTTCCTGTGCTTGGCAGACTCAGGCCAAGGACTTCATGGGCAATGGAAGCTGAACTGTCCCCCTTCCTCCTAGTGGAAATTTCCTCTCCCATCCGCCAGGACCAGGTTTGAGGTATTTTGGTGCAGTTATGTATGTGTGAACCTTGCCAGTTCACTGCCCTGTTAATAAACTGGCTGTTTCATTCACCAGAGCTGTCACTTCATTGTTTATCAGCACTAAATGTATCTAGTACTTCTAATGGAAATTTGTTGTTATATGAAAATTAGCTTATTACTTTAGTTCTGTAGTGTATTAATGTAACTCTGTGCCCTGCTTTCTCCCCAGAAGGCAACAACCCAGTGCTGTTTTGTTCCTACATAACTCCTAACCTGTATTTTCTAAACACATCTTGTTGTTTGCCTTTGCATGGGAAGTTGGCCTGTTAAGTCTGCTTATTTGCGTCATGTCTTGGCAGCTCTTCTAATTCCTTTGGGACAAATTCTGCCACTCTTACGCTGACTTTTTGGGAGGGTAGTTCCTATGGAATTCATGACAGTCTGCCAACTGACATTGCATTGCTTGGCCTCCTGTTCTCCTCAGTCTTTCTCTTTGCTTTAGTAAAAATCCCAGACTGGGGAATTCCTCTAGGCCCTTAGCAAATCTTTCTTTTTATGAAGATTTGACCAGAAGTTAAAGTGGAGTGGAGAGTTGGAGGAGAATTTGAGAATTGGAAGATGAGCAAGTTCTGGCTAGTGATGACCTTAGTTTACTTCCCAACATTTTCTCCTGCTCTGAAAGCTATTGTGATAGTTGTCCAGTCTTAACTGTCTTTTCTTCAGTGTTCAGTACAGTATCCATTGCTGTTGTTTGGCTGATAAAACACCACTTCTCAAGCTTTGGTGTGGGATTTGTAGTGCACATGGCTCTTAGTGCAGACAATAAGTGGCTTAAATCTAATTTAATGTGATAACGTGAAGCTTGTCTCATAGTGAGGTTTAATTGGTTTACAGTAATGTACAGTTATTATGTGGAGACTGACATGGCATTAAGCCAGCTTCACTATGAGAGAATGAAACTTGACTAGCTGCTGACTTATTTATTGAAAATTGGGTAGTCATCTAGAACAGTGGCTTTCAAATTACAGGTCTGGACCCAACATTCGATTGCAGGCACTCAGGTACTGGCTCATGGCAACCCCTGCCACCACCACCAAAACACTGGAATGCATTGTTCAAAGATGTAACTATTGGGTCATAGGCATAAATGATTTTTTTTTCAACTGGGTCCTGAGGAAAAAAGTTTGAAAACAACTGACTCAGAGCAGGGTTTGGCAACCCAGAAGATAAGAGCTATTTTTAAAAATGCCTTCAGTAACCAAGTGCATTGAGAGCCCTAGTGGATGTAGTGTCCTGGAGGTTAGGGTGAGGTTGGGGGGTGCTGAGATTGGGCACCTGCCACAGAGTCCCCTAGTGGCAGAAGGTGTGGGAGCCCAGAACCACAAGCAGGCAGCTAAAGAGCTGCATGTGGCCCCGGAGCTGCAGGTTGCAGACCCTGATCTAGAGAATTGGCTGACTGGTGGATAAGCAAATGAAAATAAACAAATGACTGGGAGACTTTGGAAAGTACAGTGGGGGACCCGTTTACACGTGGGTGTCGGAGGACAAGCCCCTGGCAACCACATGTAAACCGCCCTGTGCGTAATTGGGACTGGAAGGTCGCTGCCCCAGGGAAGGACCTGGGGCACTGGCCCAGGCCTGCTCCCTGGCTGGAGGCCTTACCCCTGGCCCCGATTCTGTGCTGGGGTCCGACCTGGCCTCAAGTGCCTGCGGCTGCCAGCCTGCCCTGGATCCCTGGCCGGGGACAGGGCAGGGAGTGGCAGCCGCGGCGGCTTCTGGCCCCGTCCTAGGCCAGGCTACCTGCGGCTGCTGCTCCCTGCCCTGTTCCCGGCTGGGGCTCTGGGGCCAGGCTGGCAGCAGCAGGTGCCTGAGGCTGGGTCCGACCCCAGCACAGAATCGGGGCTGGGGAGCAGGTCCAGGGCTGGTCCCTGGGGTCCGTCCTTGGGGCAGCGATGTTCCTGGTCCTGTTTACACAATGTGTGTTAACAAGACCCCCGCATTAATTTGGGGCTTTTGGGGGACATGACTACCTCGTGTTAACTGGTTCCACATGCGAACCGGTTCTGTGGTAACAGTCCCCACTGTACTTGGTCTTTCTTTGAGTGTTGAATAGATCCCACTCCTGTGATGAGCGTATACATCTGTGCACAAGCAGATAACCCTTTGGGAAACAGTGACTCTTAAAGGCTACAAATACACTGTGGATCTCAATGTATGTAAATAAATGTATTGCATGGCCCTTTTTTCTTGCTCCTTGCCATTCATCTGCTGGAAGCAGTAAGTCAGGATCTCTTCCTCTCACTCACCTATTTCAGCTTTTCTTAAAAAAAAAAAGGGGGGGGGAGGGGGAAAATCCTCATAGCAGCTCATGTCACATGTTTGAGTGTCTGTCTTAGAGAAGAGCAGTGCCAAGGTAGCTCTGTGGTGACCAGCTGGGCTACCCTACCCAGTTGTTGTCAGTTGGAATTCCACACTTCTGTCCTGCAAGGAAAAAAAAGCATTTGAAGTCTGTTTCAGAGCTTGTTGCATTTTTGTGCCATGTATTTGAGTGGGAATGATTCTACTTGTGGACCCTTTTCTGGGGGGGGTTTGGAGGGACAAGGATATTGCATGGGTCATTCCATCTTGACTCATTTAAAAAAAAAAAAAAAAAAAAGTCAGTGCAGCTGTCATGGGACAAACCAAGTCTGGCTTATTTTAGCTATTTTGCTGCAAAAATGGGGGAAGAATCATGCTTTATAATGAGGTGATGTTTATTTGTATTATAGCAGTGCCTAAGAGTGTCAGTCTTGGATTGATGCTACTTTCTGTACAGACACAAAACAAGGAGACGGTCTGAGACTCAAGGAACTTGCGATCTAAGCGTTGGATGAGAGAGCAGCTAGATACAGGTGAACAGGAAGAGCATAAGGAAACAATTACCATCTCCGTGTTGGTGACTCTTGTATCTGTCTCTCTAATCCAGACTTGTCTCCAGCTATCCAAAAGGAAATCTCAGGACAGCTACTCCTGGATGTCTAACCATCACCTCAAGCTCAGCACAGTGAAACCAGAACTCTTAAATGACCCCTTCCATCAAGACATTCCGACTTATCTTTTCTCAATCACGGTGTACACCACCACCATCATACCTGTCTGTCAGGCCCCAAACTGAGGGGCATCCTCTTTGACTAGGAACTTTCTCTAGGTCCTGACATCCAAACTATATCAAAGCATGGCAGATTCTTTCTGCACAACATCTCTAAGATACAGCATTTCCTACCCATCCATTCAGCTGATACTTTCATCCAGTCTCTTATCAACTCTCTCATTACAGCAACATCCTTTTTTCTGTACTTGCTAAGCCTCTAGTGTCAGAAGGGACCAATATGAGGGCCACATCCAAGGTTCATGGTGTATGTGCAGGGGGGCGAGGGAAGGGGAGTGGTCACGTGGCAGGAGGGGGCAGAGCTAAGCAGGAGTTTTGGGGGGAAAGGATGGAGCAGGGAAACAGTTCTTTTGCATTTTTTGTTTTTTCACTCTTTTCCCCCCACAGTTTTACACTTTTGTACTCACCCCTGCTAGTGTGGGGGAAGGGTGGGAACCTGGAGGGAGGGAGCTGGGAGGCTGTGGGTTGCACTCTGTTTTTTTCTGTTGGTAGCATGGGGGAGTGGGGCAGATAGGGGCCAGGAGCTTTTGCACAGTTATCAACCTTTTTTAAAACTTGGTAGTGCAGGAGAACCAATGGGAACCCAGAGGGGGGAGCTGGATGGGACCTACTCTGGGTCCTGGGGGCGAGTGGCTGCCATGCTCCACCAGGGCACCTCTGGGCCAGCCAGGCTTGCCAGTCAGGCCAGCTTTGTGTCCTCAGCTGTCCCCTGTGCACAACCCCTGCTGGGAGGGAAAGGAGAATGGGGGCTGAGTGAGCAAAGGAAGGTCTGGACTCCTCAGTTGGGTGGGGGAAGGAGAGACAGAAATGGGGGATCTCCTCAGCCGTCCCCCCAGCTGGAAGAGGGGGCTGTGTCCTGTGCTGTCCGTCCCCCCCCGCGCAAGTCCCTGACCTGCATGGGCTCAAGCGGCTGCTACTCCTTCCAGGCAGAGACGTGACAGGCTGCTCTTAAAAGGGCAACATCTAGCTCCCCGCTGCTCTCCAAGGGAGGAGAGATTGCCGGGGTGTCCCTACCTATGGGGCCAGGTGCTCCTGTCAGGGAAGAGAAGAACAGGAGCTACAGGTTATCATGGGCTTGGGGTGCTCTGCACATTAATCTGTCTTGGGGGTCAGAATCACCTGCTCACCCCTGGCAGGCTGGGACCAGCTGCCACATGTGGACTTAAGGCACCTCAGGGTCAGCCCCCATCATGGAATGGTGAAGTTGGGAGTGAGGGTTAGGGGAAGCAGCTGTGCTGCTCTGACCAGGTTGCTATGGCCCATGTGGTAGGAGGATGTGGGGCATGCCACCAGATGCCTGGAAGGGAAGAGCATCAAGTGGCTGCAGGTGCAGCAGCAGTTGCTCTCCTGGCTGGTCCAGCTGGCAGGCTGGAGGATGGGTGCTTGGCCCATGGGCTGTAGTTTGGCCACCCCGATCTAGTCGGACCTCCTGCACAACACAGACCACAGGACCTCATCCACCCCCTCCTGTGATAAACCAAGTCATTTGGGCACATGCAATAGGATTGAGGTTCTACAATATGTCAAAATCAAGGAGTGCTGAAGTGATGTGGTAGTTGAACCTGTGTAGCACCCACATAATGTAAGTTTGAATCCTGCCTTTAGCTGTTTTCTGAGTATTAGATCTCTGCCTGCATTCTGCAGGGGAGTCCTGGAATTGACAGCAAAGTTCTGCTTTGAGTTGATACTTCAAGTGCTCCACAGGCATACTCAGATTTTCCGTTAGGAGCATTGTCGTGGAAAATTAATAGAGTATAGGTGAAAGTCTCTAGTAAGTGGTGGTTTTATGCTGCAAGCTCCTCATCTATTTCCTGAACAGTGGGTCTGAGAAAGCGGACAAGCCATGTAGCTGTGACTCTTAGCAGTGACAGTAGGGATTGCTGAGCACCGTGGAAAGTAGCTGTAATTAGGAACCCCATAATAAGGGCTGGTGTAATGTCAACATCCACTAATAGTGCTAGAGTTCTCTGTCTAATCCAGCAGTTCTCAGACTTTAAATGGGGCCTCCTCCTGTGGACTTCTGTGTGACAACTGCACCCTTCTCTTCCACCAAAGCCCCCCTCACTTTCAGGGGAAAAACTCAGGACTGGATATCATAAGGTGGAGTTTGATGGCTTGATTGGGGCGGGGCAGGGTGAGCAGCAACTCCCCTGCACCACTGAAGAAAATGGCAGCATTGGAAATCACACCTTGTCATTGAGATTATCCTTGGGCACCAGTGTGGGTGCAGCTGCCACTGCTGAGAGCCTGCAGTGGCAGTAACACAGGGAGCAGACCCAGCAGGGTGCTGCAACTGCTTTGTGGGGTGGACAGTGGCTGCCAGGAATGGTGCACTGACTGGAGCTGGAGGCAGCTATGCAAAGTGTGGAGCTGAGCTAGCTCCTTCCTCTGCACCACGCAGCAACCTCCCTCTGTGTCTCATCCCTTCTTAAGGGTCCCCCACTCCCAACACCTTTCCAGGGATGCTGCTGTGAGGTACCAGGGTAACTGATCTCACCTCGGCACCCCTCACCCAGAAGAAGGAGATGGCTCTGTCATTGTATGGTGGGGAAGGCATTGCCTTCCTCTTCCCCAAATTCTGCAGATAGTGCTCCCTACAATCCATCTCATGCTCCCTTGGGGGACCTGCACCTCAGTTTGAGAATGGCTCCTGTAATCAGTCGTAACAAGAATTTTTCATGGTTCTCATGAAAAATACCCACAGAAAACAAACAGATTAAACTTTTTACAATAGTTTATCCAATCTACACAAACCAGGGGTTTACTTTTATCAGTTTCACATCTCAAAATGCTGTCAGTCCCTGGAAAAAGGCATCTGAAGTCAGTTACACTAGGAAACAAACTTGAACTGACTGATCCGCTTTTTAAAGTGGCTGACCTGAAATGTGGTTTCCCTCAACAAACTGCTATGAAAAAATCAATTGGTGCATGAATTACAGTATATAAATGATGATCTAACCCAAAATAAGAGTTTTGGTAGACATTTTTTACCCTGTTATAATGGAAAACCTGGTGCAACCTTCTCTGGAGGCACTCTTGCCCTCAGCAAACTGTTGTGCCACATCAGGACTGAGCTATAGTTAGTAGTGTATGATGGGGTCCTTTGACCAAGGAATTCCCAACATACAGCCATGCAGTGCTTATTTTAACTTTTGAAATGGTCTAAAACCCATGTACATAGCCAGATTATCTTGAGTATTGGTATTTCAACAGAGGCTGAGATACCTTTTGTGAGAATATCTATTGAGATGTTCCCAACAAGTCTACCAGTAGTTGTCCACTCTTACCAGGCCCTGCTTCTCCAAAAAGCAAGGGAGGTGCCCCCAGAACCTGAATGCAGAATTAAGGCTGATCAGTAGCACTGTGTACAGTACCAAAAAGTTGAATGCTTCTGTACTCCTCAAAACCAGGAAATAGAGAGCTTTGTGGTGCCCACCTTCATTACGCAACCTTAACTCTGCCCTCTTTCTGTGACATCTCAGACCAATCTGACAGACAATACAGTTGTACTCTATTCTTATTGTGTGGAGCACTACAGAGACACACGACATGCTATGTTAGCAGAAACTGGTAGACCAAGTCCTGCATAAAACAAATATTGTGTGGACTGAGCTTATTCAACACCAGTTGACTCTGCCTGACCATTCTCATCCTCGTCTTCACCTATTCTGCACAGTTCACTTTCCAGTGGCCAGATGTTAGCACCCCTTATCCTAAGGACCACCTATGGAGCGTCACATGCATTTACCTCAGCACCAGCCAGCTGCTAATTCCCGTGGCAAAAATAATCGGTTATGCTCCTCTTCTTGCAGAGCAGATATGACTCAGCATGGAAATGAGTGGTCTGTGATCCCTTGGGGTGCAGATGCACTCTCCCCACATTGTAGTGTGAGCTGTGGTGATCTACTGCAAGTAACTGCTGCACCAATCAAGGCAGTTGTCCTAGCACGATGAAGGGCTGTTACACTGCAGGCAGATGGATGGGAGAACACGGTTTTGTGGGACAGAGCACCTTGCCTAAAATACCTTGCATGTTGCCAAGTTCCAAAGGGGTAGCTGTGTTAGTCTAGTTCTGCAAAACAAGTAAGGAGTCCTGTGGCACTTAAAGACTAACAAATTTATTTATCACATGAGCTTTCATGGAAGAAAATCCAGCTTCATCAGATGCTTTGAAGATGGGGGAGTTTACAGAATGGGAGGAAAATACAGGGCCAGCGCAACGCAGTAAGTGATGTAAGCATTGCAGAGCGGGGCTGACATTGGAGGGGCGCCCCCTTGCAATGCTTACAGTGTGCCCCTTCCCCCTGCCACAGCCAGCGCAGTAAGGGGGAAAGGTGCCAGTAAGGGGGAAAGGTGCTTTGACCTGGGCACCAATTTAAAAGGTGCTGTGGGGAAGCCATTGCCAGTGCCACCTCTGGTCACAACAGGGAAGCGATTCCTCTCTGCTGGCTCTGGCTGCAGTGGGGGGACGCAACTGCCCCTGCTGGTTCTGGCCCTGGCAGAGGGAAGCGATTCCCCACTGTGGCCGGAGCTGGCAAGTGGGATGCCTTCCCTGCTGCAGCCGGAGCCGGCAGTGGGCGGGGGAGTCCCTTCTTCCCATCACAGGAGCATAGGGATCTCCATTGCCAGCTCCGGCCATGGCAGGGAAGCCATCCACCCGCCAGCTCTGGCCATGGTGGGGAATTGCTTCCATCTGCTGCGGCCAGAACCAGCAGGGGTGATCGCGTCCCCCTGTCGCAGCCAGAGGTGGCAGGGGCAGTGGCTTCTCCGTGTGGCTGGTGGGGGGTGGGGTGGGCGGGCAGACCGGCAGCGCTGCACCATGCCACCCTTTGGCTCGCCTGGTTCTTGGCATGAGGGCAGTGGTGCGGCTGTGTGGGGTCTGTCATGGGGGGGGCAGCGATGCAGTGCTGGCAGTCTGCCCCACCTCTGCCATGTGCGCTGCTCTGGGCTCCCTCTGGAGCAGCGGGGAGGGGACGGGAGGCAGTGCCAGCTCGGTGCTGCCTACCGCTTCCTCTCCGCTGCTCTGTCAGGGAGCCCAGAGCAGTGCACATGGCGGGGGGACAGGGCAGACTGGCAGCACGGCATTGGGCTGCCCTTTTAGCTGCTCGCCCGGTCCCTGACATGCTGGGGCGCAACACAGGGGTCTACCTCTCTCCTGGGGCAGCCGGCCCTGCCTCTCAATGCTGGGGGGGGGCAGAGGATGATTTGACTGGGCCCGGCACCCTCCCAGGGACTGCCCTGCCTGGGGAGGGGTGGGTGCTCATTTATTGGTTGCAGGGGGGTGCCAGAAACCCTAGTGCTGGCTCTGGGAAGATAAATGCAGGGGAGTGTAAGTCATGGGATCATGGGACAAAGGGGGATTTCCTCCCAGAAAGCTCATGCAATAAATGCATTTGTTAGTTTGTAAGTGCCACAGGACTCCTTGCTTGTTTTACCTAAAATGGAATATGCCTTTTGGCTATTACAAGATGTTTCTGCCCAGTGGCTCTTCCCAACTCCAGGGGGCAGAGTGAAAGTTGCAGGATGGGGCTGGCCTGTACCTGAACTGTGTAATTCTTGGCTTTCAGAAGTTTAAGTACAGATGTGTGTGAGGGTCTGGAAGAGTTCCAGGCCCTACCAACCACCTTTAACTACTAGCCAGGTTTTTCACCATTGAATCCTAATTTAACTCGGGTCTGTGGCTTGTCCAAACGCTTTCCTTGCCTCATCTCTGACTCAAACCAAGAAGCCCCAAGGTAAGGTTGGCACAAAAATAATAATACTTCGTTCTTAACCTCTGAAGAAATGCTTTCATGCTGTGTGTGTAAGATCTAAGTGAGACAGGTCTTGTGGTTATGCTTCAGTTGGATCCAGGTTTTACAGTGACATGGGAGGGAGTGGGGTGAGATGAGAGCTCTTGATTGTTTCAAGCTCTTCTGCTGATACTGGCTCTGTAGCTTCCCATGTGGCAATCGTGTGTCCTGCAGTGCACCTATGGTACTCATTTATAATGGTAGCCTTTGGCTGAGTGTGTACATGTCTTTGTGTTCCTTGTTCTAGAACCAAGGGTAAATAAAACCCACACCAAACAGTTCGTTCTCTTTCCAGCAGCACAAGTGATGTGGAAGTAAGTTCCCTGTAGGCATTAGGACTCGGTCATATGGATATTTGACCTGTCCCAATCCAGCCTTTCTCCTTTCAGAAGTGTGATGCCCCATCTCAAAAAAAGATGTATTAGAATGAGGAAAGGTACAGAGAAGGGTATCAAAAAATAATTGGGGGTAGGGAACGGCTTACATCTGAGGAGAGACTCAGAAGTCTGGGTCTGGTCACCTTAACCAAAAAAAAAAAAAAAGACAGCTAAGCAGGGGTATGATAGAGGTCTATGTAATAATGAATGATGTGGAGAAAGTTAATAAAGAAATGTTACTTACCTCTTCACAAAGCACAAGAACCAGGGTCACCTAATAAAATTAGCAGGAAGCTGGTTTTAAAATCAAGTACTACTTCATGGAAAACATGATTCACCTCATTGCCAGGGAATATTATGAATGCCAAAAGAGTAGCTGGGTTCAGAAAAAGAATTCAAGATGTTTCTGGAGGATAGGTCTATCAGTGACTATTAGACATGTCCAGAACATAGGACTGTCTTTAAGCCTTTGATTGCCAGAAGCTGGATGACACTAACTCAGTGACTGCCCTGTTCTGTTCATTCCCTCTGAAACACTTGGCACTGGCCACTTTTGGAAGACAGGATACTGGGCTAGTTGGGCCATTGGTTTGACCCTGTCAGGCTATTCTTATGTTCTCTGTGGGCCAGCATTAAGGTTTCTTTTCAAACTCTCTTGGCTAGAGAATTCTAGAACCAGATTAGTGGCTGGGTCAGTGTCAGTGCTCTTCCTGATGCCAGAGACAAGTCCTTCCAATGCTCTTTAGGCAGTTTGAATCCAGCACAGTTCTTATCCTGGTCCATCTGGAGAAGGAAGAGCTTGCCCAAGATGTAGACTGGTTCCTCTATAGGTCCAGCAAAGTCGCACTTTATGCCAGAGGACTGTGTTAATTTTAACTCCATCTCCTGATTGCTAGGTAGAAATATTCAGAGGGGTAGTAGCCATGTTAGTTTGCGTGCAGCAAAAACAGTGAGAGTGCTGTGGCACCTTATAGACGAACAGATTTCTGTGGGCTTAAACCCACTTTGTCAGATGCATCTGACGAAGTGAGTTGGAGCCCACGAAAGCTTATGCCTGAAGAAATCTGTTAGTCTATAACAGGCGTGGCTAAACTGCAGCTTGGGAGCCGCATGTGGCTTTGGAATGAAAAAGTGTGGCTCGTGGAAGAATGTCAGCAAATCAATTTAGTAGGTAAAAGAATATGGCTATATGCCTCAGTGTGGCTCTTGAAGGTTTAATAATTAATTTGTGTGGCTCTTGAGTTCCACAAGGTTGGCCACCCCTGGTCTATAAGGTGCCACAGGAGTCTGGTTGTTTTTTGTCCTCATTGTTCAGGTTCTTACAGGCATTCAGGATCCATTGACCTCAGTAGGTCCTGGAATTATCCAGGGGGAGCACACACTTCAACTTGAGATTGTGCTGTAAACTCAGCCTCCTTTTCATTCCTTGTGAGGAATCTTTCTGATAATGGGCTGCTGTTGGATGAAGTCCAGTCTCTTGTGGAAGTGGAGGCCATCATGGAATGTTTCTAAATAATCTAATACACATGCATAACAAGTCTTTACTGTTGGTCATTTTTGCGTGCTTTACCTCGATACCTTTGTTCACTGCTTTGCTATTACACATCAGTAATACATGGGTACAGTATAAGAAGGTCTTAAAGCCCATTTCTGCTTTCTGTGAAGACGTTAAAACCAAGACTTGGTCCCTAGACCTGAAATCCATCATACATACCTCTTTCCTTTTGAGTATTTCAGTTCACTTGTGATACTAGTGTAAAGAGCCTTATACTTAGAATGCCTAAAAATTTCATACTTCCATTGTTTACCCCAGATCTTTGTTTAGCAGGGATAGCCTCGGGGACAGGGAGATGACTTCTGTTGATCCAGTGAAATCCTGTTAAGATTTGTCAGAATGGTGACCTGGTAGAAAGTGCTGTTTCTCACTCATGGTTTGTGTTGTACAGCTTAATTTGTTTGGCAGCTTGTCAGGTATGCTAAAAATTCCAAAGCTCTGCACACGTGCAGCAGCCTAGGTACTACAGTATAGACCCTGTGGGCAGAGCCTTGGACAAGGTCCTTCTGAAGAAGCTTGCAGAGTCAGGGAAGGTACAGAGAACTAAGCAGGGCTGGGATGAGGATCCTGTTTGCTCCACTCATCCTGCACTGAATGAGGTGGGTCCTGGTGGGACTGTGTCATGTAATTGCATAATGTAAGGGCCCAAAAAAAGGTTCCATGGGAAACCTTAAATCTGGCATTTCCTTTGTTTTGAGTGCTCAATCTGAAAGCCACACTGTTTTTGTATAATTCTTTGGGATGTAATCAAATCTACTCTCTCTGACTTCAGCTAGGAATTGGTCTGAATTTGACTGTGTTCCTTTGACTTCCAACTAGCCATGTGCAAATAAACTGAAGAGCAACTCTTTCCAAAAGCTAACATGAAGACCTGTATAGTAATTGTAGTAATGAATTTACAGGAAATCAGATAATGATGTAAACAAGGAGTCCTGTGACACTTTTCAAAACTAACTAATTTATTGCTTGAGTTTTTGTGGGCATAATTCCTCTTCTTCAGATACATGAAGTGGAAATTGCAGTGTCAGACATACACACGTACAGAGAAGGGCGGGTCATAAGGTCAATTCAGATTCTTTCGTGTAGCGACAGTCCGGTTTGGCCGCACTAAGCCAGACACCTACCGCTGCAACAAACCCCATTTCAAACTCTATCCGCTTATCTACTCAAGTGACACCATCATAGGACCTACTTGTATCAGCCATACCGTTAGGGGTTCGTTCACTTGCACATTTACCAATGTAATATATGCCATCATGTGCCAACAGTGCCTTATACATCAGCCAAACTGTATTGTGTCTGTGTAAAAGGATTAATAGACACAAATCGGCTATCAAGAACTGTTACTTTCAAAAACCAGTAGGAGAGCGCTTCAGTCTCCCTGAACACTTTGTAACAAGTGTGAGACTTAAATACTTCAGCAAAAAATCTTCAAAACCAGACTCCGGCATGCAACTGCAGAGCTTCAGTTCATGTGTAGGCTTGACACCATCAGATTAGGTCTGAAAAGGGTCTTAAAATGGCTAACTTACTACCAAAGGTAGTTACCCCTCTTTTCGCAGTCTCACTTTCTCATCTATTAATGTTACAGAGCTCAAATCCTCACTGTCTGAGTCAAAACAACTTGTTTGGTTTGCTGAAGTAGACAGATTGCCCCTCTGGAGCTGTTTGAATTTGACCTTGTGAGCCACCTTTTATATCTCCCTAACATACTGTACTTTCCATTTCATGCATCTGAAGAAGTGAGATTATACCCATGAAAACTTATGTGATAAATATTAGTCTTTAAAAGTGCCACAGGTCTCCTTGTCTGTTTTTGCAGAAACAGACTAACATGGCTATGCCTCTGAAAATAATGACATGGTTATTGTGAACCGACATGCTTTAAATCTTTCTACTCTTTTTATCACATGGCTTTTCCATTCTTGTTTTTGTACTGTAACTGTTCACACAGCTTTACTATAGCTTTCATGCGGACTATCTGGAATAAATAACAGTAAGTATATGCCTAAGGACATGCATTTGCATGTTTTCATATTATGTTAGGCTCCTTCTATATCAAAACCACTTAGTCAATTTCATTTATATACTTGAGGTCTTTTGAGTGCATTAAATGACACTTATTAGAACAAAAAAATACAGGGTTTGCTGTATTGACTGTGCAAATAGTCCTAAGGTGCTGTGAACCTCAAATCTGTGAACTCAAACTTATAGGTAAATTTATTAAAGACTGTTAGAGTCCTGGAGAAGTTGATGGTGAAGCTTTATTCATAGGAACAGTGTTCAGACTTCTCTTTTTTCCTAGACATGCCACACAGTAAACTTCATTTAAAAATATAAATCCTGTTTGCTAAATTTTTATGTCTTAAGCTTTCAGAATTGAATTCTGGAACTGCTTGTACCAGATACAGTAAAAGATTTAGCCAGTAACTTAGAACACCATGTTTCTACAGGACAAAAGTGTGTGTAATTTGTGAAGATTTGCAGGAATTAATTCAGATACCATCTGACTTTACAATTAATTCAGAACATTGATCTATTTGATCTCTTGTGGTGAGAAGAAGAAAATGGCACCGCTAACATTAGATTGGTTGCTGGTATTGTATTTTAATTTAACCAGTTCTGTAAAACATAAATAAACAAATAAAAACCCTATTTTTAAAGCAAGAAATCAACCACATTTTATATTTAGTTCATCCTGGATGTGTATATCTGAAGTCAGAGTAGATGGGGAAAAAAGGGGTGTGTACATGTGTGTTTGTGTGTGTTCAGCGGTGGCAACTCAATTGATTTTGATTTGTGCCTCTGAGTCCTTATGGCTGTGCCAAGAACCTGCTTCTAAGCCTACTGGCACCAATTTTCTGTGTAAATGGGATCAACATTATTACTGTTCTGCCTCTATTGCACTTGTGACGATGAGTGAATCAGCTGCTGTTTTGAGTGAAATTGAGATCCTTAAGCTTCCCTCCTTTGTATTTCTCTGACCATTACACTATTGCCTGTCTCTTACTGGACTCGTCTTAGCTTGTTCTGCAGCCTGAGGTAAAGTGTCCTGTCCCCCTGCTGTGCTTCAAGATCTGCCCGTCTCTAGCTCCTTTGTCATTAGTAAAGTGTCACAATTGCTGATCCCTGTAATGATCTAAAACTGATCTCATATACCAGAAGAGGTACGAGCATATCTTTACCAAGGGGTTTAACTGCAAAGCAAAAGAGAGTGGTTTGCTTTGCTTTGCTTTCATTTCTCTGGAGGCAAATCCAGGCCAGCACTCTGGGTTAAAAATTGATTCATGGAGCCCTTTTGAGGTGATGTACTGGCATAGTTGGTGATGTGGAGCATGCATGCCATGTTGTTTCACCAACTGGTCAGTTTTAGTGTGTGGACAGGTCTCTCTTTTTTAGGGAGCTGGCAACTATTTACTTGCGTGGATTTAACTAATAAATGCTTACCCAGAGACTACTTGTTTTAGACTAGTAAACGGCAGTAGTTCTTCTTCCTCTATTCTAAAATCTGTGTGCTTAAATTATGTTGCCCCTCAAAGTGTTTTATTGTTCTAGGGAAGTAATTAAAACCAAAAAACCCCTCTTCAGTTTGATAGTTCTGAGTTGCTGACTTCTGTGAACTACAGGTGCAGTAAGAATGTAGGGATGCTAAGAGCAGACCTCAGAAAAATTGAAGCAGGGTGTTTGTTGTCAGTACTTAAATGTACAATGATCCAGTTCTTCCTCCTTGCATGCACCGAGACTGCTTTGGTTTAAAAGTGTATTTGTTGTTTATGTTCTGAAAGTAAAGACTGAATTCCCAGGCCTACTTTATATCATCTTTTCAGAAGGTGTATGAGAATTACAGGTAAGAGCAAGATGAGCGCCTTTGTTTAATGAGCAGGCTTGAGCTCTGTGGAAGCTGGAGATTATTCTGACGTTGACGAATCTTCCTTTTTCAGCTCTAATAAGCTCCCATATGCTGGTCAGTTAGAAGGTGTTGCTACCTTTGTTTTTCTAAAGGGAGTTGCCATGGTTCAGTTTTGTCAGTGAAGCTTCGCACTGCATGGGAATCCCGCTTTCTGTCACTTCCAAGGGAGACAGTCTGCACATTTTGAATGATGAGTATGAGTGATATGTTGATATGTGCAGTGTGATGAACTTGCAGAGCAAGTTCTAGATTTAGTGCAAGTAAATGCAAGATTTTACTTACTTTTTGCTCCTCCTTCCTCCACCTACCCCCCTTGTTGCTTCCACTGAGATGTCATATTTTGGTCTGGTGGTGGTCAAACTGCTGATGGTTCATGTTTTAGCTGGAAAAATGCTCCTTATTGGGATTCTGGTATGTCTGCATACAATGAAAAATGTTGAGTGGGCTGGGTTTGATTTCCAACAAATTTGTATCAGCTTCTGGGAGCTCTTTTGTTTAATAGAAATTCTTCTCTACTTTTCTCTTCCCCTTCCCACCCTTCACTCAGCCTTTTTTTCTACAAGGGTTTGCTGAGGTATAATTGTTTTAATCTTATGACTGAAAAGAAAAATGCAGAGATGCAAATATTTTGTGTTTTGAAAGGGCTGCATTGTTAAAGCTTGTTTCTTCATAGACTTTGTGTCTTGTTTAAAATAACAAGTAGCTAAGATGTAGCACCCAGATACTAGAATTTAGTAGTGAGAGAGATTTTGTAAAGGACATATATTTTTATATTGCTGAGCCATCAAAACACTTGTCCATGTAGGCTGGCAGTTGAGTGTAGGTTGGAGTGGCCAATTAAGAGAGAGGTATCAGTGGAGTTAGTGTGAGATGACTGAAGAGGTGGCAATGATTGGTTTATTGCCTTGTTTGCTGTGTTGTGATGCAGAAAGGAGACCGGAAGGATGGGGGTCCAATAAAAAGATAATTTAACAGGCTATTTTAAATGTAAATGCATCTGGAATATCAAGTTTTGCTTCCCTATTTCTTCTGGAGGTCTCTACTGGCAAATCTGGAGAGGTAATTAGGAAGCTTCATGTTCTAGGTAAGTGGTGAAGGTACTGGATCCAAAGGCTTACATGCATGCAAGCAATGCTGCTTTAATTGTTCCAATATAGTTAAAGTGGCACAGTATCCTAGTGTGGACACA
This sequence comes from Podocnemis expansa, assembly GCA_007922195.1. NCBI lineage: Eukaryota > Metazoa > Chordata > Testudines > Podocnemididae > Podocnemis > Podocnemis expansa. The sequence goes on along the minus strand of ML682022.1, from coordinate 4,412,723 downwards.
GTTGTTCTAGTATAACTATTCTTATACAGGAAGAGGAAAAAGCTATAAATGGTCATTTATTAAAGTAGTGCTTAAGAGCCAGCCAAAAATAGCAGCCCATTATGTAAGGGCCTGTAAAAGCAGAGTAGCAAATGGTCTCAGTCACAGAGAGCTTACCATCTAAAGCCAGGCAGACACAGGGTGGGAGAAAGGGTCTAACATACAAGTAGTGTGAACGTTCTGATGGCAGCAAACGTGCTAGTTCCATGATAGCTTTTACTGGCGGGGTTTACTTAGTAGGGCACAATCAGCTAAATGGAAAGGAAAGTGGTGGGGGACAGGGCAGGGTGGAAGAGAGCAAGTGCTGAGCAGGGGATTTGAGGTGGAGGCACCCAACTTTCAGGCAGTGTGGTTTTTCTTTACACCTCATAGGAAGCAAAGAACATACCTGTGGTATGTAAATTTCAAAGTGCTTCACTCTATTGCATTTAACAAGGCCCAATGCCTTAAGAGTGTGTGGGGAAGAGCATTGCATGTGGGGAGCCAGAATCAAAATCTGCCTCAGATAAACCAGTGTAATCCTGGAGTTTTTTTACTGAAATCTTGGGTGTTACAACAGATTTATTCCAGTTTCATTCAGAGCAGAACTTGTCATTTATTGTACATTCTCTAATGTTTATTGCTTGTATGGTGGCAGCTCTAGTCATGGTCCACGTCCCTTGTCATTCCAGGCACTGTAAAAGATGGTCCCTGGCACAAGGAGCTGTCAGGTTCTAACTACAAGACAAAACACATGGATGTAGACAGACGGGAGTACAAAGAATCAGACACAACATTGTCTAAATAGACCAAGCAGATGGAGGGAGAGGGATGTTGTAGCAGTTTATTTTACTTAAAGATTACCTGTGATCAAAGAATTTATGCATCCACATTTAAGGACAACTCTTGTCATTACAACTGTGCTTGTGGTGTTATAAAGAACAGAGCATGAATGTGCTTCCATGGAAAGTTGACTAGGGGCTTGTCTTCACTGATGGTGGCAAATACACTGCCATCAGTTCAGACTTCCTGTTTGCTCAGGTCTATGAAGATCTGCTGAGCTGATGAGGAAATTTGATCCCTGAACAAAACCCTTGCCACTGTGTAGCACTGAAATGGAGGAAGCCCCTCCCTTCAACACAGCATAGGGGACGTGCCAGGAATAGGGAAGCTGAACACAGATACACAAGTTATTTTAGGTAACTTAAGTATCTATCTCTTGACTGCTGCCAAAAAGAGCAGGCAGTGTAGATCTGCCCTAGAGCAAGACCCAGTTTATATGGACCTGCAGTGAACAGTATGGGATACATATATCCTCTTTCTGTATTCCCTTGTTTAGGATGATGGAATTAGGTAACAGAGTATCCCCTGACATCTGCTGGGAGGCCAATACAGCAGTGCATGGGCAGTCCAGGAAGTTTTTAGAGAGTGTTGGGGACAATTTTCTGGTACAAATGCTAGAGGAACCAACTAGGGGCCTTGCACCTCTCAACTTGCTGCTCACAAACAGGGAAGAATTGATCAGGGAGGTAGAGGTAAATGGCAAACTAGGCAGTAGTGACCATGACATGGTTGAGTTCAGGATCCTGATTAAGGGAAGGACAGAAAGAAACAAAACACAGACCCTGGACTTCAAAAAAGCAGATTTTGGCTCCCTCAGGGAACTGATGGGCAGGATCCCTTGGGAAGCTAATCTGAAGGGGAAAGGAGTCCAAGAGAGTTGGTTATATTTTAAAGAAACCCTGCTAAGGGCACAGGAAGTTGCCATTCCAATCAGGAGGAAGAACAGCAAACATGTAAGGCACCCAGAATGGCTTAGCAAAGAACTCTGCTCTGAGCTTAAACATAAAAAGGAAGCTTACAGGAAGTGGAAGCTTGGTTAGATGACTAAGGAGGCATATAAAGATATTGCTAGGGACTGCAGGGATAAAATCAGAAAGGCCAAAGGACAAATGGAGTTGCGGCTAGTGAGGGATGTAAAGGATAACAGGAAGGGGTTCTATAAGTATGTTAATAACAAGAAGAGGATCAGGGATGGTGTAGGTCCCTTACTGAATGGGGCAGGCATCCTCGTGACAGAGGATGAGGGAAAAGCTGAAGTGCTCAATGATTTTTTTTGCTTCAGTTTTCACAGGCAGGGTCAGCTCCCAGCCCACTACCATGGGTATGGCAGATTGGAGAGAAGAAGAGAGGCCCTTGGTGGTGGAAGGTCAGGTTAGGGACTGCTTAAGGAAGCTGGATGTGCACAAGTCCATGGGGCTCGATGAACTGCATCCAAGGGTGCTAAGCAAATTGGCTGATGAGATAGCAGCACCCCTGTCCATTATCTTTCAAAACTCATGGAGAATGGGGGAGGTGCCAGAGGATTGGAAAAAAGCAAATATAGTACCTATTTTCAAGAAAGGGAAAAAGGAGGATCCGGGGAATTACAGACCTGTCAGCTTCACCTCAATCCCTGGAAAAATTATGGAGCAGGTTCTCCAAGAATCCATCCTAAAACACTTAGAGGAAAATAAAGTGATCAGGAACAGTCAGCATGGATTCACCAAGGGTAAATCATGCCTGACCAATCTCATTTCCTTCTATGTTCAAATGACTGGTTTTCTGGTTGCAGGAAGAACCTTTGATGTGATATACCTTGATTTTAGCAAGGCTTTTGATACAGTTTCCCACAGCATTCTCATTGGCAAATTAAGGAAGTGGGGGTTGGATAGGTGGACTATAGGGTGGATAGAAAACTGGCTAGATCAACAGTTTCAGCGTGTAGGAATCAATGGTTCTATACCTAGCTGGCAACCAGTCATGAGTAGTGTGCCCCAGGGGTCAGTCCTGGGGCCGGTTCTGTTCAACATTTTCATCAATGATCTGGATGATGGAATAGACTGCACTCTCAGTAAATTTGCAGATGACACCAAGCTGGGGGGACCAGTAGACACGTTGGAGGGCAAGGACAGGATTCAGGGAGACCTAGATAAATTGGAACAGTGGGCCAATAGAAATCTTATGAGCTTCAATAAGGACAAGTGTAAAATCCTGCACTTGGGACGGAAAAACCCCATGCACTGCTACAGGCTGGGGAACATTCAGTTAAGTAGCAGCAGTGTAGAAAAGGACCTGGGGGTCATGATGGATGGGAAGCTGGATATGAGTCAGCAGTGTGCTCTTGCTGCCAGAAAGGCCAATGGCATACTGGGCTGCATCAAAAGAAGTATTACCAGCAGATCAAGGGATGTGATCATTCCCCTCTATTCTGCACTGGTGAGGCCACATCTAGAATACTGTGTTCAGTTTTGAGCTCCTCACTACAAAAAAGACAGGGACATGCTAGAGAGAGTTCAGCGGAGGGCAACCAAAATGATTAAAGGGCTGGAGCACAAGCCCTATGAGAAAGGACTGGAAGCATTAGGCTTATTTAGTCTGCAGAAGAGAAGATTGAGGGGGGATTTAATAGCAACCTTCAACTAATTGAAGGGATGCTCCAAGGAGGAGGGAGCTCGACTATTCTTGGTAGTAACGGAGGACAGAATGAGGAGCAATTGTCTGAAGTTAGTTAGGGAGGTCAAGGCTGGATATTAGGAAAAACTTTTTTACTAGGCAAGTGGTAAAGCATTGGAATGAGCTGCCTAGGGAGGTGGTGGAATCTCCATCTTTGGAGGTGTTTAAGGCCCGGCTGGACAAAACCATGCCTGGGATGGTTTAGTGGGAGTGGTCCTGTCTCTGGCAGGAGGCTGGACTAGATAACCTCATGAGGTCCTTTCCAACCCTATGATTCTATGATCTGAAAAACTAAGTGACTGAGCACATGGTAACACCCCTCCCTAGGTAACTGCAGTCTTAAACTTTTGTTTTTTAAACTGTTGCCCATCATAACAAACCAAGCTAATGATGTTAGATTAATGTGATCATAGTGAACATGCTCACATTCCTCATTTGTCCTGTCCCTCCTAAAACCAACCTTTGTTTGCTGACCCAGTTCTGAAACAATCATCAGGTTTTCCAAGTTGTTGGTTAAATTGTTCTTAATTATAGTCTTCACCCAGTAGCGCTGAATCAATGATCCTGCAAAACGTTTCCCTTGAAGAAGCACTGCTATGTGAAGAAGCTGCTCAGTGGCTAGGAAGACGACAACATCTGCAAACAGAGAGGACGTTGCTGAATATAAATCATTAGAAACCATACACTGAGTTCTGTTCTTGCTGACTCAGATATGGAAGTGGAGAAACTGACTTGGTAATTTGTTTGTTTTCTGGCTAGGCATGTGAAAACCTTCCCTTAACTCTTTTGCATTTTGCATAGTTCTGCAATAGTGTGTTTACTGGCATCCTTTCATGCAGCAGTCCCACAGTGTTTGGTAAACATTCACTTTATAAAAGAGCCTGTCGTGGTTATGGAGAACGGAGGATCAAACCGTTGCATTGCCTAAGCTGAATCATTTGCAGAGTTGGGTGGAATCCAAGAATCCTGACTCTTAGTGCCATGTGTTCTGACCCTTTTAGGAAGCATTCTCATTATTCCAAAATAAAGAACTAGTGACCTATAAATTCAAACGTAGTCAAACCTGAGAATTCAAACTTGGCTAGGGTTAGGGGAAGGTTAAAATAGGTCTAGTTTGTCTTGCAATGCTGGTTTAGCTTGTTGGACTGAAGATACTAGACATCCAAGGTTAGTGAGGTGGTAACTTTTAATAACACCACCTTCTGTAGTTGGTCCAATGAAGGTATTGGCTCACTCACTTTGTCTCTGCCTTGACAGATGAGATTCCCTGGGATCATGTCCTGAAGTCATAGGATGATGTCCCTGTCCCTTAGGGCATATCCTGGCTAGTGTAACTGAGGACGCATCAGTTTCCCATGTATGTTTAATTAATCTTTTTCCTGGTGAAGCCAGCCTTCTGATGGTTTGCTGTATGTGCCATCATGCTATGTCCTGTCATTTTCCAGTGTGCCTTCCACCTGCATCTGTTCTGATCTTGCCTTATTTTTTGCTTCCATTCTGTCTCTTCCACTCCCTCCTTGCTCATCAGAAAATTGCATGCTGCTTGGGTTTCAGGCATCCTGTAATGGTTCTGTGGTGCGAAGTGCAATGTTTTTGCAGCTTAGCTGATCATCATGGGAGCTTAGAAGAAAAACTTAAGGCTGCAGGTTGCTTCCCACAGTTGTTGACTGCATTACAGGCTGGTCTAGGTGAGGTCAGGGCAGAATGCTGCAGATTCTTAAAGAACCAGCCTCTTGCAGAGAAGTATGTTTGCTTTGGATAGGTGCAGATCCAATATCATGCATCTGTCTCCATCCACTCTTCTCTGCTCTATATGCCTTTGTCCCTACCTAGGCTTGGATGGGGGGATGTTGGTCTACTACTTGTTTGGACCTCTGCTCTGCTGTCTGCCTCAGTGTTTTGTGAGGGTAAGTTGTGCAGGTTTTTTAAAAACCATGATCACTTTGGTTGTAAATTTATTTTGATCTTGAGCATTAAAGGTGCTTTATATACACCAAGTCCTCTTTTCTAATACATCTTACCTACTGATAGTGCTTTTCATCAGTAGGTCTCAAAGAACTTGCTAAAAGTCAGTGTCCTTGTCCCATTTTACAGAAGAGAAAATGGAGGTACAGAGGTTAGCAGTTATCCTAATGTCACCCAGCAGACCCATGTCAGAAAAGAATTCGGGTCATCTGGGTCCCAGTTCAGTGCTATATCCACTAGGCCACACTGCCTTCCTGTAATGTAACATTTGGTAATGGGACTTTAGTACTGCAGAGTTAAAGAATTCCAGAGTTATGGCTAAATGCACAGCTTTAATGCTAGCTGTTTGAGCTCATGCTTTAGGAGACTGACTTTAAATATACAACCTCAACAAATTAGAGGTTTGGCCTAAAGTCAACAAGATGATATTGAATGAAGACAAATGCAAAGTACTACATCTGGGAAGGAAAAATCAAATGCACAGCTCCAAGGAGACAATCAGGCCCAGCCTGGCTACCTGCTCTGCTGCCTGAGCTAGCTCAGCTAGAGTGGCAGGGGGCTGACTGGGGATGACCTGTCACAAGGGGTTTATGGTAGATCACAAATTGAATGAGTCATCAGTGTGATGCAGTTACCCAATGGCTGATATTCTGGGGTTAAGGAAGAGGAGTGTTGTTAATGAGACATGGAAGATAATTATCCTGCTTTGCTTGGCACTGGTGAAGATGCAGCTGGAGTACTGTGCTTACTTGTCAGGGCCAGCTCAAAATAGGAGCTTTAAGGGCTAAAGCGGAACCCTGCCACCCCACAAAAATCCAGCCCTGCTCTGGCTGACACAACAGTGGCCTGACCTAGGTGTGCTAAGAAGGGCTGGTGTTGGGGGCTGGTGCCTGAAGCCATGGTCTATGGTGCTTCTACCCTGCTCACAGACTGGATGGTCTGCCCTAGGGGTTGGGCAGGGTGGCACACTGGTGCTACACCGTGGGGATGGGGCCAACTGGCACACGGTGTAGTCTCCAGTGGCATCACTTCGGGGACAAGAGTGCTGTCAGAGCACCATACCAGAGCTTCCACAGCTCAGGCTGTCTTGGCTGGTCCCCTGGGGACCCTGGCATGGCTGGATCACCACTGGAGGCCACAGAGCACTCCAGTGAGCCTCACCCCCGGAGCAGCCTGGGCCTGTTAAGGTAGACCAACCAGCCCAGGGGAAGGCTGATGTATACCAGCCTTGGGCCTGAGCCTGTGCACCCCTTTACTCCCCAGTATCAACCCTGCAGCTGCAGGGCCTGGCATGCCCCCTTCTCCCCAGCACTAAGTGCTGCTGCTCCCCCAAGCTGGGCACCACCACAGGCAGGGGGTGGTGGGTGGCACAAGAGTAGGTGGCTCTGGGCCCCAGGGGCCTTAATCCAGCCCTAGCAGTTGTGGGCGCCACACTTGTAAGAAAAATGAAGGCAAAATGAAGAGAATCCATTGAAGAGCAACAAAAATCATAAACTATTTGGAAAACTAGATGTGAGGAAAGGTTTAAAAACAAATGTGCCACATTCAGGCTTGAGAAAAGAAGGCTGAGGGTAGACCTGAGAAGCCTTTGAATATATTAAGTGCTGTTATAGAGAGGACATTGGTCAATTGTCCGTGTCCATTAAAGGCAGTTCAAGAAGTAATGAGCTTAATTTGCAGCAAGCAGGATTTAGGTTAGAAATTAGGAAACCTTTCTGACTAGAAGGGTAGTTAGCACTGGAAAAAGCTTTGAAGGCTGTGAAATTGCCCATCACTGAAGGTTTTTAAGAACAGGTTAGACAAACAACTTTCAGGGATGATCTAGTTGGTCCTGCTTCAACTCTGGGAGTTAGCAAGGTCTCTTGCAGCCCTATATTGCTATGATTCTATCATCCTCATATTACCACCCAAATACATTATAGTAGCCCACCTTTTTTTCTACTGCCAAAAAGATTGTAGGGTCCTTGGTGTATCTTGTTTCTGTAAAGCATCGGGCACAGAGGGGTCCTTCTTGGTCTGTGGGTGGGAATCCTAGACACTACCAGAGTGCAAAGAAAGTCCTGAGGGAGCATAAACTTTTCCCCTCTATTCTTTGACTTCCACTTGTATTCTCACAGAGGTTATTTTAATAAGTTAGTCAACGTTTAAGTGTTACATGTCTGGCAGAATGTAATCTTCAGAGATGCATGCTTCTGAATTATGGGGCACATCTTGAGAGAGACCATAACAACTGGACAGTACTGGACAGAAAAATCTGTGTTTTAATACTCTTTTGTGTGGGAAGAACACAGGTCCAGGTAACCTGGAAAACATTACTGGGCAGATGCAAAAGAGTGACAACCATACGTTTGGTTCCCTGAGGAATGGTACTCAGCCTTCAGCATGACAGCTTTGTGTCTTTGCTTTGATAGCTGGCTGTGAAGGGACACCACTGGACAAACTGGGGGGAGAGGACACTTAAATGAGATTGTGCAGTGGAAGGGCACAGATTTTGCCTACATTGGGTAGTTTTGTAGACTGTAAAATTAGATCAGTTGTGCATTGTCTGTTCACCTTTACTATAAACTTTCCCTTGTTGGTAAGTCTCACTACAATTGATGCAAGTCACTGTTTGGGAGTTTCATGCAGACCATCAAGAAGAGGTGAGACCATTACCTCTTTGCACAGCTGAAGTTAAGAATGGGGTTTGTTTCCTGGTCTGTCACAAACTGCATCCTTTGAGATTTCATGCAAAGCATTTAAAATCATTTACTGCATCTGAGTTCATTATCCTGTCTGTAAAATGGGAGTTAGTTACTCATCTCAAATGGTTTTTCTAATACCCACAGAGTCCTGCAAGTTGAGCCCTTGAAACAGAAATGTTTGTTTTGTAATGACAGTGTGGATTCCTGTGAGTGGAGCATGAGTTAAGGTTTGTATGGATGTGCACAGAGACTACAAATCTAGGTTTGACTATCCGTAAGGAAGCCCATTGAGATCAGCTTCAGAATAAGAGTTTCCATGACAAAAAATGCCTAAAAGGCAGTGGGATCAGAATTAGTTGGTCTGTTTGAAAAGTGCCTGTTGGAGAAGATCTAGAGATGGAAGACCTCCAGAAAAGCTATTGGGGGAATGGACTAGCTGGCCTATCCATCTGTAGATCTTTTACAGCCCAAACATTTGCCATAGAACTGTAAATAGTAGTGATTGAAAAGACTGACTGGGGTTGTTCCATCCTCCTTGCCACTGTAGAAATTAGCTCCTGTGCCTTGTCAAATGGTTTCCTTAGTTAAGCCTTAACTATCTCCAGAGAATCCATTGTTTCTTGGGGGAGAATGTTCATGGATGAAGTATTGGCTAAATTCATTATTTTGAGGCCTCTGGGGCATGGAGCTTGTCTGCTCTGTTTGTCCATTTCTTGTACTTGTGAAAACCTTGTCATCTTTCAGATGTCTTCAAAAAAAAAAAAATTCTATCTCTTGCCCCTAAATTCCTTCCTGTCTTGGTGGTGGTGATTCTCAAATATTAGACTGCTGTTATCATACCAACCCATTCAAAGTCATTTAGCCAACCTTTCTCTCTGTTTCTGTCACTGCTTAATCTTGTCAGACTCATGGATCTCATTTTGCTCTTCTGGAAACTCATTCTTATCTTGTCTTCCTGTTTTTGAACACTTTCCTACACAGCTTGGCAGACTGGAAGTGAAAAATCTACTGCTCAGAATAAAAGCATGGAAGAAATGAAGGAAATAAATGTGTGGCATAGAATATGGCCTCATCCAAAACCACTTGGAATTTTACTTCCTTCTGTGCACCAAAGTGTAATGTTTCTAGGTATTCAGCATTGACGCTTTATTCTCTTAACATTGCAAGATGTAATTTGCTGTCTCTTAGCATAGGTTTCTGGTTTTATTCCCTCTCATATAGTGTTCTAGCTGTCTTACCTTACATGTAATAGCTGCATTTGTCTGCTCATAAAAACCTTAACTGAGGGTCTTCCTGGAGTTCTTCGTAAGAAATTTGCCTTCTCAGCTAGCTAGCTGTTGCCTTATCAAAATTGAAACAGTTCAAACATAAACAAAATCTGTTGGAAAAATGGGTCATCTTAAAATTATTGTAATGTGTTGGATGTGACAATAATCATTTGAATTGTGGCCAAGCAGTGCATTGGTTTGGTCAGAATTCTGACTGTGTGTTCAGAGAAAGTTTGCATAATGTCCCTGTGTAGAGGATCTCAATGCTGGTGCATTGTTGTAATGGAAGGACAATACTGACAGTTTCATATGCTTCAGTCTGCCATTGCAGTGCTGTAAGGATTATAATGTGGGGCTTTCTGGTCATGAAAATACTTTGGGATAATTTAATACAGCAGTGGAATCTGCTCACTCTCAAGTTTTGGTTTTTAAATACCTGACTGTCAATCAGCTGATCAAAAACAATGGATCTCCAAGCCTTGTCATTAATTTTATGGCTGTTTTTCTTTTCCTCTGATAGTTCGGACTGGAATCTTTTGTGTATTTTGAAATTTCTATAAAACAGAAAGAAGAGTGACATGGCTTATTTCCCTCCTTGCAGAGATCTTGGTGACAGAAAATAAAGCAATTGAGTTCAGTTAGGAATTCAGGTGTATCACTTTACCTTCCCCTGCTGCTCCTTCTGGGATGAAAGGCAGCCATTAAACCATGCATGGCAACACTGAAGCAGTTCAGAGCAAGAAGCAGAGAACCACATAGCCGGTTGGAACTGCCGGAGGAAATGTTACAGGATATAATCACCCAAGGTGGAAAGTGGTAAGGATAGCAAGATTTAACAGCCTCACTCCCCCAAGAAAAGTTTTGGCAGCCATTTTAGTCCTGTAAAAAGGACGTGTGAATTTTGTTATTTCAATGACCTTGGCCTCAAACGTGCTTCATTAATGAGATTAAAACAAAAATATTGTCAGCCCTGCAAACTGTGCCCTTGTTCTGAGAGTCTAGGTGGGTTATCACCAATGAAACCGTGATAGGTCCTGAATCACACCACTGCAGTTGTATTGTTAAATGTGCCCTGGGTGAAACCTGTGCAAATTAGGCCTTGTTCATCTTACACAGTTAAAACTGACTTGAACTTAGTAAGAAAACAATATATGTAAAGACATATTTGGAATAAAGATCCAGTTCATGAAATTTCCACCATTTCCTCTGTGCAGGGCCTAACAAGAATAAAAAGCAGTAAAGGCTCCAGTTTGTCCACATTAGTAGACATCCTGAATGCTTGGGAGGACCGCATGTGTTGAATAAGTATGGCAACATTTCTGCATGGCCATTTTTCAGAACAGATTCACATCTCAAGGATCACTTGTACTCAGGAACTTGATGTTAAATATAATCTTCAGGCTGGCCTTAACAAATGTGCCACACACCTAGGGGCCAGTCACAAATTGATGAACCTAGGTGTGCAGCACTGAAGAAGTTGCTGCCAGTTCTTTCATCAGTGGTGTGGAGCAAAGAAGGCCTGCTGCTGCTGTGGCCACTTTCAGCAGTGCTGCAGTCCACAAAAGGCCCCCTACCTCTGGAAAAAACCCAGTGCCCAGGGTGCTTCTGTCAGTTGAGAAGGGGAGAGATGTGGCAGCTCTGAAAATGTCAGTGCTGCTGGCTCTTTTTTTAGGCTCCACGGGACATTCACTTCGCTGACTACTGCAGTGCAGCTAGGTGCTGAGGCAAATTCATGAGCACCGTGGCGACCTGCGACCAGGAATTGTCAAGCCCTGTCTTAAGACAATTTCTAACTGTGTGTGGTGCCCTCAAATGCTGCCTGGTCACTGGGGTCAGGAGTGGCTCTCAGTGGAGTTTCACTGGCCGAGTTATCTGCCACTTCCTGAAAAAACCAAGCCAGAGCATTTTTGGGGCAGGCTAGCAAAACAGTTTTCTCCAGGCGTTCACAGACACTGAAGCACCGTCCTGCAAGATGAGTGTTAGCAGCACTTTAATGGTGGAGGCAAGGGGGCAGAAAGGGTACAAATTGACTAATGCCATAGAGGTAATTTGTCACAGCCAGGATTCAAGTAGCGGAAGAGTTCGAAAGCTGGTCTCTCTACCCAACAGAAGTTGGTCCAATAAAAGGTATTTCTCACCCACCTTGTTTCCCTAAGATGCTGGGACCAGCACAGCTACACCACCATTGCATACAATGTGCTGTGTAGCCTGTGCTGCTTTCTACAATATTTAGCTGTAGCTCTGTGAGGACAGAAGGCCTGCTTGCTGCCCAGCAGTGGAACTGGCTCACCTGCAGATAGTCTCAGCCCACTCAGACTTTCTGTTGCAAATGTGAACTTCTCTGGGGTGTTTCTAAACTTCAGGCACCTGTCATGTGACTTTTGTACTCCATGAGGCTGCATTAGCTAAACCACAAGCCCCAGAAAATCTGACTAGCTTTTAAGCCTTCTAATTGGTTTGCATTGATTTTCAGACCCAGATGCCTGCTGTTCATGGGTGTTGCTTATCTCCTCTGAGCATTAAACCAGTTCAATCCTACTTAACTTGAAGACCCCACAAGATCACAGCCCCAGGTAGCATAGCAACTGTCCTCCAAGGCAGCCTTCAGGCCGTCACATTACATCATTCATTGACTGTAACGCACACTAAATTGTCTAGCTGCTTAAAGCTTCAGTGGTGAGACTTGCTTTAACTGTACCTTGCACTCGAACAGTATGCAGCATGCATTACGCTGTTACCAAAGGAAAGCTGGAGAGAACAAAATCAGCCTGACCAGTACAAATCTACTCACTGGGTTTGAGCAGACTCACTGGCTCAAATGGTCAAACTCTGGCTTGAGAAAGTGTGGTGAAGGATTTGCCAGGAGAGCAGTAACTGTTTAGAGACCTAGATTTTTGCCTCAGCTTTCAAGCAGAGCATACTTCTGAGGGGTTAGGTGGAAAGGAACAATCAATCTAGTGTAGGGGTCTCAAACAAGTTGCCCGTGGGCCGCATGCGGCCACAAAAGCTATTTCCTGCAGCCCGCAACAACACTATTTTTTACTGATGTTTGCAATATTGTTGTATGAAAAGGTTTTAGTGGTGTGCCCCTCGGGCTAACACACTAGCCCTCATGTGGCCCTCATTGTGATTTGAGTTCAAGACCCCTGATCTAGTGGATGAGCGTGGCCTCAATGGTTGCATCTGTGCAGACAGTGAAATCAGGTGCAGCTTCTCAGCTGTTGTGGGGATGTCCAATTGTTAGAACCTGCTGCTGCCGTCCTCAAACTAGGGGTGGGGAGGAAGATAGGGTTGCAGAAAATATGGCTAAAATCCCAGTCTGCTTTGTCGTCTTTTGAAATACAGGTATGAAAGGGAACTAGCTGCCCTCCTCTGTGTGTGTCTAAGCGGTCTGTGGGATAATAAAACACTGTATTTTGGAGGTGCTGCAGTGTGGCCAGGTGAAAATCTCGATACAGGCTAAACCAAAGTAGGGTGGTGGTCTGTCGTTTGCAGCTAGCTCACGGCACAGTCTGATTGTCCCTCTGGACTGCACAGTCATTGCCTGCAGCTCCTGTTAATGAGATGGGTTCTGGGGTGTTATGAACATTTCTTGCCAACTGGCTCAGTTGCTCCCAGCAGGGGAATAGTATTTTGCAGAGCATCTTAGATGAGATATCCCTCTGAGATACTGGCTGGATAACTCTCCAGTCGAGGGGTGGGGAGGAACCAGCAAATGCAGAAGCAGGTTGAACTAGGAAGGCACAAGGGAGATAGGGGAAGGCAGTTGGCTTTGACTCCATCTGTGCATCCTTTCAAGAGCTGTTTTCCCCTTTGTTTTATTTGCATTTTCCCTGCCATTACTCCCTTCATTTTACTTGACACAGTTAGATTCCTTGTAACTGAAGGTGTTTTTTCTAGTGAAATATTTCTTAGTCTTCAGAATTCACTATGGGGGAGCTGCTCTTTGGCTCTGTTACACCTTGACCTTCTAGTTCTATCATATCCTCCTTTTTCCTACCTGCTGGATCATAAAGTACGCATTTAGCAGCCAGCCAACAGCCTTGATCCATCATGTGTTCTAAAAAGGCCTGCCCTCTCCAACTTTGTAATCTTGTGACTGCTATTGTTAGGATGCCATATTAAGATTCCGTTTTCCCATGCTGTGGGGCTTTAGTGAGGAGGCAGTGTATCCTAGTGGCTGGAGTACTGAACTGGGACTCTCAAGATTTGGGTTCTGTTACTGTTTTTATTGTTCTTTATGTGACTTTGGGCAAATCTCTTTGCTTGCCTCTGTTTCCCTTCTGTAAAATAGGGATACATGATAAGATTTGTAAAGGTGTTTTGAGGTAAAAAGCATTTCATAAAAGCCTAATGTTATACTTCAGAATGCAGTCTGGCCTCTACTTCAGATTGCAGATTCTCATGTGGACAGGACCCAAACTTGCTTATTGTGTCTAGCCCTAGAGCAGTAGTTCCCAACCTGTGGTCTGTGAGGGTACTGCAGGTGATCTGTGTGTGTGTGTGTGTGGGGGGGGATAATTACTTCAGGTAAATGTATTTGGATGAGTGCAATATGTCTGAGTGAATGTAATAAATTATTAGAAATAAGTGTGTGTTTTTAATACCCCTCGATGTACAGGTTTGACTCCTGTCAGCCATAGGCTATGTTAAAAACTTTTGAAATCATTTGTTTTCATGGTGGTTCAGAAGAGCTTTTGATGATAATGTAGTGGTCCACATAAAGTGAAAGGATGGGAACTGCTGCCCTAGAAGCTGGGTCCTAGAAACCAATGGTTGCCATGTCTAGAGTCCACTACTGTAAATGTCACTACATACGCATAACCCATAATTGCACAGCGTAACCACAGAGTCTGACAGAACCACAGGGGCCGTTCTAGTCTAACTCGCTGCCAAGATTCAGGATTCATTGCACCTAACCATCCAAGACAGATGGCTATCCAGCCTCCTTTTGAAAACCTCCAGTGAAGGAGTTTCCACAACCTCCCCAGGCAGGCTGTTCCATTGTCCAAAGTCACCTTGCAGTTAGGAAACTTTTCTAAGTGTATTCTAAATCTGCTGTGCTGTAATTTAAACCTCTTGCCTCTTGTCCTGCCCTTCGTGGCAAGAGAGCAGTTCTTCTCCACCCTTTTTAATACAGCATCTTTCAAATATTCAACGACTGCTGTCATGTCCCACCCCTAATCTTCTTTTCCAAACTAAACATACCCAATTCCTTCACCCTTGCTCATGTGCTTTGTGTTCTGTCCTGTTGCTAAACTTTTTCACTTGCCTCTGGATGCTTTCTAGCCTTGAGAATTCAAGTTGCACTAGAGTGTACAAAACAAGTCATTTGTTTGATTTTTAAACTCTAAAGCTATTGAACTAATATTCTTCAAATTTTTAACAAAGATCATCTCAAACCTGGAATGGTAGAAGACTCAGACTTTTATGTCAGGCTGACTTTTTTTGGTGAACTCTCCAGAATTCATATCTAATCCTTGAGTCAGAAAATAAAGGTCTTGTGACTAGGCACAAAAGCCAGGTATAACAGCAAACTTGTAGAGTAACTTAAGCAAGTTCTTTGCTTCTTTGTACCTTGTTTCTGTCATAAAATGGGTCTAATACCTACTTGGCAGGTAATTCACTAATACCAGCAGGAGGGTTTGAAAAATCAGATAAAAGGATAAGTGCAAAAAATCACGTTTTGTGCATATGATGTGATTAGGGTCAAGCCAAGTCTGAAGGAAATGGCTTTAGTACCTTTAAACTTTATTGATAAAGTCAGGGAACAGCAAGGTTCTCCTTCCATTTTAAGTCTCTGCTCTTGTCTATAAAATTGCATGCAGTTTCAAACACAGAACTATTTTTTTAAACTTGACTTATGGGCTGTTTCAAATCTCAGAATTTTAACACTCCAAAATCCGTGTGCACTTTAGCTGTATATAAGCATGGATGAGAACTTCCAGTTTATTTTATATTTGTATTGGTTGTAAAATGTAGGAGGGGGTGGAGTTAAGGTTGAGCTTTCAACTATAACTATTTTCTGACCCCTGTGGGTTTTTAGTTCCGAGTGTTTTCTTAATATTTTTTCTGTGAATTGAATTTCCCTATTAAATATGAAAATCTCCATTGCCATTTTTCTTTAACCTGTAAATTGTGTCATCTGCAGCAGCTTGGCTTGGTGCCTCCTGAATGTCACCTTCCTTGGCTTAAGCTATTGGAACCCAGCTCCATTGACCAAGGCTTCTGGAGTATCCAGGACATATAACCCTTTGTGTCTTCCAACCTGGTTGTTGGCTCAAAGCTTATGAGGTCATATTTTCACACCTAATCATTATTTAATTATTTGGCACTCTTCAGTTCATAAACATATATGTATCCCAGGCCTTGGGGGCAAGTATGGTCCTACCGTATATATTCACAAAATAAGCCAACCCCCAGTTCTGAGCCAAAATGGGTGACCTGTGTATAAGCTGAGGTCCACCCATGACCTCAGGCCCCTAGCTCCTCCACCCTGTGCCACCAGCTTCCCCGAGTCCTTGACACCCTCCCTAACCCCCAGACCCTGCTGCTGTTTTTCTCTGGCCTCCCTAACACCCTCCCTGAGCTCTGCTGCCACTTCCGTGAACTCCAACACCCCCCCAACCCCTGCCAATGCTTTTCCTGGCCTCCCGGACGCCCTCCGCCCTAACCCCCGGGCCCTGCTGCTGCTTCACTGGACTCTGACACCCCACCCCCAGGATTCTCTTACCTGTCTGCTCCAGACGCTGGAGTCCCACTCCTTACTTTAACCCTGGCCTGGGCTGACTCCTCAATATGGGCTCTCCAGGCACACGCTGGGGTTCCCTCCCTGAGCATGCTCAGGGCTGGAGCTTCTGTCTGCTAATATTGACTCGTGTATAAGCTGAGTGCCTGTTTTAAAGGCAATTTTCAGGCATAAAAATCTCAGTTTATACGTGAGTATACATGGTATGTTTAAAAAGATGGATGCTGATTAATTGAAGAACTTTAAATAGAGCATGCTACCAGAACCAGTGCTTTCTCCTCAGCTCTCTTGCACTTACTTGATTCACCACTAAACAAGAGCTTTGCTGGAGCTTGGCGCACAGGGCATGTGCCCCAAGTCCCGGTGCTAGTGCCACAAATGTCTTGCGTGCCCGCTGCCTCTCCTGGCCCTGGCCCGCTGCATATCCGGGGCCAGGCTGACCGTGGCGGTGCGTGCATCTCCCAACTGGGTATCTGGGGCTTGGATGGCTGTGGCGGTGCCTGCCTCTCCCAGCCAGTGATCTGAGCCGGGCTGCCTGAAGCAGCCATTGCCTCACCCAGCCCTGGCCCTGGCCAGGGATCAGGGACCAGGCTGGCAGCAGGAGGAGCCTGGGGCCCTGACTCTGGATTGGGGTCAGGGGGCGGGGCCTGGGCCTGGGCCCTGGGTCTTTTCCCTGGGAAACAATGCTTCTGCTACTCAGAGCTTGGAACAAATAGATTTGCAATATACTTAGTCATCAGATTGAGGCTTCACTGGCCCAGTGGGAAGGGGAGACCAAGGGCAGGGTCCATTTACTCAGTGGTCTGCTACTATTAGCTGTTAGAGTGTCTTCTCTGATTTCTGCTGCCATCAAATGAAATATTAGGAGCTTAGTCACCACTATTATAATGGAAGCTGATTTGTGTGAGGACAATGAAAAATACTTCCTTTTTTTTTTCTTGGTAGGGGAGGAAGGGGAGATCTCTCACAGGTTTCTTGAACAGGGCTTGACCAGTTGAAATGGCAGAGGGTTGAAATTTGCAGCTAGGCAAGGAAATAGTCCTCACAGAGAAGGCATGGGTGTTCTTGTCCTGAAGGAGATGGGTTTTGACCTCTGAGCATTTGAATTAGTGTTTTTCATCTGTAGGTCTCTGAAGTTCCTTTACCAAAGTTGGCTATTAGTCCCATGTTTAACTAAGCACAGACTAGAAGCTGTCTGAGAGAGACTATGGTCTGTTGCCCAAAAGTGCGTCAGGAATCTGGGCTCATTCCATCTCTTATAATTGTAACCTTTATCTGCCTCAGAGATACTATTTGAAAATGAGACTGACAGTTGGCAGCCCGAGGACTCATGCATAGTGTGTAAGATTGGATGTGCAAAGAACTAACTTAGCAGGACTTCCCAGTTTGAGCCCTACACCACTGGTAGATTTTGATGAGGTTAGGGTGATAGTTTTCCTTTTTACTTCACTTCCCTGAAATATTGGGCATGTCCAGGTCAGGTATGAGTTTTTCTGGAAATGCTGAGTTAAATGATGTTTAACTGCTAATGTGCAGATGCTGCTTTAAGATGCTTAGTCACATGCTTAACAAATTTGAACACTTTTATACATGCTGTCTGAATTTTTAGAGACTTCTAACTTGGTCAGATCTGTTTCCTAAGAAACATGCTCATTATTCAGACTCCTATGCAAATACTTCAGCTGCTGGCTTATTTGCAAAACAGTTCTTTTGTTTATATAAAAAAAATTTTCCCTGCCCCTCTTCTCTAAGTGGGTCAAGAGATTTTTCTTGGATAAAATTTCACCTTGGGACATAGACTAAATATGGAATATTTTAATGCAAAAAGTAGAAACATGCCAAAAGTTGTGTATGTAGGGTTATAATGGAAAATGGCTTTGTTGCTTAAATGTAGTGGACACTGCCTGTGCCTAATAGCAGGGGTGTCACTGGTGCCGGGCTTACAGAGCTTGAAACCCAAGTCTGCCATGGCACTGCTTGAGCCCCAAATCCCGGCACCCAAGTCTCCAGTCTTTTTCCAGGCCAGGGGTACTCCTGCCTATTAGAACTATTTGGGTGAGAGAAGCAAAGCTGCAGGTTTGCTTAAATCTTCATGAATACGCAAATGTTTTGTTGTGTCAGCATGATATTTCATATACAGAAAGTGTGTGTTTTGGGTAGTAGTGTAAAAATCTGAATATGATGCCTTCACTTCTCATTCAACCATTTCAAATATGTTTGTACAGTAACCATGTTGAAACACAAATTCCGTGAAACTAGAATGTTCACTGGTTGAAATTTATGTATTCTCAGGAGGATTAGATGTATGTACATTTTGTGGTAAGAGAACATGCATGCCCAGGAAACCTGCCTCTAGAGAGTGGGAAGGGCAAAATCATTTTGGCTTTCACAGTTCAATTTAAATCTGTGGTAAATCAGGACAAGGTGTTTTTCTGATACTCAGGGAGAGTCTTATTCATTAGAAT
Organism: Podocnemis expansa; assembly: GCA_007922195.1. Lineage (NCBI taxonomy): Eukaryota > Metazoa > Chordata > Testudines > Podocnemididae > Podocnemis > Podocnemis expansa. The sequence goes on along the minus strand of ML682022.1, from coordinate 4,394,080 downwards.
CCATGTCTAGAGCTTGGCTCACTTGATCTAGTGGCTGATTCTTCCACCCACACCCTCCAGTTTCATAGGGTTTAATTAAAATGCAGGTCTTTAATTTTTAATTTTGTTTCCTTCCTGTTGGTCAAAGATCTCTGTGTGAATGATGTCTCTGTGCAAATTATTGTGCTCCCTGTGGAGAAACAGGCATTTAATTCAGAGAGCCAGTTTCATTCGTGGAGTTATATTTTTTCTGGTTTGTACTCTGAGGAATACAAACAGGATTACCAAATTAATAAACAATTTGCCGCACTTTTGGTTATACTTATTGTTAACTTGTTTCGGACCTTGGCTGCCAAAATGTTATGTTCCCAGCAGATAATTACTATCCTAAAAGCAGAGAGACTGTATAGCTAGGCTGTTACTCTACATTCTAATGAAATAGTGTGTACTGCTTCTTGTTCCAGAAGGCAGAGAAAAGTACCAGAGGGGGCAGCCATTTGATCCTTAATACTGTCTAATGGGGGAAAGTAGTTATCAGTCTGAAGGGAAAGGCAACTAGGATGGAAGGAATCATGAAATGAGAGGCTTCATGATTCCAGGGAAAGGAAGGAGAGACAGCATAAGAATGACAGTGGACTTAAAAAAAGTGAACTTAAACTTGGAAGTGAGAGATAAGGTTCTATGAAAGGAAAATCTGGGGGAAGAGGAGAACTATTCATGAGAGCTTGCAAGTTTTCAAAAGAGAGTATTAAAGACACAACTGCAAACTATTGAACACCAAGGAAAGACAGAAAGAGTGGGAAGAGGCCAATAAACTCCAATTGAAACTCTTTTAAAAACTTGAAAATTAAGAAGAAATCATACAAAAAGTGGGAGCACAGACAAATTGCTATGGATGGGTACAAAAGAATACGAAGGAAAGCATGCAAGGATGAAGGGAAGGTCAATTTAATTTTGTAGTGTAGATGTAAGTTAGGTCACCATGTGGCCACTGCAATAATTACATTGCTTGTGCACGTCTGTGCTTTGTCATTGGGTCAGTGGTACATGTCCTCACCAGGAGTGCTTGTACCAACTCTTCTGTCAGTGTGGGGCATTGTGCGAGAGTTCTAGAAAACCAGTAACAGTCAAAGTAAGCAACAGTGTCTACCACAGGTTGTCAGCTTGTGAGTTGTATGTGGCCCAATCAGCGCGGACCTGCAGCTTGTGTGACATCCTCAGGGCCATATAGGAGGTGTAGCTATTGTGTTGATGTGGCCCACATAGCACAGACAGCTACTTATGTGTCCCACAATGATCAGCAGGTTGAGAACCACTGGTCTACACTAACACTCCATTGGTCTAAATTAATCTACATTGACTCTATGCCTTTTGTGTGGATGGGCATAAGCCAGTGTAGCAGAGTAGTTCAGTCAATGAGAGCAGAATTTTAGGGTAGACATTTTACATTGGTTGACATAAACAGCCTTGATTGACCTAACTCTTAGTGTAGACCAGACCAGGCCAGAGCCAGAAAGGTGAAGATACAAACTGACTTGTATAGGCCTGGTAAGAGACATAAAAGGCAATAATAAGAGTTTCTATAAACACATTAGGGGCAAGAGAAGAATAAAGGAAAATGTAGGCCCTTCCCTTCATGAGGAGGGAAAAAGAATAGATGCCATCCAAGGCTGAGATGTTCAATGGCTAGTTTGCTTAAGTCTACTTCACTTTAAAAATGTTCATTATGCTTAGATCCTTAAAGCAGCTGATAATAAGCAATAAGGGGAAGGGCACACAAGCCAGAACAGGAAAAAATCGGGTTCAAGAAAATTAGAATCAAGTCCACAGGACCTGTTGAAATTAGCTAGTTCCTTAAGTACCTACAGTTAAAGCAATCTCAGAGCTGTTAGCAGTTGTCTTTGAGAACTCATGGAGGATGGGTGAGGTCTGAGAAGTCTAGTGAAGGATAAACATAGAATCTATCTTTTCTTTAAAAAGGAGAACACAGAGGACTCTGGGCAATTGTCAACCAGTTAACTTCAGTTCATGGGAACATATGGACCAAATTATCAAACAAACAAATTGTGAGCGTGTAGAGTATTCTTGGGTGATGAGTAGTACCAGGCATGGATTTGTGAAGAAAAATCGTGCCTAATCAATTTAACTTCCTTCTTTAACAGGGTTAATCATTTAGTGTATGAGGGGAAGCCATAGATGAGACTTACCTTGATTTTAGTAAAGTGTTTGAGACGGTACCACATGACCTTCTCACCAGGAAATTCAATCCCATTTGCAACTGTGGCATGAACAAAATGAGTAAGAATAATCAAAATTATGCCTATAGTAAATACAAAAATAGCATGGTTGCACAGGTGAGAGGAGAATTAAAAAAAAGTGTGAAGGCTCTAAAAATGGTATGTCTTGAACCTTCAAATAGCTGTGCTCTTTTCATATGCAGTTGTAGGGGGATGGTGACAAAAATGAGTTACATATGTGCAATATGCAGTTTAAAAATATTTACAAATTGTTCAGCTGACTTCTATCATCACCTTGTTTCTCTTGCAGCACTGATTCCAAGTTTCTTCCTTCCTCTTGTACAGCCATGTAAACTAGATGATTCTTCCCTATGTACACCGAGTACTGTTACGTGTTAGCTCTGTGTTCCTGAGGAATCAGAGCATAGTATCTAGCCTGTGCCTCCCCCCCACACATCCCCCAACCTCTGCTTGAACTGAAAACCAAAAACAGTAGGAAATGGGAGACATCCTTATCTACCCACATCCAAAAGCCATCAGCACAATGGAGCTTCATTTGCATTGACTATGGAGAACCAGACTCCAAAGCAGGAGCTGCACTGAACTCTGGGATTGAAGAAGCAGGAGCCCTACTGAACTCTGGGATTGAAGAAGCAGAGAAGCATTGCCTGATGGGGGATCTCACACCAAAAGGAACAAACTCAGCAATTATCAGACCATTCTAGTCACAGACATGATAATTGATACCCAAAATACTGAGTCTGCCTGACTGTATTGTGAGCTTCTCTGAACCATAACACCCAGCCAGGAATGTGTATTGGCCATGTAAACAAGTCCTTATAGAAAACCTTTACCCACATCCAACAGAACAGTAGTGTACTGTGTGTCCTGTGCAAGTCCTGACTGGATCCTTTTTGAATCCTGTGTGAGTCTGGATTGAGTCCCGACTCCTGATGCTTGGATCTAAAGCTATATCATTTCCACTGGGATTTGGCTTTTCTTCCTTGCTGATTGCTGTGGGAGCTTTGTTTCCATCCAGCCTCTGACCCTGATCTACACAACCTGGAAACCTTTCTGCTACACAGAGTGGTGAGACACCCCCCCCCACCCCCCCAACTTCTCTCTCTCTCCCTTTGTGTTAATTATGACTTTCTCTCTCTAGGCCTGATACAGTAAAATCTAGGTAATATTGTAGCTGGGTGTTCTTCTTTCCTTGTATGTTTATCAATGCTGTAACTGGGTATTTTGGGGTATTCTTCTCTCCTTTGTAATTATTATTAGTAGTACAAGTTTTAGATACCTAGCAATAAAACGACTTTTGTTATTAAGCCAGTTTCCAGACTCTCTTAAGACATCATTCCCTCTCCTTTGTGGTCTTGGTTTCTTTATATCACTTTGCAGCAACGCTTCTATTACCTAGCCAAAGATCCCTGTAATGCCCACAACCTTGTAAGGTTTGCTCATTGATAGGGATAGTAGCCTGATTGACTCCAGGGGCATATAAGGGTGACAGCTGACAAGTGCTGTTTTGACCCAGCCTGCTCAAGATCCATAATCAAGCCTAGTTTGGTGCGGTACAGGGGCACATAAGGGTAGCAGCAGAGAAGTGCTGTGTGACCCAGCCTACTGAGTTCAGGGACACATAAGGGGTCAGCTGAGAGTGCTGATAGACCCGGTCTGCTCAGACGCACCTCTATAGAAACACAAGTCACACAAGCAGCACACTAATAAAAGTACCATCTTCCCCATAGAGAAAGCAACCCTAATAAATGAGCATACCCCGAGTTGGTGGGCAAAGTTGGTAACAGTACTTCCTTCCAAGCTGAAAATAATGTGTTCATTTTAAATCTCATTGTATTTTTGTCTTCACTGATGGAGTTAGTCACTCTTTGTAGTATTGCTCATGTAATGAGTGTTAAAATTTGATGTTCATTAATAAAGATGTTAAGAACAAAAAATAGCTGATCTGTGAGACTTAATTATGACTAGAATTCCAAGCAGGTGGACATTTCCCAAAGGGGTGGTACCATTGTGTCTCCTTTATAGCTAGTCTTGGTGCTGTTTTATGTTTGCCATTGGAGATGATTCTTTCCTCTTCCTTCAGTTCCTTCCCTTTTTGCTTTATCAGTTCTGAATCCACTCTTGCTGCAGTACTCCAAAAGTGGTTGTGGCTGCAACCCATATACACTTGGACTAACCCTTTTTAAATGTTTGTGGGTTTTTGGTAAGTATTGCTTGCCTCTCATCACCTGTTTCTAAGCTTGTTATTGATTTGTAACATGACAGAGGTGAGACAAGTGAGAGCTGTGGTAGTAAGCATGCAGCCTGTACGAATGATTTTTACACTATGGAGTTCTTTCAATCTCCTCTTCTGCTAGAGAATATAAATGCTTCATTGTCCTTGGTGTGAAGAGCCTTTCAGTACCAGTTGTCCAGCAATCATGGATAAAGAAAGCAGATGTGTCTCGTGTCTTTTTTAACTGCTTTTGTTTCCCTGGTTCACTGTAAAAGAGGCTTTCTCAAGCAGCAGCGCAGTATGGGTTTGATCAAAGCTTATAAATAACAAATTGAAAGAGTGTCAGTGGAGAACAGAATGCTCTTGTATGGTTCTGTGTGTGCTGAAAGCACAATTGTTTCTTTACATACCTTTTCTTTTCTCAAGCTTTGGCTATGATGGACAGAACAAGCCTATTGTTTGAGTCTGTCAGCAGAGACAATGACTGTCCTGTTGTATCTAGGCTTTCATCACCTGACCAGCCACAGCTCTGTGGATATTGGTGGGCTGGGGTGGGATTGTCTTCCTGCTGCAGCATTACAAAGGAAACAAATGGCTTGCTGGAGCATGAATGGGCTTGACACTTGACATTTCTTTTTTGGAGGGGAGAGGAGTTGAAAGTCTCTTCCCCTCCCTCAGTTTGCAGCAGGGGACAAATTTATCTTGGAGTCTCTTCTGGTTTTTACTGCATACCACCGTTAATGAGATGGGCAGTCAAACATACTGGGATACATGCTCCACTCCGTCTGCCTTGTTGCCCATTCCCAAGTATGTTGCTTGTGAGTCCACTTTCTGTGAGATCCTTCACTCTCCCTTTTGCCCCTTCCCTTCCATTGGGCATGGAGGGGCTACATTTATGTTGGGGTCCTACACGCCTGTTACCACAGGAATGATAGCTCCATTTCCAATGTTATTTATCCACATAACATCTTTGTGGGGCAAGGCTGGATTATCCCCATTGTACATGTGGAGAGGCTGAAGCCCAGAGCTACTGTGAATTGTCCAGTGTCTTACATTTTCTTCTGTGTAAAACAGGTTACAAGTAATGAAGTCTCCTGTGGGTTTTGTGGTTTTTTCTGGGTCTGCTCCCCTTTTGGGGTAGAAACTGTAGAGTAGAGCTCTTTAATTCAATTTTGCTTTTTTTAGGTTGTTTCCTTTTGGGGTTTTGCTCATGGTTGGTGTTGGGTACAAGAAGGTATCAGTGTTAGGAGTCCTTCTCTTGGTGGAGCCTGCCAGCCAGGAGTTACTAGAGGAGCAAGTCCTTTCACATGTTAGGAACTGAATGTGCTGTGTCATGGCTGTCCAGCATGGGACACTTTCCTCTTTGTAACAAGGGTATAGCTAGCCCCAGTTTTCTCTCTGGGCCCCTGAATCTGCACAGTGGGCCTGGCCAAGAGCAGCTTCCACTCATGTGACCAGAAGCTGCCCAAGATGCTCTGGTTGCTAGGTAGCAAGTGGAGCTGAGGGAGGAGGAGAGTGAGATGGTAACAAGCCTTGTGGATAGAGGGGAAGCAGTAGATGGGGTATATCTAGACCGATGGTTTTCACTCATTACTGTGTCATCATATAGTGGTAAGTGTGTTACAGACAGCTGGGGAAATGGCTGGATTTGGCCTGGGGGTGGTGGATTGGTGTGTCCTGTAGGGCTGTGACATTCTGCCAAGTGTGTCATGATTTGCAAAAGGTTGACAACCACTGATCCAGACTTTAGTAAAGCTTTTGATATGGTCTCGCATCACCTTCTCATTAACAAACTGGGCAAGTACAATCTAGGTGGAGCTACTGTAAGATGGGTACATAACTGATTGGATAACCACTCCCAGAGCCAATGGTTCACAGTCATCCTGGAAGGGCATAATGTGTGGGGTACCACAGCAATCAGTTCTGGGTCTGGTTCTGTTTAATATCTTCACTTATTGATGTAGGTAATGGCATAGAGAGTACATGTATAAAGTGTGCACATGGTGCCAAACTGGGAAGGGTTGCAAGTACTTTGGATGATAGGATCACAGTTCAGAAGGGTTTGGCAAACTGGTGAAAAAGTCTGAGGTAAATAGGATGAAATTCAATAAGGACAAATGCAAAATACTCCATTCTAGGAAACAGCAATCCATTGCACATATACAAAATGGTCAGTGACTGCCTGCAGAGAAGTACTGTGGAAAGAGATCTGGGTGTCGTAGTGGACCACATGCTAGATAGGAGTCTGCAGTTTAACACTACTGCAAAAAAAGCAAATGCCGTTCTGGGATGTATTAAGAGTATTTTAGGTAAGACATTAGGAGTAAGTCTTCCACTCTACTCCACGCTGATAAGGCCTCAACTGAAGTATTGTGTCTACTTCTGGGTGCCTCATTTCAAGAAAGATGTGGGCAAATTGGAGAAAGTCCAAAGAAGAGCAACAGAAATTATTAAAGGCCTGGAACGCTTGACTTATGACAGAAGATTGAAAGAGCTGGGTTTGTTTTGTCTGGAAAAGAGGAGACTAAGTGGGGACATGATCACAGTTCTCAAGTACCTAAGAGGATGTCATGAGGAAGAGGGAGAAAAATTGTTCTCCTTAACCACTGTTGACAGGACAAGAATGAATGGGCTTAAATTACAGCAAGGGAGATTTAGGGTTGGCCCTTAGGATAAAATTCCTGACTGTCAGGGTGATTAGCCACTGAAATAAGTTGCCTAGAGAGGTGGTGGAATCTCCATTGTTGGAAGTGTTGAAGAGCAGATTGGACAAGCACCTGGCAGGGGTAGTTTAAGAGGGTACTTGGTCCTGCCAAGAGTGCATGTGACTGGACTTGATGACTTCTAATGATCCTTTCCAGTTTCTGTGGCTCCATGATGAGGTGCACCCACTGCAGCCCACAGTACTGGTGCCTCTGTCTCACACTCATGGCTGTGGCCACCAACTGCTGAGTGGCTCCACAACTGTGGCAGCAAATCTTGTGCAGCTGCTGGGAGTGTGGCAGGTGGGCTATGGCCCACCCACGGCTATTCTCCTGCTTTATAGGTGTTGCTGCCCCTAGTACTGAAGGTGTGTGTGCTGCTTGTCCTTCTGATAGTGATGAGCACCAGCTGGGAAGGGGAGCTGTTGAAGCTGATGGACAGTGTTGAGATGAGAGCAAATGGAATAGAGTGGCTGGGAGTAAATGTAGACTGGAAATTAGGTTTCTGGCTATCAGAGGGGAGAGGTTTTAAGCAGCCTCCTGATAGAAGTTGTTGGGGAAATTAGCCTAACTAGTGTGAGGATCAGCAATGCAGGCTCAGTGAGTCACCTGTGGCTCCCTGGCAATCTCTTCCAGGGAGCTAGGTGTGCTCCGGGAACTCCTGGCTGGCCCCACTATTGTGGCCAGATCAGGGGCTCTGGGGTCACACTCACCCTCCCACCAAACCACATGAGCTAGAAGCAGCCCAGTGGCCCCTAGAGCTGGCGGGTGTGTATGGGCGGCGTACCCTCCGTCTGTTCCTCCCTCCACTGGTGGGGCGGAGCAGCGCTGCTCCGCCTATTCCCAGCCAGCTGTCCCTCCCTAGAGCGGCTGGGAGAGTGCTGCAGCTTGTGGAGGCATGGCACTGGAATGGCCCCTCCGCAGAGTTCAGGCCACTTCAACCCAGCCACTTCAAGGCTAAACAGAAGCCATCTTGCACCCAGGCCCTGGATCGGGCCCATTCAGCCATGTGGTGGGCAGGTCAAACCAGCCTGAACTCCACAGAGGGGCCATTCCAGGGCCTGCTTCCTCAAGCTGTAGCTCTCCTATGGCTGCTCCTGGGACAGTCAGCTGGCTGGGGGTAGATGGGGTAGTGCTGCTCAGCCCTGCCAGTGGAAGGAGGGATGGAGGGAGCATGCCCCCCCCCCCGCCAGTGCTAGGAGGCCACAGTGAGCCCGAGCCAGCCTCGTGTGGTTGTGGTGGGAGAGTGGGAGGAAATGGCTCTTCTGCTTTTTTTGGTTGCCAATCCCTGAGCTAATGAAATATCTGTTCTTAATGGTTTTCAAGGCTTAGCTTAATAAAGCTCTGGCTGGGATGATTTGGTTGGGATTGGCCCTGCTTGGAGTGGGGGGTTGGGCTATAGGTGACAGCCTGAGCTTCCTCTCAACCCTCATCTTCTGTGATTCTAGTTTGAAGATGGAGCTTGAAGAATTTAGGACCCAGGTTCTATGTCAGTGTCACTGACAGTAAAAGGTGACTCAATGATCTTCCAGCCCTGTAGTCTCATGTTGATGCAGTGCCACGAGCAGCTTCATAGGAGTTGTGATGCTGGGTTTGGGGTCTGAGTTGCTGGCCTAACTGGCCTCTCCTCCTTTGCTCCAAAAGATTAGCTGGTCAGTGGGTCTCTTACATCAGGTTCACTAGACTTCCTTCACTTGTGGGTAGTATTGAATTGGGACAAAGTGATATGGGTGCGTGCCTGAATCCACTTACGCTGCAGCTTTTCCTGTCTGATCTCTTGTTCTGAAACTGGAGCATTTATGTGCAGTTTGTGTTGAGGAATGACACTATCTGTGGTGAAGAGGATTTTAAAAAAGCCAAGTAGTATAACTGTCAGGCTGGCACACTTGCTTCTAGGAGAAGTCATGCCTGGGAGCTGTGCTGGGGGAGTTGCCTAAAAATTGCTTAGCAAAGTGAGATCTTCCTTGGGCATGCAGAGAGGATGGGCTTCTTTCTGGCCCTCCTAGTTTTAAAATCCGGACACTGATCCTTGTTCCTTGATCTCAACACCCATGTACTGAAATAATTCCCTCTGCTCTTACAGAAGAAATTATTTCAGGGCATCAGATCACTAATGACTTTATATCACAACTGATAAAATTATAGGTAGCAGGTTTGAAACAAAGAAAATAAATACTTCTCCAAGGTGGAGTCAGCCTGTGGAACTCATTACTGGGTAATGTTATGGAGGCCAAAAGCATAACTGGGTTCAAAAAAGAAATAGCTAAGTTCATAGAGGATAGATGCATCAGTGGCTGTTAGCCAAGATGGTCAGGGAGGCAGCCCCTTGCTCTTGGTTCCCCTAAGCCTCTAACTGGTAGAAGCTGGGATTGAATGGCAGGGATGGATCACTTGACAAGTTGCCCTGTTCTGGTCAATCCTTTTTGAAGCATCTGGCTCTGGCTGCTGTCAAAGACAAGATAGTGGCTTAGCTGCACCATTAATCCAGCCCAGTATGGCTGCTGTTGTGTTCTTAACGACTTTGACCCAAACAACATAGCAGTGTATGGAGTGTGATGCTGTTTTCAACTGCTTGCCAGGCCTACAGCCTGGGGCGGAGGGAAACGCTCAGGTTTTAATACTGGATGTGGCTAGCGCAGCTTATTAACTTTTCAAAGAAATTGTGAAAACAAGAGTTGACAAACAAGTAGACCTTAATGGGTCAAGAGTCTCTAACTGAAGCAGCCAATGAACTAGAAAGTGTTCAGTCCTAAAGTTTCTTTGCTGTCTGGCCTAAAGAACTTCTAGTATTTTAAAATGACTTGTAGGTCAGTAGTCTGTTCTCTGTTTTCCAGAACACAAAAGGAAAAGGAAGAAATTCGTTCTCAGGGGATTGGTGGACCCTATGTTCCCTCTAAGCTGCACATATGCATGCATACACGGGTCATGAAACCTGCGCACACAACAAAATACAGCATGCACAAAAAAATTCAACAGTGCTAATATTTGTATGCTACTTTAAGAAGGCGGATTCAAGTAGCATGTTTCAAATAAAGTTTTGTAATTTATAAAATCATTTCCATCGCCATATAAAAATAAAATTTAGATATTATTTGCATCATGCACACTTGCTTCATTGTGCTGACAAGTTTGGCCACACTCACTGGAGTGTGCACAAATTTGGGCACTGATTCCAAAAATTTGCACAAAAGAAAATTTTTGCGCACACAGCCTATTAAAAAATAGAGGGAACATTGGCTGGACCTCCTGCGTTTTTTGACTTTACATCCTTTCCTTTTCTGAGTGTAACTCATAGCTGCATCTCCTCTGTCTCACTTGCAGGCTGTGCACCTTGACTTTAAAGAAACTGGTCGTTTTAAAGGAATTGGATAAGGAGCTCATTTCTGTGGTCATTGCAGTGAAAATGCAGGTAACGTGCATTAATTCCTAGTTTTAAACAGTTAAGTGTGACACTACAGGTGCCATGTTAAGTGCTGAAATGTCAAGAAATATGAAAATTAAGTTACACTTTCTCCTTGTTATACATGCCTCACGATCATACATGGCTCCACAAATACAATCCGCTGTAATAGGTAGTTGTGCAGTCTTAAGTACAGAAGCACAATCTTGGAAATTCTTCTTTCCTTGTGTTCTTTCACTGACATAGTGTCGAGGTATGTCTTCACACAGTGAGTTAGACCCTCCAGCATTAATGCCAAAAGTAGCTTTATATTACAAAAGTGATTTGATGCAAACCCTCATTCTCCCAACTTCTTGACCCATCTTGCATGCTACATCTTGTCACAGAGCAAAGGTTTCTTTCCCCCTTGGAGAGCTTTGGGCCAGTCAAATGGAGTTTCAAAAGAATGGGAGTTCAACATGTTCCCTCCTGCACTATCAAAGGATTTTCCTTGTGCGCCCCCCCCCCCCCGCGGTAACTACAGAATCACTTAGCAACTGCTTGGGCAGCAAAATGTACCTTTCATAGAATCATAGAGTTGCAAGGGACCTCATGAGATCATCTAGTCTAACCCCTTGCTAAAAGCAGGAACCACTCCCATTAAATCATCCCTGCCAGGGTTTTGTCTAACCAGGCCTTAAATGTTTCCAAAGATGGAGATTCCACCACCTCCTTAGGTAACCCATTCCAATGCTTCACCGCCCTCCCCAGCTGCAACTTGAAACCATTGCTCCTTGTTCTGTCCTCTTTTACTACTGAGAATAGCCTAGTTCCCTGCTCTTTGGAGCACCCCTATGAGTAGTTGAAGGTAGCAGTCAAATCCGCCTTCAATCTTCTCTTCTGCAGACTAAATAAGCCTAGTTCCTTCAGTCTCTCCTCATAAGTTATCTGCCCCAACCCACTAATGATTTTCATTGCCCTCCGATGGAATCTTTCTAATTTGCACACATCCTGTCTGTGAACACATTATTCCAGATGTAGCCTCACCAGTGCCAAACAGAGGGGAATAATCACATCCCTTGATCTGCTGACAGCGCTCCTACTGATGCAGCCCAATATGCCATTGGCCTTTTTGGCAACAAGAGCATACTGTTGACTCATATCCAGCTTCCCAACAAGCATAAAGCCTAGGTCCTTCTCTACAGTGCTTCTACTTGGCTGATTGTTCCCCAGCCTTTAGCAGTACATTGGATCTTTCCGTCCTAAATGCTGGACTTTGCACTTATCCTTGTTGAATCTCATGAGATTTCATTTGGCCCACTGCTCCAATTTGTCTAGGTCTCCCTGAATCCTATCCCTGCCCCTCCAGCATGTCTACCATTCACCCCAGCTTCGTGTCATCCATGAATTTACTGAGCATGCAGTCTATCCCATCATCCAGGTTATTAAGGAAAATGTTGAGCAGAACTGGCCCCTCGACTGACTCTTGGGGCACACCACTCGTTACTGGTCGCCAGCTAGACACTAAGCCATTGATCCCTACCCACTGAGCCTGATGATCTAGCCAGTTTTCTATCCCCCTTATGGCCCATTCATCCAAACCATACTTCCTTAACTTGCTTACGAGAATGCTGTGGGAAACCGTATCAAAAGCTTTGCTAAAGTTGAGTTATATCATGTCAATGGCTATTCCTGAATCCACATGTCCAGTCATCTCATCATAGAAAGCACTGAGGTTGGTCAGGCATGATTTGTCCTTGGTGAATCCATGCAGACTGTTCCTCATCTTTCCTTTTGAGTTTCAAAGTGACACATGTAGATATCGAATTTTTTTCACCAAAATGCCACAGAATTACGTATCACTTGACTAAAAAATGTGTATTTTAAATTGTATGAACTTGCTGTGTGTGTAAATTAATGCATTGCATGTAAGCAGGAAGCAAGCTCGGAAGGAGTGGGGTCCAGTCCTGGTATGTTTGTGAGCTCACCCCCAGTGTAAGGGGACTACTTTCTCTGAACAGCAGTTAAATATTGTTTTAAAAGCTAAGGAGATTGCCAGCCATAAAACCTCATTAATCTTGATCTGATGTTGATGAAAGCTGTTGAAACAGCCAAAACCCTGCAGAGAGCTTAGTGGTTGTGTGAAAAAGAGCCATAGTTGTAAGACTGAAAGTTTAACTCCTTACAAGAGGACCCAGAACATTCAAATACAGAGCTAGGAATTCAACCATCAGTGCTACTCTAAGAGATGTGAGAAACTCCGCTAGAGCCTCTTCTGTGTATGTTAAGGCTGTCAAGTCATTGCCTTCAGCAGGTCCCTTCTAGTCTGTTGCTGTGGGGAGGACTGATTCTGCCATTTCCTGTTTAAATAGAAAATGTTTCCATCACAGATTCCTTCCATCACCTTCTTTCCTTTATGTAGATGATCTCATCCTTTCCAGACCTGTACTACTTTCATGAGTCTGCGTTTTACACACCTCAAGTTTCACCTCACTTAAGAATGGTGGGTGTTTTACCAGTAACTGTCCTCCTTTGAGGTGGGCTGCTAGCATACATTCGGTTCTAGGTGTTTATGAACCACAGCACATGACTAGCTGGAAACTTTTAGCCCTAGCCTCTCAGAGCAGGGTCAGTGGCCAACACCCCCTCTGGCCGTCCCTGCAGCTATATGTATGGCCCCGACCCTGACCTTCCTCAGTGGTGTCTTTTCGCTAACTCTGAGTAGCGGGGACGGAGGGGGGGCCTGAATGTATACGAGCAGCCCATCTCAAAGAAGGACAGTTACTGGTAAGTAACACGCTGTTCTTCGAGCGCTGCTTACATCATTCAGTTCTAGGTGACTAGTAGCCTTACTTTGGATGGTGGGCAGAGTTTATATTTCCCTGCCGTCAGCACAGCTACACTCAAAGCAGCATCCGCAAATTACAGTTGGGTGACAGAGTGATGGGTTGTGAGGCCTACACTGACAAACATGCTACTGATCTGCAGAACCTTCTTGGAAAGACCTACACAAGGGGTGCCAAAGAGGCTATGTGCCACTTGTTGGAAGAGGTTGAGGTTCTGGGAGGAGGGTGGCCTTGACCCATTATGGATGCCCTGACCATTTATCATAGCTGATCCAGCAAAGGAAATCCATTGTCACTGGCAACGTTCCACTGCCTTGCTAATGTGGCAAATGGTTGCAGCGTCCCGAAAAAGGGACGTGACTTCTCCATCATCAGTGGTGTGGGTTTAGTCACCTGTACGTGAGAGATGCTGATCTGGTTCCCTGTATCTGGAATTTTGGTAGGACGTGCCAGGGGGATGGGTGTCATGCTCCAGTGGGAAAGGACAGGTGGGAAAAACAACCAAGGAAAGCAGGAATTGGCTCATAACAGAGGGGCCCGTTCTCCTGTCCTATACGTATTTAGTTGGGAGAAGCACCAATTTTGAACTGTTCCTTTGAGTGAGACCCTATAGAGGGACCTTCGGGCCTCTGAGGGGGCTCCAATGATCCTGGCTACCCAAAGGAGAGGGTTGGGAGCAATGTTCCCTCTAATTACTTGTAGACTGTGTGCGCAAACAATTTCTTTGTGTGCACAAAAACATTTCTTTGTGAGTACCAATATTAGCACTATTGAATTTTTTTGTGTGCACTTTTGTTCTGTGCACAGGTTTCATGACTTGTGTGCACACATGCACAGCTTAGAGGGAACAGTGGATGGGAGGCAGATGGGGGGGACGACCTTAAGTAGGCCCCAGCCCCCAGTGGGAATATCCTTTCTCCGCTGACCTTGCAACAAGGACGAGGGTCCCCTTGAAGGAAAATTCTTGTTCAGAGTTCAGGTGGGGGGAGTAGTGGGAAAGTGCCCGGAGGGAGGAGGGGGTGAAAAACCCTGAATTCATACACCCCTAGAGTCAGAAGTGAGGATGGGTGCATGACGAGTTGGGAGATAGTGGAATCCCTGTCTTGGGTTCCAGCTGATCTCCATGCAAATTGGGAAGCTAAAATGTGTGATTCCTCTCATTCTTTTCCTTCTCTGTTCTATGGAAAAATGAGGTGGAGGAAGAAGAAAAGAGAAGGGCCTACCTTGCAGCCTCTTCCAAAGGTTGAGGGGGCAGTCTAGGTATCAATACGTGCCTCCTACCCTTGGTAGCAGATGTTCTTCTTCAAGCAGTGTCCTCACTGCTCCACTATAGGTGTGTGGCTGCACCTGCATCCAGCACCGGAGATCTTTACAGCAGAGCCCAGTGAGGGGGGTGTGCGTGGCCACTTTCCCACCTTTTGGAACGCACATTCCCCCCCTGTCCCCCATCTACCCGTCAGTTCCTTCTCAACCGCCATTCACTCAGCACGGAACTCCAGCAGCTCTTCAGCCCGACTCTCCTTAGTTAGCTCTAGCACTTTTCTTAGTTGTATTTCTCCTTTCTTTTTCTAGTTAGTTAGTTGGATAGTAGGTAGTTAGTGATTTCAAAGCTTCCTCCCCCGCCCTAGATCCACTCAGACACTCTCTAACAACACCATCAGCCGGCGCAATGCTGACTGCCTCAGGATTCAAGCGGTGTGCCACCTGCAATGACGCCATGTCTGCCTCAGACGGACACAAAAAAATGCATTAAATGCTTGGGCGAGGGGCACTTGGCTCATTCCTGCCCTCACTGTGCCAGCCTAAACTCGAGGGCGAGGAAATAGAGAAGCAGAAGGTTGAAGCTCCTCTTGATGGAGGGAGCCTTCCGGCTGGTGTTGAATCCCGGAGAATCGCTGCTCAGGGACACGACCCGGAAGTGAGCATCTAATTCATCTTCACTAATGGCAATGAAAAGAAATAAATCTGGCCACAGTTGCCTTCAGGATCCTCCAAAAAACCCCATGACAAGGCAAAGTCACATCCTTCGAGCTCTTTGGCAGAGCGACGGTCAAAAGCAGTGCCGAGTGGCTCTGTGCTGGTCTCATAGCTCCCCTCCTTGGGACCGCTGCCTATGATCAGCCCGCCAGCACCGCCGATGCCTCCTGTGGTGTCCATGTTACCTGTCAGCGGCACTGCTTCAGTCTCAGGCGCGCCGCTCGCAGTGCCGGCAGCCACGGCACCGCCGCTCTTAGGGCAGAGCTCTGTCTTATTGGCACCCACAGCAACTTTGCCCCCCTTGCTCCCTGTGCTGGTTCTTCACGCCACAGGGTACCCTCAACTGCTGGCATCCCTCCATCAGATGCCAGTACTGCAACCTCTGCATGCCCCTCCCCCAGCACCACCGCTTACAATACTGGCATAGGGGACAAAGCAAGATAATTCAAGCTGCAGGCAGTCTCCTCCCCACAAACACAGGAGGAAGACTAAGCATTGCTTGAGGGAGGATTTTTCTTCTGGCTCCTCATCGGATTTCTCGCCTCTTTATGGCATGCAGTCCTTGGGAGGATGACAGGTCAGCATCCCTGTCTTCCTCTGACCAACGCTCTGGCTATAGGTCCGATGGTGACACTCATGGCAACAGCCGCCCACTCCAACAAATAAATCCTGCCCCTCAACGAGCCCAGCGGGGCCCTGGCCAAACATCCCATAGTACCCTTTCTCTCCACACGGGATACCCTGGGCATCATGGCCAAATCGGATACCCTATGCACAGATTCCAACACAAGTGCATGCCATGCAGCACTCCCTGGCAACGGTAACTCCTGTGCAGGATGGTCAGAAAAACCCAGAGGGTAGTGATATTCCCCAGGACATAATTCCCACTGATGACCACAGCCTTGGATGGACGATGCCAGGCAATTCCAAGAGCTCTTTAAAAGGGTTGCTGCAACTTTGGGTATGCCAGAGCAGACTGCGCCTACTTCCAAGCATAAACTTTATAGGATTTTGCAATCCACCACCTCATCCAAGGTTTCATTGCCCGTGGATGATGGCATCATGGAGCCAGCGACTTCCGTCTGGCAGACTCGGGCCTCAGTACCGCCCACTAACAGGAAAGCGGATAAAAAATATTTTGTCACACCAAATAACGAGTTCCTTTTTTCCCATCCACAAGCGAACTTGCTGGTCGTTGATGCAGCAAACCAGAGACTTAAGCAAGCCCATAATAGGTCTGCTCCAACGCATAGGGAGGACAAAAAGATGGATCTCCTAGGGAGAAAGACTTGTACATCTGCCACCTTTACAGCTAAGGATAGCAAACTATGCCGTTCTCATCGAATTAGTCATGACAACTATTCAAAATTTATGGACTTCATTAGTTCAATTTCAGAGGATAGAAAAGAATGTTTTAATTCCATTATTCAAGACGGTTTCCTGATTTTTCAGAATAGCTCTTCAGGCACCAGTGGCTAGGACCACAAGATCCACGGTGGTCCTCTGATCTTCCTAGCTTCACGTGGCTGCACTACCCAGGCAGCTCCAATCCGTCATTGAAGACCACCCCTTTGACAGGAACAAGCTATTTGGAGAAAAGATGAATGAAATTGTGCACTCCATTGAAGGACTCAAGGGCCACTCTCCAAACACTAGGCATTCAGGCCCCCACGCCTAGATTCAGATACAACAGGTATCAATCTAACTCGAGTACCAGATACCCCTACCAACAGCATCGCAGGAGGTTTGATAATCCATGCCCATGACCTAGACATCCAGATTCGAGGCGCAGGCAGAACGTGCAATCCTCAGGGGCTAAGCAGCAGTTTTGAGAACTTGGTCGAGGTTTCACCCAGCCATTCAACAGCGCATGACAGCAGTAATATCAGAACTTCCCTCCTCTTTAAAAACAAACTAGCACCATTCCTACACTGATGGTCTTCATTCACATCGGACAGATGGGTGTTGGAGATAATTGACACTGGATATCTAATTCCCTTCACATCCAAACCTGTTCCCAAAACCCCTTCCCCGTCCCTTTTTGGGGATCCCTCTCACATACAATTACTACGTGAGGAGACAAACACTCTTCTAAGTGTTGGGGCAATAGAGGAAGTCCCCGCTGGATTCAGGGGAAAGGGCTTCTACTCCCGATTATTTTTTTAACACAGAAGAGAGCAGGGGTTTGGAGTCTAATCTTAGATCTCAGAGGCCTCAACAAATTCATCACGGTGCAGAAGTTCAAAATGGTAACGCTGTCTAACATTCTTCCTTCCTCAGAACAAGACGATTGGCTACCATCCCTCGACCTCAAAGATGCGTACTTCCATATCTCCATACACCCCGCACACAGAAAATTTCTTCGTTTCACCTTTCAGGACTGCCACTACCAATTCACTGTACTCTGCTTTGGCCTCTGCACAGCCCCAGGGTTTTTTTTTTTTGAAGGTCATGGCATCAGTAGTAGCTCACGTGTGAACTCAGGGGATAACGATCTTTCCCTACCTGGATGACTTCCTGTTGAAAGCATGCTCATTCTCAGCTGCCCAACAAGCAGTAGCATTTACGGAGAAGCTCTTCCTCACACTGGGGCTGACAATCAATTACAAAAAATCCTATCTGCACAGGAAATTCAATTCATAGGACTGACGATTCATACTCCCTCCTGCAGCGCGTTTCTCACGAACGACTGAGTTGTAGCCATACAAAGCCTCATAAGAAGCATACTCCCCTCCTCCACAGTTACAGCACTTACATGTATGCAGCTCCTGGAGCACATGGCGGCAGCCACATACCTGGTCCCCAATGCCAGACTCCATACGAGACACCTGCAACTATGGTTTCTGAAGAACTTCAAACTGCATAGGCACCTGAGGCACCATATCCTCTTGATACCACAACCAATAAAGGACACTCTTATGGTGGGCCCTGCCGGAAAACCTTCAGCAAGGTGTTCCTTTCTCTCAGCGACATCCCGTTCTCCTACTTGCAACGGATGCCTCCCTTGCAGGATGGGGCTTTCACCTGGGGGGCCTGACGGTTCAGGGGAAGTGGTCACGCCATGAGAGGCACCTACACATAAATCTCCTCGAGTTACACGCAATAAGGAATGCCTGTCACCATTTCCTATATCTTATAGCAGGAAAGAGCATAAAGATACTGACAGACAATGTTGCTTCAATGTATTACGTCAATTGACAAGGGGGCACTTGTTCCCAGTCTCTGTGTGCAGAGGCCCTCAAACTATGGGACTGGGCTATATGCCATGGAATTCAGCTAGCAGCGATCTACTTACCTGGCAGGCTCAACACGACGGCAGATGTGCTGAGCAGGAACTTCGTGGAACCTCACGAATGGGAACTAGATGACACGGTCCTCGTGGACATATTCCATCGATGGGGTCAGCCAATGACAGATCTATTTGCAGCATAAAACAGGAAATGCATCTTATTTTGTTCAAGAGCAGGCCTCGGTCATGGGTGGCTAGGGGACGCATTCTTAGTGAAGTGTCATTGCACTTTCTTCTGTGCTTTTCCCCTGATTCCCATGATTCCCAAAACACTCCAGAAAATGAAACAGGACAACGCAATACTCATACTGATTGCCCTGGCGTGGCCCAGGCAAACATGGTATTCCTCCCTCATCCAAATGTCAATGGTGACACCAATCACCCTTCCACTCATTCTGAATCTGCTCACGCGGAACAAGGGCAAAAACTCGACATAATTACATGAACAAACTTCATCTAATGGCCTGGCTCCTAGATGGCTCGACGACCTAGAACAACAGTGCTCCGATAAAGTCAAATAGGTGTTATTAAACAGTAGAAAGCTGGCAACCAGAGTTACTTACCTACAGAAATGGAGCAGATTCGCTGCATGGTGCTAGAGACATCATCTTTTCCCGCAATCTGCGCAAATCCCAGAGGTACTCAAATCTCCTCACCCTAAAAGAAAAAGGCTTAGCTGCAACCACTGTCAAAGTTCACTTGGCAGCCATGTCGACTTTCCACAATATGGTGGATGACTCATCCTTATTCTCTCACATTGTAAAACAATTCATGGATGGTATCCACAATACTTACCCGGACATTAGACCCCTAGTACCTCCGTGGGACTTTTTAGTTTTGAGATCCCTCACTAGGCTGCCATTCGAACCAATGGTATCATGCTCTCTACTCCAGATGTCAATCCAGGTCTCATTTTTAGTGGCAGTAACATCAGCTAGGTGAGTCAGCGAAATAGCAGCACTGATGGCTTGCCCCCCCTTCACCATCTTCGCGAAGGTTAGTCTTCCTTAGGCCACACCCCAACTTTCTACGGAAAGTGTCTTCAGCGTTTCATATCAACCAGACAGTACATTTCTCGGTCTTCTGCCCAAAACTGCATAAGACCCAAACAGGGGCAGCGTTGCATACCCTAGATGTCAAACGGGCTATAATAGCCTACTATATAGACAGAATGAAGGCCTTCCGCAAAACGCCCAGCCTATTTGTCTTGATCACAGAACAGTCCAGTGGCAATCCAGTTTCTAAGCAGAGTCTCTAAATGGATATCTACCTGTTTCCGCACCACTTATGAGAAGCACGGCTCCGAAACACCATACTTTCTTAGAGCCCACTCCACCAGATCAATTTCCAGTTTCACAGCCTGCCTTCGCAATGTCCCAATCATAGATATTTGTAGAGCAGCTACCTGGCCATCGGCTGATAGCTTCATAAAACACTATACTATCGACACTGATGCCTCTATGGATGCATCCGTAGGGCTGTGGTACTTAGCACAGCTAGAAGGGGTAGATCCGAAGTCACTTCCACCAACTAGAGTACTGCTTGGTAGTCACCTATAGCAGAGCAGCGGGGACACTGCTCGAAGAAACAGAGGTTACTCACCTTTTGTGCAGTAGCCATGGTTCTTCGAGATGCATGTCCCTGCACTGCTCCACTTCCCACCTGCCTCCCCTCTACTTTGGAGTACTCTTTCAATTGGTGCTTTGCGGTAGAGAAGGAACAGATGGGTGGATGGGGGGCATGCATGTTCCAAATGGGAAAGTGGCCGCGTGCTCTTTGGCGGCCCCCCCCCCCCACTGGGCTCTGCTGTAAAGATCTCCAGTGCTGGGTGCGGGCGCAGCCACACACCTATAGTGGAGCAGTGCGGGGACACACATCTCGAAGAACTGTGGCTACTACACAAAAGGTGAGTAATCTCCGTTTCTGGAGGTCTGTGGGCTCCCAAGTGACCAGCTGCTATTCCCTGGCCGACCTGTAGGTGGTAGGGTAGCAAGCCTCTTGTAATTCGGGAGAGCTGCTTCATGGTGGTCTATGGTTTGGTTGCTTGGGCTGTCCTGGATCAACTGTATGGCGCTCTTGTTTGTGCCTTCGGGTATCAAGGGGTTTCTTGGGGAAGGAGTGTATCTCTACTTCCCTGGCAAGGCGAATGTTACCTGTAAGAGGCCCCACCCAATGTTCTCTCTAAGC
>ML682022.1:4314553-4372848 GCA_007922195.1 Podocnemis expansa | reverse complement strand
GACCCCGGCTCCTCTGCTCCCGGCTTCTGCTGACCGCTGCTCCCCGCCAGCCCCAACCCCCGCTGCTCCCCGCTTCTTCTGCTCCCCGCCAGCCCCGGCCCCAGCGCCTCCGCTCCCGGCTTCTGCTCCCCGCCAGCCCCGACCTCGGCTCCTCTCCTCCCGGCTTCTGCTGCCCGCTGCTCCCTGCTGCTCCCGGCTTCTGCTCCCTGCCAGCCCCGACCCCGGCTCCTCTCCTCCCGGCTTCTGCTGCCCGCTGCTCCCCGCCAGCCCCGGCCCTGGCTCCTCTGCTCCCCGCCAGCCACGACCCCCACCGCTCCCTGCTTCTGCTCCCCGCCAGCCCCGACCCCAGCTGTGCGCTGGGGTCAGTGCTTGCTGCGCCAGTGAGCGGAGGCAGCTGCGCCGCTGCTCACTGGCGCAGCTTACAGGGAACATTGGCCCCACCATGTACCCTGATAAACGATCAGGGGTAGAGGGTAGTCCTGGACTGGAGAGAAAACTGGAGAAAGAACCAGAGAGACAATAGTTTTCTTGTAATGGTTCAAGAGGCTGTTTCCTACATCTGTTGAGGGGGTGGGCTAGGGACCATTGGGGGAACCCATCGTAGGGTGTGCTACCATTGTAAGTTAGGCCCATCTAGTTTGCTAGGAGCCTCAGACCATTCTCCAAAGGCTGAAGGAGTTTCCCACAAAAAAGCTCGTGGCGTCTCTGGGATCAGCAGTTCATAGAGTGACCCTGTCAAGCTGTGGAGCACACCGTTTTCGATTCATTCGGCGGTAAACCTCTGGACTGAGGGTAGAACCACCCCATATCTCTCAAGGACCTGGTAGTAGTGGGAGGGAAAGCATTGAGCCCCCCTCCACCCTATCAAGGAGGGTTGAGATTGCTACAAAGTGAACCTTGAGAAGGGGTTGATGGGCCCTGCTCTTAAAAAGAAGGGGATCATAAAGTGTAGAGCACATGGTAGTTGACTCTCTCGTTTTTTTCTCCTCTTCAGAGTCAGCAGGGGAAAGGGCTGTGTCCACCCAGCAGCATAGGCAGCTTAAGGTGAGTGTTAGGATTAGTAAGGAGGGGCTGAGGCCTCTCTGTCTTGTTGAGAGTGTTGGAGATCAGCACCGCTTATAGGCTCCGGCTGATATCGAGATCTGCCCTGTGGAGCGGCACGCCATAACTGACTATACCCCTCATGGGGAAGAGCAGTCTTCCCCATAGAGTCACTGCTTTCTGTGGGTCTCAGTTGGGTCTCTGCTAAGTCTTCAGGGGTTTGTAGGGGCTATAGAGGCGAGGTGATTGAGGGCATTTGCACTCTTATAGGGGGGCAGTGAGAATAGAGCTGTCCTGTGGTACTCCCCTGAGGCCAGGGTTAAGGGAGATCGGCAAACTTTCCCTCTATCCCTTTGTATGTGAGGGGAGAGGGCAGGGGTTAAAGTAAGGTGGAATGCACAGGAATGCCGTTCTGGGGCCCACTATTTCTATGGGCTCAGCATTCCAGGGCCCCTAAAAATGGAACTTGGAGCCGGAACACTGTGTTCTGGGGCCCACTATTGACAAATGCAGGCCTGGAATGCAGTGTTCTGGCTCCGTGTTCTATTTTTAGGGGCCCGAATGCTGGGGCCCTAAAAATAGCAGGCCTTGGAGCGGCGTTCTACCATGTTCAGATGGGTAGGGGAGGGGGCAGGGGCCAGGGGCATTACTAGTGGGCTCCAGCCCCACCCAAATTGCTCCCCTTGTATGCCCTGCCCCCAACCTGGGGCCTGCTGCAGCGCCACCCGGACTGAAACCTACCACCCCCACCTCCCTAGCTGCACCACCGGAGCCAGGGCAGTGGACTTATGCTGGTGGGGGTATTGGAGGGTAGGGGGTGGGGTGGTGGCATGGGAGGGCTGGAGCTGGGGTCCGGGGGGGCCCACCAGCACGGGAGGGGTGCCCACTGGTGCAGGAGCATTCCAGGGCTCCCCCAAATAATACTTTATCTGCTGAGTGAGGGTGTTTCCATACCTGACCTGGTATAAGAGGGATGACTGATTGGCCCATGCGAGTGGTAAGCCTTGCTAAACCTTAGGTTCTGAGGCATTTTGGGGCTGAGAGGGAGTAGATATCCTGGTTCTTTTGCTTTTGTGAAAAAACAGTTGGACCCTTGTCCAAAAGGGGTCTCCGGGCACACCATCCTGGGGGCAAGGGTGAGGTTCTCCCGCCGTCCCATCCCCTCTGGGTTTATCGCTAAGGTCCTAGAGGTCAAAACAAATACAGGACTACGTTCGTGAGAGCAACCTGTTGTTTTCTCACCCCTTGTCCGCCCTGTGATGATAGTCCCCTTGGGGCTGCCTGACAAGGGTTTGAGGATTAGTGTTGCTAGGGGAAGAGGAGAGGAATCCCAAGACTGAATGTGAGGGGCCAGTTTTAATGGCATCGGTCCTTGGGTATCAGTCCTGGTCTGTTAAGGTTTGGGAAAGAGGCAGGATGAGACCTGGGTCTGATTCAAGGAGCGCTTGTCGGGGAGCTCGGTATTGGGTCATCCACCATGAAAGGAAGGCTCTCTGGGGTAACCTAATACTTGTGACTGGCCACCCTGGAGACCAGTGGGGTGGAGGCGGGAGTCTGCCATTGTATCCTGGCAATATCAAGGACACTATTGTGCAGAGGCGCACAAATCCCATCTGGTGAAACTGCAAACCCCAGGTCAAAAAGTGGGTCCCAATCCTCCCTGAGGGGCTCGACTTTCAAGCCCAAGTGCACCATCATCCTATGGAGGAGGTAATAGAGGGTGCTGGGTCCTCTCTATATGACCATGTGGAGGATTCACGGGTTTGGTTGGGGGCGAGGATAGATGTGACCTCGGGGTGCTGCCCCTCGGCCCAGCAACACCGTGGGAGGAGGAGGACTCAGAGGTCCCAAGCGAAGGATACCGGCTGCAGGGGCAGTACTGGGGCAGGCCCAGTGCCAGGAGCCCCTTGTGTGTAGGCCTGATGCCTATGGCTGGGGTGGGCGAGTGTGCGAGGTGCTGGTTCCCAGGGACTTGGGGAATGTGTTTCCCTGTGCCGTGTAGGTGAGGTTGGCTCCCTGAATTGTGGTACCAGCTGTGCTGGGGTGGACGGCACCAGTGAAGTGCTTTGGTGCTGGGGTGAAGGAGAATGCCTACGGAGTTGCTTGGGTCTTTGACCTGGTTCGGTGATGGGGAAGGCAGAGGTCTGTGGGGAAGGTCCTGAGACTGCCTCAGGCTCTGGTACTGGATGGCGTGGGGAAACCTGGGGCATCAGGGTTGGTGGTGTTCCTTGCAGCCCTATAAATACAAGTTCCCCTCTATGCCCCTAGCATGGAGATGAAGGAAACTGCTGATTCAGGGCCTGTGGGTATTTCAGGCACTAGAAGGAACTTTTGTGGGGGGAAGACAGGAAAACACAATGTTCTTACCCTACAGGAGGGTACTGTGCAGGGGCAAAGAGGCTCTCTGCTGCTCTTATCTTCAGGAGCCTACGTGTACAGCTTCTGGCACCTTAGTTCATCAGAAGCCATAGGTGAGGAAGGGACTTGTGGAGAGAGTTATCTGAGGTGAACATGTGGATTTGTACGCTTGGTTCGGGGGGTGGGGGGCTTTGCATTGTAGCGTTTCACTTAACTCTGCTACCACGCATAGCCCTGAATTGTGGCCCTGGCAGTTGCGTGTAACCTTCCTGAAACTGAGCTACACACAGGGCACTGTAGGCATTCCAAAGTTCAGGTCTGAAAAATAGTTGTTTTTATTGCAGAGTGAACTTTTTTCCTCAAGTTAAAAAAAAAAAAAAATGCTGTTACAGAAATACACCAACAGTATTCCTGGAAAGTTTTAAGTATATGGGGGGTGGGTAGGAAATTATGGAAACTTTTGTTAGTAGTCCAGCCCCTGACATAGCTCTGAGTACTTCCCAGTCTTTAATGTGTTTAACTTCACAGCTGCCTTGCAAAGCAGGGCAGGGCTGTAATCTCCATTGTGCAGATGGGAAACTAAGGCAAAGAGAGACCAGCTGATGTGCCCAAGTTCCTGCAGGAAGCCTGTGGTGGAGCAGGGGTTTGAACCCTGCTCTCAAATCCCCGATTACAGTTTTAACTCTTGGACCATCCTTCCTCTCATCCATCTTTCACCTGCCCTTTGCATCATCTCCAGATGTCCTCTGCAGGGGATGTGGTAGCCACAGCTGCTGCCTTGTGGGTGCCAGTGAGCTAAATTTGCACTGTCACGTGATAATCCCTAGCCATATTTCTTTTCCCCTGTGATGGGGGTGAGCCCCTGTCTCTGTAGTGCCATTTGGGTAGTGCAGTGGTGCGAATGAAGCTCTTTGGGGACCTGTTGGTGTGCATAAGCTTAAGTTCCTTACTCAGTGGCGATTTCCAGATGTCTGTGATGTCAGGACATAGGTGCAAGAGCTTTCAATGCACCTTTATAAAGGGAATTGCAAAGATAGGGTGTTACAAATGCATCCTAGATTCCTTCTGAAGGACTTGATGTTATTCCACCTTAAGTACATCTTTGGCAACACCTCCCAGACCTGTGCACAACCTGGGTAGGCCCTTTTGGACTTGGTTATTCAACAGCATTTCTTCAGACATCAGACATTGCATTCCTTTTCTCTGCTTTGAAATATAGAATCATAAGGTTGGAAGGGACCTCATAAGGTCATTTAGTCCAACCCCCTGTGAAAAAGCAGGACCACTCCTACTAGATCATCCCAGCCAGATTTTGTCTAACTGAGCTTTAAATATCTCCAAAGGTGGAGATTCCACCACCTCCCTAGGTAACCCATTCCAATGCTTCACCACCCTCCTAGTAAGAATGTTTTCCTAATATCCAACCTTGACCTCCCCAGCTGTAACTTGAAACCGTTGCTCCTTGTTTTCTTCTCTTACTACTACTACTACTACTACTACTACTACTACTACTACTACTACTACTCCTCAGCTGTTCTTAGTAGTAAGAGGACAAAACAAGGAGCACCCCTTCAAGTAGTTGAAGGTTTCTGTCAAATCCCCCCTACCCCCTCAGTCTTCTCTTCTACAGGCTAAATATGCCTAACTTCTTCAGTCTCTCTTCATAAATCTTGTGCTCCAGCCCCTTGATCATTTTTGTTGCCCTCCGCTGGACCCTTTCTAATTTGTCCAAATCCTTTTTGTGGTGGGAAGCCCAAAACTGGACACAGTATTCCAGATGCAGCCTCACCAGTGCCGAATAGAGAGGAATAATCACATCCCTCAGTCTGCTGGCAACACTACTATTGATGCAGCCCAATATGCAATTGGCCTTGTTGACAGCAAGAGCACACTTTTGACTCATATCCAGCTTCCCATCCACCATGACTCTGAGGTCCTTTTCTACAATGCTGCTACTTAGCTGATCACTCCCCAGCCTGTAGCAGTGCATGGGGTTTTTCCATCTCAAGTGCAGGACTTTGCACTTGTCCTTGTTGAACCTCATGAGATTTCTTTTGGCTTACTGCTCCAATTTGTCCGTCTTCCTGAATCCTGTCCCTGCCCTCCAGCATGTCTACTGTTCCCCCTCAGCCTGGCGTCATCAACAGACTTCCTGAGCATGCTATCTATCCCACCATCCAGATCATTAATGAAGATGTTGAACAGAACTGGCCCCAGGACCAACCCCTGGGGCACACCACTCATTACTGGTTGCCAACTAGACATGGAGCCATTGATTCCTACCCACTGAAACTGTTGATCTAGCCAGTTTTCTACCCACCTTCAGGTCCACGCATCCAACCCATACTTCCTGATGAGAATGCTGTGGGAAACCTCATCAAAAGCCTTGCTAAAGTTGAGGTATATCACGTCAACGGCTCTTCCCACATCCACATATCCAGTCATCTCATCATAGAAGGCATTGAGGTTGGTTGGGCACAGTTTGCCCTTGGTGAATCCATGCTGACTGTTCCTGATCCCTCTATTTTCCTCCAAGTTTTTCATGATGGATTCTTTGAGAACCTGCTCCATCATTTTCCCAGGGATTGAGGTGAGGCTGACAGGTCTATAATTCCATGGATCCTCCTTTTTCCCTTTTTTGAAGATAATTATTATTTTTTTTTCTAGTTCTCCGGCACCTCCCCTCTTCACAATGAGTTTTCAAAAATAGTGGCCAGCGGTTCTGCAATGTCATCAATCAACTCCCTCAGCACCCTTGGATACAGTTCATCTGCCCCATAGGCTTGTGCACATCCAACTTCTTTAAGTAGTCCTTAACCTGACCTTCCATCACCAAGGGCCACTCTTCTCTCCAATCTGCCATACCCAGTATAGCCACCTAGGAGCTGTCTGTCCCTGTGAAGACTGAAGTAAAAAAAAAAGCATTTAACACTTCAGCCTTTTAGTCATCTTCCACCACGAGGATACCTGCCCCATTCAGTAAGGGGCTACACCATCCCTGATCCTCTTCTTGTTATCAACACACTTGTAGAACCCCTTCCTGTTATCCTTCATATCCCTTGCTAGCTGCAACTCCAGTTGCCCGTTGGCCTTTCTGATTTTATCCCTGCAGTCCCGAGCAGTATCTTCGTATGCCATCCTAGTCATTTGTCCAAGTTTCCACTTCCTGTAAGCTTCCTTTCTATGCTTTAGCTCAGTGCAGAGTTCTCTGTTACACCACACTGGGTGTCTTCCCCATTTGCTGTTCTTCCTGCTCATCAGAATGGTATTTTCCTGTGCCCTTAGCAGGGTTTCTTTAAAATACAGCCAGCTCTCTTGGACGCCTTTCCCCTTCAGATCAGCCTCCCAAGGAATCTTGCCCATCCGCTCCTTAAGGGAGCCAAAATCTGCTTTTCTGAAGTCTAGGGTCTGTGTTTTGCTGCTTTCCTTTTTTCCATTGATCAGAATCCAGAACTCTACCTTCTCATGGTCGCTGCTGCCCAGGTTGCCATTCACTTCTATGTTCCCAATCAATTTTTCTCTGTTTGTGAGCAGCAGGTCTAGAGGTACAAGGCACCTAGTTGGTTCTTCAAGCATTTGTACCAGGAAGTTGTCCTTAACACTCTCCAAAAACTTCCTGGATTGCCTGTGCACTGCTCTATTGTCCTCCCGGCAGGTGTCAGGATAATTGAAGTCCACCATGAGAACCAGGGCCTGTGATCTAGAAATTTCTGCTAGTTGTCCACAGAATGCCTCATCCACCTCTTCCTTTTGGTTTGGTAGTCTATAGCAGACACCCACCATCACCTCCCCCTTGTTGCTTTCTCCTCTAAACTTAACCAACAGAGTTTCAACCTGTGGCTTGTTTCCACTTCCATAATGGAACTCTGAGCAGTCATAGAACTCTTTTACATATAGCGCGCTACTTCTCCCCCTCTTCTTCCCTGCCTGTCCTTCCTGAACAATTTATACCCATCCATGTCAGAGCTCCGGTCATGCAAGGTATCCCACCACATCTGTTATTCCAATTATATCATAGTTCCTTGTTTGTGCCAGTACTACCAATTCTTCCTGCTTGTTTCCCAGGCTCCTCACATTTGTGTACAGGCACCTGAAATACCAGGCTGATTGCCCTACTTTCCCCTGTAGATTTTCAGTTCTGTTGCATCTACCTCCTTGCATTTTCTCCCCATGTCGTCCTTCCCCATATGGTGGTGTACTCAGGAGGCAAGCATCTTGGTTCTTCATTATGTATCCTTTGCGTGGCATAACAAATGAAGTAACGCCATCGCAGTGAGGAGATGCACTGGCAAAACACCACCATTGCCAGCTGTCACCACTACAGGGTTGTCCTCTGCTCAAAATTCACCACCTCAGCTTTCCCAGTCTTATCATGAGCCACAGTGTTCAGTGTTTTCTCTTAAAGCTCCAACAATTGAAGTCGTTTGATTAGGTGAGCATGTCAGCATTCATTTGCAAAGTTAATTTCTATCTTTCATGGTTACAGAAAAGCTGGTAAAAACAAGAACCAACTACCTATTGTCTCAAAAATCATAAGATTATATTTTAAAAGACTTTCTTAGGGTTGGTGCTGCGGAATTGTTGCTTTATTGCTTTAAGCTACTGCTGCAAATATGTCCGAAGCCCCTGCTGATCAGTTGCTTTCCAGGCAAGTACTTAGGCCAGGGGTCTCAGACTTGTGGCCTGTGGGCCTCCTGTGGCTCCTAAAGCTATTTCCTGTGGCCCGCAGTGACACAACCATTACCAATATTTTTATTATTTTTGTATATAAAGGTTTCAGTGCTGTGGCCCTAGGGCTACCGTACTAATCCTCATGTGGCCTTCATGGTGATTTGAGTTTGAGACCTCTGACTTAGGTCTTTGTTGGAAGAGGGCATAGATAATCCGTTGCCATTCTGTTCCCGCTGTAATCATAGACAGATTAGATAAAAATGTATTTTTACTGGAAGGTTGCAGTGTAACATGGTTTTTTCTTGGAGTTTGAAATATTGACATGTAAGAACCCAAAACTAGAGCAGCAAAGAAGGCTGTTCCTGAAAATAGACCTAGTTCACCTCCATTTCACTGTGAACTGTCGCTGCAGACAGGTCACTGCTGCCAATCCCAGATTGGGTGCTTCCCTGCCCCACCCCTAGTCTGCAATCAGGACTAAAGAAGTTCCCGGAAATTTAAAGTGACAGCTTTCGGTTTTAACTTTTCCATACATGACTGCTACTATTCACTGTTTCCCATAACACCTTAAGGAGGAATTCCCCTGTCCTCAGTAAATGGCTCTAGTCTGGGTTGCTTCCACCATGTAGCACTGAGTCATTCCTGCAGTTATTTCCCTTTCTTTCAATGAGGCCTCTCCTTACTGTTTATTGGCATCCAGATAGGCCCGCAGTCCTGCATAGGGGACTTTCTTCACTCTTACATCCTGTCTGCTGCTCAGCAGACAGCCCCTGAGGAGGGTCCGTTCTTGGCTGGGAGAAGCTCTTGCATCCCTTGGTGTTGTCTGGTATAGAAATGGGTTTGGCAGCAGGGAGGGACACAGAGAGTGGGGTGGCTGGGAGCAGTGGTTAAAGTATAATTTGACAGGCCCCGAACCTTTCTAGTCTCTGGGCTCCCTTCCCTTAGTGTCCGGGTACCCTTCATGCATGTGTGGGCCCCAGCCCAGGTAGGCATTTGCACCACTTCTCAGTACCATATGCATCAGTTATCTCTCCATAAAAATATTTATAATTTTACATGACATTTGTCTATGGTATATCAGTTATTGTCACAAACTAGCAAACGCTGCATAGCACGTTAAGTATTGTGATTAACAATGTGATAATTAAATAAAAAGTGATTGAACACAATGCAAGGTATAGGCAGAAACAAATGAGACAAACACAAAACTGCAGAAATTCAGCTAGGCAAACTCTCATTAATGTCAACATACATACATTTTTGGTTGAAGCTAACTTTAAACAGTTTATAAAATCAATATTTTTCCATTGTGTGCCACATTGATTACGTTGCTGCACTTTCATCTTAAAGACCAGTCTTTCGTGAAAGAGCTTTAGTACTAGTTGCTGCTTTCTAATATAAAAGTAACCATGATTTGATATACTTTAAAGCTTCCGACAATGCAGGTGGAGGCCCGTCAGATTTTTGGGGCCAGGAATGGTCTTTCTAGGCAGTCCCACATACTTTAACCCCTGGCTGGAGGTCAGGGTGTAGGTGGTGTCAGGAAGCAGGACAGGACTTGCTGCAATCAAGAGCTTCCATTAGGGTGATCAGATAACAAGTGTGAAAAATCTCAGGATAGAGTGTGGAATAAGCGCTCTATATAAACACATGTATAAGAAAAAGCCTTGAGTATTGGCACGGTCCCTATAAAATCAGGACATCAAATAACCCTAGCTTCCATCTAGCCACACCATATCATCCCCACAGACGCAGCTGTCTGCAAGAACACCCCCTAGTGATCTTGTCCAGACCCAAACAATGAAAGGTGACAGGAACAAAACAGAACAGATGCTTTGGCCTTTCAATCAATCAATCAAATCATAGGGCTGGAAGGGACCTCGTGAGATCATCAAGTCCAACCCCCTGGGAATTGAACCTAGGACCTTCTGCATGTTAAGCAGAGGTGCTAGCCACTACACTTTACCTGACCAAGTTTTCTTTCTGTACAGGGCTCAAAGCGAATACTGCGGTCTCATGAAATTGTGCTGCCACCGAGCGGACATGTAGAAACTGAACTTGCACTAACTTTTTCACTACAGGTAACATTAAAAAAAAACAAAGTCCAAAGTGAATGTGCTAATCTGATTTTTGCTGTAAATCAATTTTGTTGTACTTGTTTTAAGTGTTAATGTAAATGTTCCCCTGATAACTATAGGGAGTTTTGGAAATGGCAACAATAGTAGATGCTTTTCCATGATAAGCTCCTGTTTTAGCCATTTGGGCTGAAATTTTCCATGGGGTGGAGTTTCTGCCTTAGGCTAAATATTTTGGAACATTTTAGCAGAAATGGTCCAGCACCTTTCAAGAGTGAGCCTGGAGAAAAATCAGTAGTTTTGTCCATGTTGAATTCTTATTTTAAGAAGCTCTAGCACACCGGTTTTCAGCTTGTGGTCTGTGGACCTCTGGGTGCCTGCAGACTAAGGCAGTGGTTCTCAACCACTGTGTCAGGACACGTTACTGTGTCTCCACACAGTGGTAATTGTGTTAGAGAGAGTCATTGAGATGGCTGGATTTGGCCTAGGGGTGGTGGTGGTGTGTCTTGCTGGTGTTCCCTGTAGGATCACAATATGCTGCCAAGTGTGTGATGAACTGCAAAAGGTTGAGAACCACTGGCCTAAGGGGTCTGGGAAGGGTGACCCTGAAAATAAAACAAAGAAGGAGTCTTATGGCACTTACAAAGACTCACAAATTCATTTATTGTATGAGGTTTCATAGGTAGAATCCCTCTTCGTCAGACTCACGAGCTTCAGACCCTGGGAAAGGCATTCCATTTTCCTGATCAGTCAAAAGGATGTGAATCCCCCACATACGGATCAACTCCAGAACTGTTGTCATTACCACAGAAGCCCAAAATTTACCACCGTTTCTCGCATGTGTTCAGCACAGCCTTCGACGTGGTGTAACATCTGTAGCTGAATTCTGTTCAGTCAGACAATGGTAGTGGTCTGCAGACCACAGGGTGATTTCCAAAGGGATCTGAACCGCTATGTGTAATTTTTTAGTTGTCTGCAAATGAAAAAATGCTGAAATCATCTGATCTAATACTTCCCTGCTTTGGAGGAAGGACTCAAAACTTGCCTGGAGCTGGGGAGGCGTGTTTGGCTGTCCCCATGGAAACCAATTGGCCATGGGCAAGCCAGAAGCTTATGAAAAATGGCTGTTCTCATAGACTCAGTGGAGTTTGAAACTGTCAGCTGCTGTTGGTGAACATTTCTGTTGACATTGAACATGCCCTTACCCCTAGCAGCCACATTCCCTTCCCTGTTGCAGAACTGTAGATTGTCATGCAATGGTGACAGTAGCCCTCCTTGCATACATTCTGTTACCTAGCTAGGGTCTCATGAAGCCAGGAATGCTGACAAACTTCCTCTTCAGTTGTTGCAACAGCCCTGGCAACCTGGAGCAGGGACAGAGCAGGAAGGCTTTTTCTTGGGCTTTCACTGCACTGCTTGCTGGCATCCAGGCAAGATGGAGGCAAAAGGAGAGAGTGACACAGCATGATTGCAGGGTGGGGATTTGGGGAAGAATTGGGGTTGGGCCTGGGAGAAGCATGGTTAGACATGGGGCTGTAGAGTGGGAGCAGCTGCCTCAGTCTGGCTTCCCCTTTCCTCCTCTTCATCTCCAACACCCGCTCTCCCACCCACCAAGCATTCTTCGCTGCAGGCTGCTTGTGGGGTGGCCACTGGTTTCCCACTAACTCTCCTAGACTCCCTTGTCTCCACCTTCTAATAGGTCTCAGGGATAGGCTCCTTCTTCTGCTCACACCCTTCGTACTGCTGTGGGGTTCTCCGGAGGGAGAATAATCAGTTGCTCCCTGAAATTGTGACACCTGGAGCACAGCCTGCTGGCTTGGAGCTTGGCAGGAGGCCATGAGCTCTGATCCAGCTTTTCTGCTGACTTATTAATTCTAGATACTCGATAGCTTTCACCATGAGCCAGGCCGCCTGCTCTTATACTAGTGTCAAGCCTTGTGTTTTACTGAAGCAGGTAACTGAGAGGCTGTTTAAAATCCCTTCCGGTACAGTCAGGAATCCATTCCTCTTCAGAACTATTTTGGAACATAAGGAAACCAAGAACCACAGGAGTAAGCAAACAGTCATCTGATGGTTAATTCCTTGCCAACTCTTTCTGCATTTGGTGAATTCAGTGCTTTCATTTTAAAAATAAAATACCTATCTTTCCCAGTGATGGAAAATGCTGGTTTAGCTGCCTTCCCAGGTTTGGCAAGGTGGGAGTTGTGTTGGCCAAGGAAGTCCTAAAATAGGGTCCTCCTCTGGCTTTTCAATTGCATGTGACACTATAAATCATGGCAGATAATTGCAGTCTCAGGAAGAGTGTATAGTCCCAATGGTGAAGACCTAGTTCCCTAAGCAGAGCAGAGTGTAAGCTTAACGAGACTCAGAGATGATTCTAGTGAGGAACACCCCCATTCTGGGAATGCTTGGACTTTTTTGTTCCAAGCTGCTGAAGAAATAAGGTCTGGGCAACAGATGAGTTCATGCATACTCCAAAAGGAGTGAAAAGTTGTCCCTACACATGGGTGATTGGAGGAAAGAGAATGGGGATCACACTAATAGTGCTTTTCCAAACAGTTCCCTGAGAATTCTGGTGGCTGCCAAGCCAAACAGACATGGAGATGGATGGCTAGAATTTCTAGCCCCCCCCCCCCCCCAACGCCGACTTTCCAAACAAGCTGTCACTCTAGAGTGAGTAGAGGCAGGAAACGGTGGGTCGCTTGCCAGTAACTGTCCTCCTTCAAGATGGGCTGCTCAGATTCATTCAGTAATAGGTGTGTCTGTGCCACAGCGCACGGTTGGTCGGAAACCTTTTTGCCCTAGCCTGTCAGAAGATGGCTGGCAGCCACCGCCCCCTGGTCACCCCGTGGCTATGTCTGTGGCCACCACCTGGCCCCTCCTCAGTTCCTAAAAGTCACCAACTCTGAGTTGTGGGGATAGTGGGGGGGTTGTGAATGAATCCAAGCAGCCCATCTCGAAGAAGGACAGTTACTGGTAAGTAACCCACTGTTCTTCTTCGAGTGCTGCTCAGATACATTCAGTAATAGGTGACTGCTAGCTGTGCTGATGGATGGTGGGTGGAGTTGATTCTTTCCCACCTTCAATATTGCCACTGCCCTTAAGGGCCAGCAACCCAGGCAAAGACAGTCACTAGGAAGCATGTAAGGAAACGCCATAAGGACCTGTAGCCTAGGTAAAGGGAAACCATCAGGTAGGACGGCTGACCTAAGAGGAGAGAGAAAAAGGCCTATGTTTCTCGATTGCTACCTGTTCTGCAACAACAGGCACTGCAGCGGCCTAAAGTCACCTTGTCATATAGAAAAATGAAAACGCAGTTACTGATCCAAGGTCGGTGAGGTGCCTTCATGTGAGGACATGAACAGTTGACTGTACACACCTGTCAAGACGTGTGGACTGGGTAAATTCTCTGGCCTTCAGTCTCTGATAAGTCCCTAGCAGGTGACAGGGGGTTTATGTGACCTCGGAGAAAACTCAGCCTGCTAGCAGTGAGTACGTGAAGGCAGAAATGGGAAAGGAAAATGGTAAAAGGGGATAAAACCCCTTGTTAGTCTGGCCAAGTAAGCAAGATGTAAGGAGGTATGAAGATGATACGCGAGCACCTAGTAAGATGTGGCTCCCCGGCTGCCTGGGTTGGCATATAGTACTGAGGGTGCCCCTTCAGAGGCCTGTATGTAGGTGTGGTTCTCAACAGGTGAAGAGGCAAGGGAACGCAGGGAGACGAAAAACAAACGTGCCACAGGGTAAGAAGTTAAACTTCCACCTTAGGGTGAGAACAGGAAGAAGACCTTTTCAGGTTAGCTCTGTTATATAAAAGTTAGGGGTAAGGGTATGTCACTGTGGAATGGTGCACCCCCCTCTTTTCTTTTTTTAACCAGAGATGCAGCAACTGGGGAAGGGAGTGGGAAAAGATGACTACTGACAAAGGTTAGAATCCCTTTTACACATACGGCATATGTGTTTCCATATAGCATGTGGTGGAGATTGAGCCAGAAGAGTGTCAATCTCTGGCCTCGGGGGGGGGAGGGGGACTCTTTAAGTGTGGTAGAGTCTGGTGGAAAATCAGTGACTCCCCCCATTAATTACATCAGAGTGAGAAGGAAAGCAACCGAAGGTGACCCTGGCACTATGAGTATGCCAATGGTGGGAGGTTAACAACAAAAGGGGAAGGAAAAGGGTAGGGTCTGCTGATCATCCTCACCAGGGATAGACAAAACCCCAGGGAAGAAGGAAGAAAAACCACAACCGGGAAAGGAGGTGAGGAGAAATGGGCTGCCGACTGTGGTAACCTGCAGCTGGGATAAAGAATTGTCGTCAAACAATGGCTTACTCATGACCCTAGAGGAAATGGTTAGAAAATGAGGTACACCGGCATAAGACAAAAGGGGCCTTCTGAACCATGAAATGGATTTGGAGGAGCATTGGGGAAGAATCAAATCTGTAGGAAAGTGGAAACTTGTTCCTGTGTTAGAAAAAGAGGCCGCCTAAGAAACTACTCAGGTCTAGTTAAGGGGAACCCAGCAGACTCCCAAGTGACGCTGAATCCATTCAGTCAGTGGACAGAACAAGGATAGCTTGCCGATGCATTCCTGTACCTTTAGGAGAGCCTTTTGAAGGCCTTTGGGTCACTTCTTTTAATTCCCAATCCACTCTAGTAACGTATAACCTGTCCTGTACCCAACGGTTTGAGGTTGTGTAGTTAGCAAAGCAATGAGGGTGTCATTCCCATGGAAGAGGTTGCGGTTTCGTCTTTTAGATGAAAAGAAAAGGAAGTAGGCAAGGGGTTCTGTGGTGGTGGTAAGTCCCCAAGTGTGCTAGCACAAGAAACTGGTGATAGCCTGACCAGGGAAGAAGGGTACAACTGTGTCAGAGGGTTGTCCACCTCTGAGGCCCCTACCCAGAAGATAGAGAGCACGTGTGCCCAGGGTATTTCCCGCTAGGACAAATATCAGCTACTGTATTGTCAATCCTAGACTCGAATTTCAAGGCCAGGTGTAACAAAATGGGGCCTCATGAACCTGAGGTGAAAAAACCTGGCTGGCCTAGAAAAGGTGGGAGGAAATAAGGGCACAAGGCCTGCCCCTACGATAGCTGGTTAGCAGGGAATGTTTTGTTTCCCTTGTTAGTATTGCTGCTATTATTTTTGAACAGATGGGGATCAGCTGAGGCGCAAACAATGTCAATGCCCAGGACTCATGAACCATGTGTGTGGGGGTAGTATCTCCAGGAGGGAGAGAAGGCTGACCTTCCAGGAGGCACTGCATAGGGAACCATCCTGGACCTCGCATAACCATAGAAGGCGGGGAAGGTAAAAGCACCCAATACAGGGCTCAAACCCACAACCGTGAGATCAGGAATCTGGTGGTCTACCAACTGACCATGAAGGCTGGAAGTACCCTCCAGGGAACAATGGGGCAGGGGGAGGGTTTGAAACCATCGGGAGATGGATCCCGGATGGTCATTCAGGCCGTGTGGAAGTGCTGAGAATTTGGTCTTACCGCCTTCACGCATACACCACTTCTCGTGTGGCATAGTGACAGCATGCCCTGTTATGGGGCAGGGGAGGGGGTAGATGAGAGGAGGGTTCCTCCAGCCCTGACCCCAGAGGACCCTGAACCAGAGAATAGCTTCTTTCAAGAAAAAGAAGGCTACCCTGGTGTTAAGCTTTAGGCGACTTCAAAGGGAAAGCAAGAAACTGGCATTGGTTGGGCAAACGGGGTGGGGGGGAGGTGTCCCCTGCACGTGGGAGTCCTTAGGGATCCCGACAGGACCACTGGGTGATTCTTGTGGGAGAGAAAAGCTAATGCCGTGCATTGGGATCCTATCTTGGGGCCCTAAGCAAGGCGAGTTGGTTTCCTTCTGGTACTCCCAGTGCCGAGGTGGGGAACAGTTGGTAACCCCGGTTTGGTGTTAGGGCCGCTAGCCCATCAACTAAGGGAGTGATAGGATTTCGAAACTCAATGCACCCGGTGGAGCAATTAAGGGCGACGTAAAAAGGGACGTTGAAAACCCCTTGCAGGCGGGGGGGATGGGCAGCAGGCCAGAAAGGCAGTAGGCCTAAGTATTTTCCACCCCACCAAGGGTCCTGGGCACTACAGAGCATGGCATCCGTCTCGGCTGTGAAGAGAGACTCGCCTTCAAAAGTAAGGTCGAGTATGACCTCCTGGGAGGAGGGAGGCACCCGGCCTCCCTGGCCCAGGCTGTCCACTGAAGGGCCACGGCTGAGGCTACACTGCAGGACATTGTGTCTACGGCATCCCACGCTGATAGCAGCAGGTCTTGGGACACTATTCTGCCATCCTCAAGGAAGGCATCATAGTCCCCCATATTCTCTTGTGGGAGTAGGTGCTAATTTTATTCATGGACTCCCTCACATGTCCATTATTTATCAGGCTACCAGAGCCTGGTTATTAGCTACCAGCAGCTGGAAGGTGGAGGAAGAATAGGCCTTCAGCCCCAGGACATCTAACTCCCTTGCATCTCTAGATACCAGGAGAGGGTCGTGGGAATCCTGCCCTTTGCCTAATGCTTCCAGATTGTTCACTTTGAGACAGAGTTGGGTGGTGGATGAAGAACGGAAAATCTGTAGCCGGGGTCTGGTATTTGTGGCCCACTGTGTCGGATATGGGGGTGATGGACCCAGGGGTTTGCCGGTGTAACATGGCGAGATCTTGTACACTAGGGTGAAGGGGAATTGTTATAGGTTCAGCAGAGGTTAACACCGGACTGAACAAGATGTCAGTCAGTGCTGTGGGGGATTGAGCCTCCAACCCCCCATGAGCGCAAACAAGGTGAAGGAGGTCAAAGTGCGCTGTGAGATCCCCAGTGTAGGAATGGATTCAGGCCCCTGTCCGGTGCTGGAGGAGCCAGTGCTAGGTTGGGGGGAATGGTACTAAGGAGACTCCTTGGAGTCTTTTGGCTAGACCATTCATGAGGCAGGCACCTGTAGGGGGTGGGTACCGAAGGGCAAGGACAAGGCCGTTTACTCCCGTTTGAGATGCCTTCCTCCGGGCTCAGCAAATGGGAAGCCTCCCGGGACCGCGCCTGTGGTGCCGGTGAAGGCAGAGATATACAGTGCCGAGGCGAAGATTTGTCAGTATCGGGGCCCTCCTGTGTGGCTGGCTCCGGTGTTGGGGAACTCGACGCCAAGATCAATGACAGTATCTGGTGCTGCTTTTGGGATGACCAGGCTCCAAAAACAAGGGCTGGTTTACCCCTTTTCTTGGGGGGCACTGGTGTGGGAGGCGTTGGCAGGAGGAAAAGTGTCTTCGCTGCCCCCAAAGGCCTTGGGTGTAGTAGGGACCGGCACCAACTCCTGCTGGTCCCGTGGCGACCCCCGGGTTGGGGACCTAGTTCAGCGCTGACGCTTTGGTACCAACACTGGTACTGAGCTTGTTTTCTTTTGCTTTCTGGGAGAGCGGCGCTGGGAGGGCTCCGGTGCCGAAGAGGGCCCTGAAGCTTCAGGGATAGGCTGCCCCACTTGAGGCCAACTCACGGCACCTTTGCTCTCTGTCTTTGATGGTCCATGGTTTGAAGGACCAACAGAGAGAGCAAACGGTGACCAGACAGGCTTCTCCCAGGCACTGGAGGCACTTCTCATGGGGGTCATTCTGCAGGAAGGCCTTGCTACCTTCTGCACAAGGTTTAAACCCTGGCATGGCAGGCAGCGGAAAGGAGCAATGTTCCTGCTCCGAGATAGTAAGCTTGCTGGAAAGAACGCTCTTTTGTGGAGTGACGTCCATGAAAAGGTGTCCCAAGTCGAGCGGGAGGCTCATACACGTAGAGACAGGCTGCTTGTGTGATCTCAAGGAGCGGGCTGTTCCAAAAACTGTCGCTGAGGGCAGAAAAAAATGGAGCTTAGGAGGTGTTGGGCAGCGGCCACATATATAGCCATGGGGTGGTCAGGGGGCAGTGGCTGCCAGCCCTCTTTTGACAGGCTAGGGCAAAAAGGTTTCCGACTAATCATGCGCTGTGGCATGGACACACCTGAGCCCCTCCACAGGGAAGGTGGGTGTCTGCTTGCTGCTCCAATTGTTATTAACCCTTCTGTAATTTCACCTAAACCAAAGCAACTGGAGTTCCACAGACCGCATGTCAACCTTGCTGAGAACTCGACTAAATCAAATGTATGTCAAGACATTTTCACAGATTAAAAAGGGATTAAATTTCCTTGTTCCTCGGAAGTGGCTCCTTCTGTAGCATTTGACTTATAAAATGCCTTTTTCATAGTTCTGCAGGGTTATTGTTCACACTGTGTGTTGTAGACAGATCTGCCAGCTCTACCTACTAAGTGTGCCAGCACTTCCTATTATAAGACCTTGTTTTGTGTTGCTTACAGTTACGCCAAACTGTAATCGTTTGGGTGGAAAATATCCATGGTGAGCGTCTGCCACAGGCAGAGGCTTTTTGGAAGGTTGCAGCCAAATTGTTTCAGATGACATCATCATCTGGACCCATGCCAGAGATGCTTCTGAAGATTTTCACAGAGATTTCAACAATTTCCACTCCACAATTAAACTCAGCCTGGAACACTCCACAAAGGAGTTCCACTTTCTCGACACTACAGTACAAATCAGAGATAGGGATAGACACATCAACACCACACTATACTGAAAACCTACTGATCAGTATAGTTACCTACATCCCTCAAGCTTCCATCCTAAACATGCCACATGGTCCATTGTCTACAGCCAAGCCCAAAACAAACAGACCCACCCAAACTGACCAGACCAAAAGAAAATAAAAAAAAATACAAAGTACACAAAAATAAAGGAAAGCAAAATAAAACACACTAAAATCTATGAAACAAAGTAACTAACAATAATTTGTGAGTCTTTAAGTCCCTAACAGCTTGTCTTCTCCCTGATCCCTCAGTCATTTCCCTCGCTGCCTTCATTCCCTGAAGTTCCTTTCTGTCCTTAGACCCCCACCCCACCCCCATTGCTTCCCTGAGCTGGCAGGTGCTCCTCCACCACCTGTCTCTGAGCCCCGGCTGCTGCTCAGTGCTCCCTGCCCCTGCCCCTGCCCCTGCCCCTCCTCTGAGCTGCTGGTTGCTGCTCTGTGCTCCCTCCTCCCCAGCCACCACCTCTCCTTAAGCTCTCCCCTGCCCACTCGCTCCTCCTCCCCACCTCTCCTCTGAGCTGCTGGCTGCTGAGCTACTTGACAGGCCAGAGACTTTAACTCCCCCAGCCTGAAGCAGCTGCATGCCTGGGAGCTGCACTTTTTCTTTGAAGAGCCGCAGTTTGGCCATGCCTGATATAACTGCATTTGCTCTGATCCCTCAGACAGAGACAGAAATCTTGAGGATCTCTATCAAGCATTCTCAAGACTACACTACTCACATGGGGAAGTAAGAAAAGAAATTGACAAGAGCTGGACAGGTACCCTGAAGTCGTCTACTGCAGGAGAGGCCTAAGAAAAAAAAAAAACAGTGGAATGCCTCTGGTTACCACATACAACCCTCAAGTCAGACCTCTACAACAAATCATTAAGGACCTACAGCCTATTCTAAAAGATGATCTCTCACTCTCTCAAGCCTTGAGGGACAGACAGCTCCTTGCCTACCAACAGCCACCCAAACTTGAACAGATACTCACCAGCAGCTACAGATCTAACCACAGAAACATTAAAGCAGGCACACACCCTGCAACAAACCATGCTGTCAAGTCTGCACACATTTGCACAGTAGATACCATCATAGGTCCTAATCAAGCCTGCTACTCCATCAAAGGCTCATTTACCTGCTCATCTACTAACGTGATCTATGCCATCATGTGCCAGAAATGCCCCAACACCTTATGCATGGGACAAACAGGACAATCCCTGCACAAAAGAATAAACATAAAACTGACATCAGAAATCAAAACAAAACAAAACAAAACAAAAAAACAGTTGATGAGCACTTTATCTTTGTAATCACTCTCAAAATGATTCGTTAACGACTGTACTCAGGCATCAATGGGACACCAAGACTTCAAAGAGAAACACCAGAACTGGAATTAATATGCAAATTAAATTGTGTGAAAGCAGGATTAAATTGAGACTATGTTCTTTTTCCTATTACAAAAGGTAATTGACTTCAGCCTTTGCAGGATTTGAACCTAAACAACTGCTCTGATTTACTGTTAGTGTATGACTTGATCTTATGTTTTACACTCCCTTGCATTTATTTTTATTCCATTCTGTAAGTTCCCCCATCTTTGAAGCATCTGACAAAGTGGGATTTTCTCCCGTGAAAGCTCATGCAAAAAATAAATCTTAGTCTTTAAGTGCTACATGACTTTTTTTTTTTTTTTTACTTGCTGGACTAGACTGACACAGCTGCCCCTTTGCAAATTGTTTCAGCAACTCCAAGAAAGAGAGTAGGGAAATTTTTGAAAAAATTTTGGTGATCATTTCTGGGAGCATTGGGCAGATGAGTCTGCCCACTAGAACATGAGCCCTTCCAGAGCATGGGAAGAAACCAGGATTCCTTAGTCTCACTATTCCTCTGCTGTCAGCAAACATCTCTGAAACCTGCTGGCAAAGTGTCCTGTTCCCCTTTAGAGCTGATTTTAGTTCCAGAGGATAGCAACCTGTTACTGTCAGTCTAAGCTGTAGATTGTGTGGTGGATCTAGTGCGGTGGTTTCCAACCTGTGCCCACAGATGCTTTCAGAGTGGCCCATGACTCCCCTCCTGTTGTCTGCAGAAGGGAGCAGCTGCCCAAGGACCCAGGCAGAGCACGTTTCCACTGGGCTTAAAAAAACATTATTCAGCTCCTTGCAGCAGCCAAAGGAAATGGGAAGTCATTGGTCCCCTACCCCTTTCTGTAGCAGAGGGAACGCCAAAGTGCTCTGTGTGGGCTCTATAGGTATTGGGGGCTAGAGCCACAGTGAGGGAAACACTGATCTTCTGTGCTCCTGGCTGCAGAAAGGAGCCACTGCCTAGGGACCAAGGTGAAGCTCACAAGGATATAGGATGCATGCAGTTTCCCTGCTGCAACTGGGAGGTTGGAAGTAGGCAGGGAGGCAGCCTGCTGGTGGAGACTGGTGGCCCTTCAGGGTTGTAAAAATGGTATCTGTGGCCCTTTTCCCAAAAAAGGTTGGAACCCACTGATATAGAGGTTCCAACCTTTCTGATGACCCTTGCTGGTATCAATATGATGCCACGTTATGGATCTTCCTTTCTTCGTTTTTGCTTTTTAAAAATTTAGGACATTACACATATGCACTACATTTAAAAGAACACTGAGGCTGTAAATTCAGGCTCTCAACATTTAGGGTATGCCTGAATTCCTAGAGGTAGAGAGGCTGGTTTATGGTTGCACAGTAAATATACATTTTTTGTCTTGAATTGCATGGTCAACTGTTATCTTTCTGCAGCACCCCTGCCTCATTCATTGCCCAAGATGGACATTGTCCTTGGGATGAAGCAGGGTTGTGTAATAAAGGAGACTGTTGTCTATAGAAGTGGTTCCCAACATTTTCTTTGCCGTGGCTCACCTTACAGGGCCATAACTACGACGAGGCAAATGGGGCAAGGCTTCAGGTGCCATATTTTGCAGGGCGCCAAAGCCCTGCTTGCATGGATCAGTCCTGGCAGCAAAAATGTGGAGCTTACTGTGCTCTGTTTAACTCTAGCCAGCAAGGCAAACACTTGTACTAGCCTGTCAGGCACCAGGTTAAGTAGTCACCTAACAGGACCCGGGGGTGGGGTGGGGTGGGGAGGGACTCTGATATTCAACAACTTGTCTTAGTGATTTGCATGTCCCCACCACAAGCAAATCACAAAGGTAAATTGTTGAAGTCGGACTACCTTTACTTTCCTCTCCTCCCACAGCCAGGTCCTGTTAGGTGAATATTTAACCTGGTGCCTGACAGGCTAGCACAAGTACTTGCTTTGCTGGCTGGAGTTGAACTGAGTACAGTATGCTCCACAACTTTGCTGTCGGGACAGATCCATGCGACCATGCTGGCGCCCAGGCAGGTGAGAGCAGGATTCCCAGCCAAGCGCAGCATTCTGATGGAGGGGAAAGTTCCTAAGCAGAGGCGGCCTTAGGCAATTGGGGGCCCTAGGTGAAGGCCCTTTATGGGGCCCCCATGGGCTCCCAATGCCACCCTAACTGCCCCCTCCCCACAGTCCCAACTACCACCGGGGGTAGGGAGAAGTGGGGGGCACTGACTGCCAGGTCCAAAAGTTTTGCTGCCTGCCTGCCAGACTGGCCTCTCTCCAGCAGGGGTGGAGCAGCACTCCCTGCCTACTCTGAGCCAGGCGCATGTCCCCAGGGGGAGGGAGGAGAGCCGCTGGCACAGCTCTGTGGCTTGCTGGGAGTGGGGGCCCTGGAGCGGCCTGCTCTGAAGAGTTCAGCTGCTTCACAACAGGCCTGTAAGCGGCCGGAACTCTTTGGAGTGTGCTGCTCCATGGGGCCCCACTTCTGGCAAGCCGCAGCACCATGCTGATGGCTTTCTCACCTCCCCATGGGAACGTGCAGCCAGCTGGAGGTAGGTGGGGAGCGC
This sequence comes from Podocnemis expansa, assembly GCA_007922195.1. Lineage (NCBI taxonomy): Eukaryota > Metazoa > Chordata > Testudines > Podocnemididae > Podocnemis > Podocnemis expansa. Next base: position 4,350,208 of record ML682022.1, on the reverse strand, counting down.
TGCTCTGCCCCTGCTGGAGAGAGGCCAGTCTGGCAGGTGGGCGACAAAGGTTCTAATGCTGGTGGTCTCCTGCCAACAACTTCTCCACCGCCCCTCCAGCGCAGGGCTCAGTGAAGCAGATGGTTGCTACGGGACCCTCTTACGGCTCGAGGGCCCTCGGCAACCACCTACTTCGCTTACCCCAAAAGCTTCCTCTGTTCCTAAGCCTCTCGGATGCCTCACCTTCTTCCCCCTGCACCCCCTCCAGCAGCCATACTGTGGCTTCCCTGCTGCCCACAGGTCCAGCCCAGGTAAAACTCTCTGACAAACCAGCTTGTACAATCCAGAACTCACAAGTGCTGGAACAGAAATAAAGCCTATTTGCACAGCTTTGCTTGTGTGGTGGAATGCAAAAGATTTAGTTTGCAGCTGTGATTTCACTTTCAGGTTTACAAGGGGTTATTTAAAAACACTGAGTTGGAAAGAAGGGTTTTTTGTTTTTAAGTTAGAAAAATGCTTTGTTTTCCTTATAAATACATTTATGGACACTTAGAGGTAAACTGGAAACTGTTCCAGTGGCAGTAAACAGGGCTGTCCAGAAATACCCGGCCAGGGGACCAGGCTCCGAGTCCCAGTCTGTTGTTGACTCTGTTGTACTTATTGTTTATTCAAGCTCAGTGGCAGGGCGAGTCATTTCTATGTGGAAATGGTCCCTCTATGTTATTTTCACATCCCTGCAGCCTTTTCTGTTCTCTTAAGGGAGCCACCCATTCACTTGTGTTTGCACCAGGAGACTGTCTGATGTGACCCTAAAGACAAGGAGAGATTTGTTTGAACCGGAAGGTGGAAAAGAGAGTGGCAAGAAAGGGAAAAAATGGCTTGTCTCTTAATTTGCATCTCGGATATAAAGGATACTCATCTTTTTGTTAGAGTGACTATTTTGGTTAAGGAGTTATTGAGATATGTGGGCTCTTGGCTTGCATCTAGCTCAATATGATTCTAAGCCAAAGTTGTTAATGTATGGTGGCATTTTAGTGGGCCAGGTGAAATGAACTTGGTAGGTCTCAGCCAAGTTCCTAGTGGGCACCAGTCCACACAACTCAAAAGCTATCATTGCAATTTGCAGTCTTAGCAGAGAGGCCAGAGGTTAAATGGTCAATGGAGACTCCTCAGAACTGATTCTTCCAGCTCAAGGTTCAAGCATGCTGTCCAGTTCAAGTCAGTACTGAGCACTGTGTTTCTGAAGGGTTATCCACATGGCATATAATCAGTGGCCAGACAGCCTATATCTATCTTGGGTATGTCTATACAAGGGGTTCTTAATCTTTAGTAGTTCTTTGAGCGCTGCTCACATCATTCAGTTACAGGTGTCTGTGTGCCACAGCACACAGTACCTTGGCAAGTCTTTAGCCTTTGACTTTCAGATCAGGGCATAAGGCCAATGCCCAGTCCGTCCTGCGACTGCGGCTTTATAGGTGACCATGATCCTGACCCTCCCAATTCCCTTTTCTGCCCTCAGTGACAGTTTCGGATCAGCCAAAAACTTGCGTAAGCAAGTGCCTGTTACTCCTTTTTGCTCAGAAATTAGAATGCTGGGATTTAAACCGTTTCCAGCGTGTTCCAAAGCTTTCCCACTCAACGATCTCCATGAGAAATGTATCGTGTGCCTTGGTAAGTCAGACCTGGCAGTGAATTGCTCTATTTGCCAGCCCTTTAAAAGTAGGACTAGCAAGGACAGAGAGCAGTGCTTATGCACTCTCGTGGAGGACCGCGCGTCCGCCTCTGATGCTCTCTGGGCCACTAGTGCTCCACCAGCACCCCGGGCAACTCCTGCACTGGAGCCCACCCGGTACTGACCCCCCACCGCAGAGCTCAAAGCCATGGTCAGCATCAACTTTGGTACCGCCACGGCACCGTTTGCCTTCGTCTCCACGTTCCCTCTCTTTTGAGTTGGGACCAGGACTGGCTTGGTACCATCGACACCGTGAGCCCTAGCTGCGGCATGGGTCCTGTTCCAAGATCCGGCTCCGGTACCAGCAAAGAAAGCCCATTCGAAGAGTAAGCCAGCTCCTGCATCTAGGGCTTCATAACACAAGAATTGGCACTGCCTCTGAGTCCAGTATCGCTGAGCCCACATCCAGCATTGCAAAATGCTACTAACGATCACTCTGACAGCCATTCCTCTTGGTGCTCGTCCTGCAAGCCCTCAGTACCGTGCTGCCAGGGCCCTAGAAGACATGGTTTAGCTTGTCCTCATCGTCATCTCCAAGCTCTGTCCGCTCCAATGGTTCCACAAAAGCGATCTCTGGTACTGCGGAATGGGCATGTAAGCGTCGTCGAAGATGCTCCCTGACACCTGTGCCAAGAAAGAGGATGACCCCAACAACCCCAGTACAGACACTGCGGCCAAGTTCCTCCTGTGCACCAAGACTTCCCAGATGGGCAGGGGCTGCTCTCCTTCATGCCATACTGGGGGGGGGTCCAGGAGGAGACTGACCCCCTCTTTGACGTCGGGGACACAGCCCCACTGGACAAGGTATCTGTTCCCCTTCACGAAGGGGTGTACAGAATTGCCAGGACGCAGTGGCAGACCCCGTCCTCAATTCCGCTAGTGTCCAAGGCGGCAGATCGCAAGTACTATGTCTCATCAGACAGGTTCGTGTTCATTTTCCAATACCCTACGCAGGGATCGCTGGTGGTGGATGCAGTTAACCAAAAAGAGAGAGAGGGCCAATCCACCTCTACTTGCAAGAATAAGGAAGCTAGAAAGCTCGACTTACTCGGCAGGAAGGTGTATGCCACCTCAGCCTTGCACTTGCGTATCTCTAATCACCAAGCCCGCATGGTAAGATGTATCTTTAACCTCTGGAGAGCCATGCAGGGGTTTCGCGATCCTAACCCCAAAGACCACCTCAGGGACTATGAGGCAATGATGGTGGAAGGGGCCTTGGCTTCCAGAAATGCTGTGATGTCTACCTGGGAAGCATCAGACACAGCCTCGCATAATATGGCATCTACTGTGCTGATGCATCGCTCTACCTGGCTTCAGGGCTTAGGCCTGTCCCTGCAGATGCAGCTCATCATTCAGGATTTGCCATTCAAAGGCCCCGACCTCTTTGCTGAGTCCATGGACACAAAGCTGCATGGCATGAAGGACTCAAGAGCCACCCTCAGATCACTGGGCATGTACACCCTGCAGTCTGCCTGGAGCTTCTTGAAACCACATCAGCTCTTGCAACAGCAAGTACAACAGTTAAAGCAACAAGTCCAGATGCAAAGTTCCTTCTCTCGGTCCTACCAATGCCCCCAGTGATAACTCGGGGCCTTGGATAAGGACAAGGCCCGTTTGAGCAAGGACGGAAAACCCCACGCCTCACAATCCAGCAGGCGCGAGCAGGGTATTAACTGCTCGTCGGGGAGGAAGCAGCATTTTTGACGGTTATTCCGAGGGCAGCGAACTGACAGCCTCGTCCCCAACCTTTGCCAATCACCTACATTGCTTTGCGCACCACTGGGCCAACATCACAACCGACCAGTGGGTCCTCAAGGCAGTCTTGGAAGGGTATTGCATATAGTTTAAATCAACTCTTTGGGTCAGAAAACCACCCCCTCTCCCAAATCTTGGGAACTGGGAACTAGATTGCTTGCTCAAGATGGAATGCAAGAAGCTTCTCTCTCTCTCAGGGCCATAAAAGAGTCCCAAAGCCGGAGTGGGGAAAAGGGTTTTATTCCCAATACTTTCTGGTCCCCAAATCCAATGGTGACCCAAGACCCATTCTAGATCTCAGAACCTTAAACGAACACATAAGGAAAATAAAGTTCTGCGTGGTTTCCCTCTCACAGATCGTCCTATCTCTGTCTCCTGGGAATTGGTTTGTAGCTCTTGATCTAAAAGATGCTTACTTTCACATAGTAATACGACCTGCCACAGAAGGTACCTAAGGTTGATGGGGGGAATAATTTACAGTTCACATCGCTCCTCTTTGGGCTCTCTCTGCCCTCCAGGGGCGTCGCTGCCCCGGAGAGGGACCCGGGGCGCTGGCCCGCAGGCCACGCCCCTTGGTCAGGGACAGGGCTGGAAGCTGCTGTGCGCCGCCGTGGGCAGCTGGGCTCTGCATCCCCGGCCGGGGCTGGGACTGGGAGCGGCCGTGGGTGGCTGGGCCCTGGATCCCTGGCTGGGGATGGGGCGGCCGTGGCCGTGGGCTGCTGGGCCCTGGATCCCTGACAGGGGACGGACCAGAGACCGGGAGACGTGGGTCTCGCCACACCCGGGGCATTGACACTGGGATTCGGGGCACGTGCCCTGGGTGCCCAGCGCCAGTGACGCCCCTGCTGGCCTCCAGGGTATTCACAAAGTGCATGCTGCATTCCTGAGCCAGCAGAGCATAAAATTTTATCCCTACCTAGATGATTGGTTAATACATGGGGAATCGAGAGCTCAGGTAGAGCACGGTGTCAGAGTGGTAACCTGCCTGTTCAGGTACCTGGGTCTCTGCATAAATCGACAAAAGTAAAAAATCCACCTAGCCCAACACATAGAGTTCATAGGAGCTCTCCTAGATGCCAGCAAAGGGCGGGCTTATCTGTCCCCCTCAAGATCTCAGTCCATCTGCACCATCATTACGGAGCTTCAGGAGTTTCAAGTGACTATAAGCTCATCGCTGCCTACAGCTGCTTGGGTACATGGCAGCCTCCACCTCCATGAGCCGGACAGCATACCTGACAATGAGGCCCTTTCAGGTCTGGTTCTCCATGGCGTTCCACCCATGAAGAGATCCTTTGTCCAAGGTACTTTCAGTTCCCTGAGATATCCTGGGGACACTACAGATCTGGAAGGACCACCTGTTTGCCATGGGGGGAATTCCCTTCAAAATGCTAATACTCTCAGTGATGCTGATAACTGATGCCTTGGATTCGGGGGGGGGCACATTTCGGGGGCTTTCCACCCAGGGACTTTGGTCTCTTGCAGACAGTCTTCTTCACATAAATGTGAAGGAGCTGCGGGCCATCAGATTGGCTTGCATAACTTTTCTGGACAGGATACAAGGCAGGTAGGACCAGGTTCTAAAGGACAACACTGCAGCCATGTTCTTTATGAACCAGCAGGGAGGTGTCTGTTCCCTAGCTCTCTGCAGGGAGGTGTGCAGACTCTGGGAATTAGCCCTGAAATACAATTTTACTTCAGTGGCAGCATACCTACCGGGAGTGGGCAACAAGCTGGCAGACTCACTCAGCAGAAAACCCCTATCAAATCATGAGTGGTCCCTCCACAACATGGTGTTCTCTCACATGATAGACAGGTGGGGAGCACCCTAAGTGGATCTGTTCGCAACATGGTGGAACCACAAGTGTCAGTACTTCTGCTCCTTCGGGGATCGGGAGGAGGGGTTGCTCACCAATGCCTTCCTCATCAGGTGATAGGGCCCTCTAATGTATCCCTTCCCAGCGGTCCTGTTGATACACAGGGTCGTTTTTGAAGATCAAAATGGACAGAGTGAACGTGATATCGATAGCTCTGGACTGGCCCAGGCAACGTTGGTTCTCGCTCCTACAGGACCTGTCCGTAGAGACCCACTCTGCATCCCCCTGTGCGCGGACCTCCTGACACAAGACTTGAAGCATCTGTGGCACCCGAACCCAGGTTTCCTGCATCTGACCGCCTGGAGACTTTTTGGATCAGCAACAAGGAAAGGCTCTGCTCGGACAGGGTCAGCAAGGTCCTGGTCAGTAGTAGAAGACAGTCCACCAGGTCCACCTATACAGCCAAATGGAAATGGTTTTCCAGGTGGGCTTGAGGTATAGGGGTCAAACCTACACTAGCTCCCTTGCACCTAATTCTTGATTATCTGCTAGACCCTTAGAGGCAAGGCTCTCTCCCTTTCCTCACTGAGAGTCCACCCAGCTGTCATTTCAGCCTTCCATGAAAAAGTGGATGGTGTCCCTGTTTTCTCCCACCCTACTTCCACTAGGTTTTTGAAGGAGTTCGAAACACTTTTCCCAGAACCCCATGAACCCACCTCTCAGTGGGACCTGACTGTGGTGCCCTATGCATTAATGGAGCCTTCGTATGAACACTTGGAGGGATACATGTACTAGTGACTGGCTGGTTGGGTGCTGAGATCCCTGCGCATGGATTTGCACTCGTTCTTGTCCCTGTTATACGCCGAGTCAGGCTGGGGCCGGATCCAGCTACATGCCGATCCTGGCAGCAGCTGGACTTGGATTGGGCCCCAGCTTGGGGGAGGGTGCCTTTCGGGCTGCCTGCCCTGGGTACCAAAATCTGTAGTTACAGCTCTGCCTTGCTACCTTTAATTAATTTGATGCACACCACCATATAGTTACCAAATGAACTCATGAATATTCATGAGCCAATCCAGAGCTCTTTGAGTAGTTTTCAAAAAATTTCGTGGGACACCTGCTCAGGCCTGATGGCACAGCTGTTTGCCCCAGCACACTGATTGGGAAACACTGGTCTATAGTACCTCTGCCTCAGCTTCTGCAGAAATTGGAAGGTGTGAACAAGGCAGAGGAAGAGAGGATCATCTCTTGGTTAGTGCAGCTGAATGTGGTCCTGGAGAGTTCAATTCTATCCCTGCCTCTGCTGCAGAGTTTCTGGGTGAGTTGCCTAACAAGTGATCTCTAATTCTGTTTCTCATTTTCTTGGTGGCTTACTCAAGCTCTTCAGTCTGATTTTGCAGAAGGGCCAATTCCGTTGTGGCTGAAGTCAGTGCTTTGAAAGTATGAGGCGCTGTGTGGTGCTCAGAGCTCTGAAAAATTGGGTCCTAGGCATCTGTCACTGGTCACCTAACATTTTTGGATTCTCCCCATTTGTAAAATGGAGACAATAGCACCCCTGAACAAGGGGACTGTGAAAATAAATTCATTATAGTATATGTGTGTCTTGCATACATTAGTGATGAGTGCCAGAGAAAAGCCTGGAAGGAAATTAATATTTTTGTTTTCCAAGTAGAGTTCGAATAGTGTGGCCCAGGAGTAGTTTACTGCCTGCATTGGACAGCAAGCCAAAAAAACTGTGGATGGAAACTGCTCACTGAATGAGTTCGAAAAATAAATCTGTTAGTCTTTAAGTGCCACAGGACTCCCCTCCGCCCCCGTGAGTGGCCATTGTGCACTGAATGGAGCACAGTAGAAAATTTGTATGTGATCATGTAATTAAAGACTTTATTGTAGTGCATAAGTATGGGCAGACCAAGTGCTTGACATTGTGTCTTGGCTGTTCTTGAAATATATTTCTTTTGTATATGCAATATATTCTGATGTGAGATAGTGCTTTCCCATGTGTACAGACTACATTTTAAATCAGTTCATTCTTTCATAATAAAAATGTATCTTAAGAGTATCCGTTGAAACAAACAAACCCTCACAATCCAGCTTTTCCAGAATATGTGAACAATGAGGAGTCTTGCTGGAGATCTTGCCTCCCCTGGATTTTGTTGCATCAAATATTTCAGAAATTACTGTAGGGAAATTCCCATAGATGATACTTGGTCCTGAAGCAAAGGCCAAGAGTTCCCAGCAGGAACAACCATCTAGTTACAGAAAACAAAATCCAGATGTTGGAGACCAAAGGTATTAATCCTGGAAGCACCTCAGTCCCACTCTGGCCTTGGTGCTGACAACAGGACACAACTCTGTCAACTTGAAGAGCTAATCCAATTCTGCCAGATGTGTCAGCACCCGTGGGGTGCAGTTTTGCCTTTTGAGATCTCTGCGCTCAGGCACATGGCTGTCAGCCAGAGCACAGGGATTCTGTTTGTCTGCTGAAAAATAACCATAGGACTCTTGCCATTCAGAAAGTAGCATACTTGAAAAATAAATGTACAGCTGAAGATCAGGTCTCTGTATGCCATGATTGGCTGACCCAGTTCCTTTCCTGTGTGATGTACATAGGTAAATTGTGGTTTATGCTAATAGATTTCCTGTATTAGACTACCAGGCATGCTTATGTTCTGTTAGAGACCCACTGAAAACACTACCACAGAACTGCGTGTGTAAGCTAAGTAATTAGTTTAAATGTTTCGGTGTTTAGAGGGCAGAATGAACAGGCTGGTGAGAAGAGAATGTTTGGCTATAAAAGCTGACCAAGATTTTTCAGTAATGAGCACCTAAAATGTAGCCTTCCTTGGAGCCAATCACAGTGTTGTCAGCTGCCACTTCTACTAGAACAACAAATTAGTTTAACTATAAACATTAAAAGCACTAGGACTGGGAGAGAAATTTAACCTTAAGGAACATGTGGCTTAGCTGTAAGCTGGGTATCTGGGAGCTAATGTCAAGAAGTGTAACATTTTTTCAAATTGTACTCTAACTTCAGTATCCTCACTTCTTGAAAAGAGAAGGCAACAAGCTCCAGATCATGCTGCAAAGGAGGAAGCGCTACAAAAACCGAACAATCCTGGGCTACAAGACTTTGGCAGTGGGCTCCATCAACATGGCTGAGGTAAGCCATTCACAACCCAACTCAGTGTTCAAATGTAGTCAGCATTTGCACTTTTATCCTCACTTTAAATCTAAGGCTACCATTTTTTTCTGAGAAAAGTACCCAGATGGCTTTCACATGTCTTTCACTTTTCCAGTGTGCCAAGGTTGATAAGTGTTAATGGGTGATAATGTTAAGTAACAAATGCTGTGTATTTTTATAAAATACAAGCTGTAGAACCAAGTGCTGACTTATTTCTCTTAAGGTTTTGAATCTGGAGCTCATTTCCTAATACTTCACGCAAATATGCCAAGTTCCCTTTGTCTTTATGATGCACTTTGGCACTAGAGTTCAAGAACTATAACAAATGTTCTGGGGGAAAAAAAATACACAAGAACAGAAATCCAAAGATGTGGTACATTAGGTTTAGTTGGGCTAATGTCTATTGGTTTCAGACAGTTCTTGAATTCTTGACCATAAATAGCACGTTATCTTACTAGGTCCATGTAAAATACTAAAAACATCAATGATGCAAGGTTAGAAAATGCTGGAATTAAAGTAGCCTGTACAACCTTAATTCTGCCCCTTTACTCCTGATTGTATACTTTCAGTTGGAATATTCAGTCAGTGAAATGCTTGACTATACATAGAAAGCAGATGACCAAAGCAAGCTGACTTTCAAATTCAAATTTAAATTAGTAGTTGACGAAGAGTTTTATGATATTCACTGACCTTCAGTTAGCTCTTCACCAATTCTTTTGTTCCCTAATTAATCTAGGCTTTTGTATACTTGTAAATATTTAAAACAGAAGCATTGCAGAGCGGAAACTTACCATGTTCCAGTTAGCGCAGAAGTTTTCTAGAAAATTTCATTCCATAAATTTTGTTCCATCAGTGGATAATTTATTGTGAAATGACATGATTTAACACTAATATCACAATAAATTAGAATAAATTAAGATGACTGTTTAGTTTATCTACAAATGATTTATTTTGTGTCAGTTGAGCCTTTAATTAGAAATACTTTTTCACATCTGCATTTTTTTTGGTTAAATCCTAATTTTTGACCTTCTATGTTGTTGTTTGTTGTATCATGATAGATTGATTTTTGTTAATAATTGGAAGTTAAAGACACAGAAGAAAAAAATAAACACTCTTCAAGTAAGCTCATCAGCAAACATCTTTAACATGTTAAGCATTAACTGTTGAAATGTGATACTTACTAAACTGGGATGCCCAAAATGCGGCCCGTGGGCCGCACCCATCCCGCAAAGTGCTTTTCTGTGGCCCCTGATGAGGTTTTCTAGAAAAAAGTTTGGAAATAAAAAGTTTTAAGCCAGAATGCTGGAAATATTAAAAATCTGGTGGTACTGCAGCAGGGAGGAGTTCCAACCCAGGTTGGGAGTGTTGAAATCTCCCACTCAGAGCATGCTCAGAACGGGGGCCCCAGCAAGTGGCGTGGCCTCTGAATCGACCAGATAAGGGGGGTGTGAGTTGGAGAGTCAGCCAAGGGCAACCAGCGTCAGGGCAGGGGGGGGGTGTTAGGGAAGGCCGTTGGGGACTCAAGGAAAGCTGGAGTTGCAGAGATGGGGGTTAGGAAAGGGGGTTGGGGACTTGGGGAAAGCCAGCAGTGCAGGGTGGGGGAGTTAGGGAAAACCAGCAGTGCAGGGTGGGGGAGTTAGGGAAGGGGGTCATGGACTTGGGGAAGACCAGCGGTGCAGGATGGGGGGTTTAGGAAAGGGGGCTGAGGACTCAGGGAAAACCAGCGACGCAGGGCAGGGGGCTTAGGGAGGGGTGTTGGGATTCGGGGAAGGCCAGCAGCACAGGGCGGGGGGGGGGGAGTGTTAAGGAAGAGGATTGGGAGTGTGCAGGAAGCTGGTGGCAGGGCTGGAGGAACTGGATCTGTCCGGTGCAAAACGAACCGATTTTGGAGGTTTTTTCAACCCGTGGGCCCACATCAATCAGGCTCTGCAGCCCCCATGTATGAAAAGTTTGGGCACCCCTGTACTATACTGTCACTTCTGCTAACAGAGAAGACTCTGAAAATGTTAAGTTTCTATACAGCATTTGCCTTGTGTTGTGACCTAAAAGAGGATGTTGGCCAGTTTTTTTTTTTGTTTAATTCACTAGCTTAAAACACACCAAGTTTCTGATAAAGACCCTATAAATGGTATGTCCTGGAATTTTTAGTTCCTTAATTTTTGTAAAAGTTTTTCTTTTTGCCTGTTAATGTCAGATACTCTTAACTCATCTGTTCAGTTCTGTAAGGGGGTAGATTAATAAGTCATTAGCATAAAGGTGGCCAGCTGAAGACTTCAGTGGATGAAGTCGCTAAGGGAGGAACGTGGAGAATAGGAGGGGGCCATGTACAAAGTCAGGATATACACTAATAAAGAGCAGGAAGGGAGGCTCTATTGAAAACCATTTGAATTGGTAGAATGAGAACTAGAGGAACAGACTTTGAAGCCTAGAAAAGAATCTGTAGAAACAAAGGGGTGATCATGAGTGTGAAGATGCCAAAGAATGGAGAAACACATTTGATTTTTAATTGAGCCCCATAGATGTCTCTTTGTCTGTGCTCTGAACCTATCTCATTGCCATACCAGGTTGCCAGCTGTTTGGATCAGGGATTTACTTTTTTCCACTTTGTTCCATAAGGCACCTAGAGTGCTTGCCTAGGGAAAGATCACTGCAGGTGGTTTCAAAATCCATTTGTGTGTTTTTAGTTTGGGAATTTATAAGGGTTGGGAAATTTAATAATCAGTAACCCTGGTACTCAGGCAAGCTAACACAATAATAATGAGGGTTAGCCAATAAAGTGCTTCAGTGTGATGTGATCATATGCCAGCCTGAAATCTTCTGTGCCTGCCACTTCCTTGAGTTTGAAAGCCAAGTAAATTCTGAAATACAGACACTGCTCAGTGCCATATGGTGGTTCTTCTAGACAAGACTTTGACCCTTCTTTGTGTATTTGTTAATCCAGACTAACTCACTAAACTAAATAACTGTTCTGATATGAGAGTGGGTAGAAATTGGGCTTACAGCATTTAAATATCAGTGTGTGTTACTTTGCCAATCCCAGGTGATGCAGCACCCAACTGAAGGAGGCCAGGTTTTGAGCCTTTTCAGTAACATCAAGGAAGCCACGGCCAAAGCAGCAGAGATCTGGATCTTCTCGCTGTCAAGTCAGCCAATAGACCATGAAGACAGCACCATGCAACCTAGTCAGAAAATCAAGTCCACAGGTAAAGTTATGTCTTCTAGTGAACATTAATCCATGTCTACTTCCTCTTCCATCTCTCCACCCTGACAATCCATTCCTTTTCCCTGAAAGTCCAACTGCAATAACCTAAATTTTTGTGATAAAACAGAGAAAAGATTAAATCGGCCGTCAACGTCCCTGGCATCCCCTTGCTCCCTTTCCTGCCATATCAAATCCCTTTCCTCATCCTTCTTGATCTCCTCAGATGGCAAATGCTTTCAGCCATGATTTGTTTTGTTTGTAAAGTGGGGGCCTTCAAACATCAAAAATTACCAATGTGCCATTTCCTACTTTCAGGTGCTTCTGGCTCCCAAGAGGGCAGGGTATGGAAAGAGAAGAGCTTAATGCTGCTTTTTTTAAACTATAGTGTGGTCTAGGAAATTCCTGATCTAGCAGAGGGGGGTGGGGGGGCGGTGAAGAGGAGCCAACACTAAGTACTGCAAATAACCATGGAAATCAGCTTTGCTCTCCTCCTCTCTTCTGTCTTAATCTATTCAAGTCTTCCCTGACCTAGGGCTTGTCTGCACAGGGGCACTTTTGAGAATTAAAATGGAGTGTTAATTGAAAGCACCTGCACTATTCTGCAGTAGCAGTTTGGACACTCAGATTCTGCACTAAGAAGGCCTTGGTGCAGTTTAGTTTAATCCACTGTGGAAGTAGACCAAGCTAAATCACAGGAAAGCACTCAGTGAAAAATGTGTGTGTCCATGTGGGGGGGTAGCCCGGTAGTTACTGTGGACAGGTTGCCGTGTAGACAAACCCCATTGCTTCTAAGCTCCTGTGTTCCCTTCATTCTTGGTAACGTCTCATCTGGCACAGGCTCAGTGTTCCTTACCTCTTCACCAGGGTGTCACTGGGTAGCATGTCTCTGTGGATAGACTGAGCCCTGGACTGGAGCAGGAGAGCTTTATAAAGGGCTGCAAGTAGGCAACTGGAGAGGAAGGACGGAGACAGGCTGAATCTTTGGCAGCAGAGGCCACATGGGAGTGGAGCCTAGTTGCTGAAGTGGGTCCTTGGAGCAAGGGGCTTGAAGAAACAGCCCTGGAGCTCGGAGATGGGGCAAGGAAGCTGTCAGAAACTGGAGTGCCAGACACTTGGTAAAGGAGTGGCCTGGAAGCCTGTGGGCCAAGTACTGACTTAAGTCTGCCTTCTGTTTGATAACCTTTGGTCATCTTTGAGCACTGCTCAGATACGTTCAGTGTCAGGTGTGTCCGTGCTGCAGCACACGTTTGGCCGGAAACTTTTTAGCTTTAGCCTGTCAGGACAGAGCTGGCGGCCACCGCTCCCTGGCTACTCTGTGGCTATATATATGGCTGCAGCCCTGCTCCTCCCCAGTTCCTTTTTTTCCACCCTCAGTGATGGTTACGGAACAGCCCGTTTCTTGCTTTATGCAAGGGCCTGTCCATCCGGTCTGTTTTACAAGCTGTTCTCACTGGAAGATCTGTTTCTGATCATCGCCAGCGCTCCTACGAGTCCTTCCAACCAAAACCCAAACCTGCTCCCGCATGCCGCCTAACAGCTTAGGGCCAAGCCTTTGTGAGTTGCAGCAAAGCCTTCCCGAGGGAGAGCCCCCACGGGAAATATCTTAAATGTCTGGGTGAGCTTCACTGGGTGGATTATGCTCCATTTGCAGCTGGAGCCACATATGTCTGTCACACCCAAGGATTCACCTGCACCGCATGCTGGGCTGGCACTGGAGCCCTCTTGTCGCCGCTCTCCAGGTATGAATAAAAGCTGTGATCAGCCTTTAACTCGGCACCGCATGCTCAGTTGAAACCAGAGCCATTTTGTCACCGCTTTCTGGTTATGAGTGAAAGCTGCGATTGGCCTCGAACATGGCACTGTGTGCTAGATTGGTGCTGGAGCCCTCTTGGCGCCACTCTCCGGCTGTGAATAAAGAGCCGCGTTTGGCATCATACTCGGCACCACCTCGACGCCATGTGATCTTATCACTGGCACCTCCTCTCCGAAGAAAGAGCCGGAGCATCTGAGCTCTGCACGTTGGCAGCCTCTCCGCATGCCAGTTGGCACCAAGGCCCTCTTGGCACTGCTCCCCAGCAGAACTTAGGCAAACACACTCAGGGTCAACATTAGCACTAAAGTGCTGGTGCCATTTCTGGCCCTCCACTCTGGGGTGAGTGCCTGGAGCCTATTACAGTGCCATCCACACTGGAGGCCTTTGAAGTGGCAGAGTCTCTTCAGCTCCTGAACATGCAGCAAGGCCACTGAAGCAAATGGTAAGTCTGCCTTCCTTTCTTCCACTTTACCCAGTACCAGGGGGAGTTGCTCACTCCTTGGGCCCCGCTTCACTGTGGAACCACAGACTCCAGCCCCTATGGCACTGACACCCTTGCCTCGGCACTGTGAAGAGATCTGAGAGTGCAGTTCTTGGGGCCGTCCTCTTACTGAAGGGTCTCCGGCACCACGTTCTTCCCACTACTGCACTTGAAGCTGGTTACCTCCCACTGAGGCTTCAAAAGGGGAGTTCCAACTCAGTACCATGGCCCTGGGAGAGGGCACCCCTGTACCAGGGTTGTCCCCTCTCCCAACTAGAGCCATGAAACCAGGACCAGGGTCTCACAGAAAAGACCCTACCACATGTTGACCCCCTTCACTGGGTCACTGCCTACTTGGGGTCAGGGTCATGCCCCTCAAGGAAAACCAGGACTCTTTATTTGACCAGGGGTTTGTGCCCTCTCTGGTCACCATGATGATCACCCCCCCCCCCCCCCGGTACTCATGTCCTTGGTATTGCTAGGGTACACTGGCCTTAGCTGACCTGATTCACCCCCCTGGTCTTAGGAGTCCCAGGTTTGACCACCTATGTAAAAAGGGCCTAGTCAACTTCAGCCATCAGGACTTGGTTAACAGATATTTCCTAGATCTGTGGGATGCTATGAAGTGTTTTAGCAGATCCCTCCCACAAGAACACTTGGAGGATTAGGATGCCCTTGTTAAAGAAGGCACCTTGGCCTCCTGCGATGCCATTACAGAGGCATGGGATGCCTCAGACACGGCCAGCTGCGGCATTACTACAGCCATGGTTATGTGCTGAGCGGCCTGGGTTCGGGATTCTGACCTCTCCCAGGACTTGCAGCAGTCCATATTAGGCCTTTCCTTTTGAAGGTCAGTCTTTCTTTGCCCTGGCCATTGACTCCCTGATCTGCGGCAACTGTGCCCCTAGGTCAGCCCTCAGAGCCCTGGGTATGCTTACTTCCCAGGTGCCTCAATGTTTTTCCAGCCCACCGCGACCCCACAAATGCTTGGGGGATGGGCTGTCTCTGTACTCCCCCCCCCCCTCCACTAGTGAAACGGCTACCTTTTAGGAGCCTTTGGACCATGGGATGATGATCCCCTTTTTCCCTCATTATAGGCGATCAACCCCAATAGGATCACCTCTCCTTCCATCAGACTCAACTGTTGAACTTCAGGTCGGCACCCTAAACCACTTATGTTAAACGCCCCCTTGCAGTCAGCCTCGGGGCACCTTTTCCTCCTCTCCAGTAATGATGAGTCTCCCTCTTCCCTTTCCATACCCTTCAGATCAGGTAAGGGCCTGGCAACTGGAAAACTCTCCTCCCATGCACTCAGTTCTAGTTGCATGTGCCCTTGGAGCCTTGGTGGAAATTTGGGGTGACAGAAGTATAAGAAGGGGGCACATGATGCCCCCTCCCAGGAAAAAAAATCTCCCCATGTGGCCTTTTCCCCAGGCTATGGCCCTCTGAGACTAAGGGACAATACCTACACTCATCATCGTACCCAGAGCCCCTCCCTCCACACACCCCGGCCAACTCTTTCCCAGTTGGGCACACTGGGGTGGGTATGCTCCCGTGTCGCTATCCCGAGAGCGGAGTTGTGTTGGCCTGCAACGGATCTTGGGGGAAATTGCTGCAGGATGGTGTACCCCGCCCCCTAGGTGACAGGTAAGAGGGCAAGCTAGTACCTCTTCTCCCTCCTCGCCTCCCCAGGTGGTGCCCCTTTTTAATCTTGGGGCCATTGTGATGGAGACCCCAGACAAGCCTCCTGGATCCCCTCTGTCCACAGCCAGTCAGGTCTCTGCCACGGTGGAGTCTCCTCCTGTCCAGCACCTCGGGTGTCCACGCTCCGTGCAGCCAGCCCCCAACTCCAGGCTCAGAGGGTCAGATCCTTGCTCTGTCCGGTCTCCCTTGGAGGGGATTTCCTCCCCCCAGGAGGGTCCCAATCGTCCCAATCAGCAGCGACTCTCAGCCAGTGTGGCAATCAGAGGGTTTATTAGCAAACCAGTTCATACAGCAGCAAGGACAGTTGGTATCAGCATCCTCAGAACAACCACAAGTGAAACCCCCAGGGGATTAGGGCTACACCCCAGGGCAGGGTCCTGTCTCTTGGACCCCCATTTTCCCTCTTCTCCCTCCTTCCCCTGGGTCCTTTGTTCCCCTCCTAGCTCTGCCCACCTCTCCGCCCCCTGGCCCAACCAGTTGAATCCAGTGTGACCAGTGGGGGGGGGGGGTCCCAGGTACAGGCTCCCTAAACACTACCCCCCTGCCCCCTAGTGGCTCTACCTCATATCACCCACCTGTGTCCCATCACCCAAATAGAAAAGATAGAGGATCAACACCCGTGTCTTCCCTGACTAATCTAGCAGAGGGTTCCCACTTCTCCACAGCCATACTCTTCAGACTTGTATTAGGTGTTTTGCCCCAGGGATCCTCGAGCCTCACTGCAGGGGTTTTGCCGCTTCAGCTCCTACCCCTCCTGCCCAAGGATGTTTCACCACATCATGTTGGTCCTTCTGCACATGGGCAAACCTCAAGTTTAGCCCTTGACTGGAATGCTCTATGTTCTGGTGTCTCCCTCTAACTGGGCAAGGATAGCTTTCCGCTGAAAACCACACACAGCTGTCTAGGGGCTGCCTTGACCTTTCTGTCACATCTCCCTCCTCCCTAGAATCTCAACAAAGAGAGATGATGGGGGATAGAACGGTTAACCACCATCCTTATTCATACACCTGACTGAGCCCATTTGAGGACCTGTGGTCCTTAGCTCAGAGTTAGTTTCCCTGCAGAACTCTTGCTCCTGAGGGAACTTACAAACCCTTAACAGGCTGGAGAGCCTGACACTCTATGGGTGACACTTTCGTAATGTCCCCTCTTGCCCTCTGCATTCCTTTGAGTACACAGTGGCTTCTCTTTATTTCCCCTAAGTAGGGGCTGCCTTATGCTCTCCTCGCCTCTCCCCTGCATTCTCTCTCTTCCCTTCTTCCACCCGGGACCTGTCCAAGCCTTACCTCTTCCAGTACACGGGGAGTTTTCACCAACAACATCCCCTCCCATCAGAGCGGGCATTATGTACCACATCTGCCTTGCATCTTGGCAAGGTGGTTGTCTTCTCTCCCCATCAGGAACTATGCGAGATTCGTCGTAGTTGGCCCATTGCAGCCGGGACCCAACACCTACATCTGCCACTAGAGATGAGTCAACCAGCTGTGATATGAAGGTTGACTGCCTCTCAATATGCAGTACAAGAGGAAAAGTGAGAATATCATGTGAGTCATGTGTGCCCCTTCCCCCCCCCCTCCGATTCTGGAGCTTTGGTGCACAACCCTCGGGGTGGACCTGACCTGTCTATAGAGACAGGTTGATACCCCTTCTCTCGATTCAGCACACCTCTCCCTAAGCGAGTCTGTGTATCGGGAGAGTAGAGTATGGGGGCAAGGGAGAGAAATGCATACCTAGCCTTGAAGTTGTGCAAGCCCCTCCAGAACCCTGTAATGTTTCTCATTGCCCCGTCCCAGGTCATACCCCTACCCCTTTGGTTGGGGACAACCGAACATGGGAATTCAATCACCTTTCCTCCAGGTTTTCTCACTCCCTCATCATTCATCACTCATGGTCTCTGCTGTTTGGCTTCTCTCCTGATGCTAGGATGGGTGTACCTAAGAGTCCCCCTTTTCCTACTATAACCTGTTGACGGGTCACCTCTAAAGAAGGGCCCCTCTGGGATGCCCACTTCTCTCTTTAGGAGGACCTCCTTGACAGAGCATCTCTGACGCTTTTATGCCCCAGAGACGGGCCTACGAAGCGTCTAGGCCTCATTCCGGGGCCCTCCCTCCAAGCCCTCCATTCCAGTGCATCAATGGATGGAGGAGTGGGGGTCCCCAGGTACTCCTTCCTTGTTGTTTTTCTTCCTGCGGTACCTTCCATATGGAAGTGGGATGCCTTAGTTTATGGTGCCTCTTATCAATCCTGCCCATGGCATCTCCTGCTGGTACGTCAGTGGGGAAGGGTGGTTTGCCTACCCCCATTTGGTCAAGGGGCAGTGTGTTTCCCACCCACAGTCTTGGTTAGTAACCTAACCCAATTGACCTCCCTTTGGGGTTAGGGCAGCAATTATCCCACCCTTGCACATCGCCTGCAGCTGTAGGAGCCTGATGCTCTGTATCATGACTGCCTTTCTCAGAAGTTTATTCTACTAGGGAAGGGCAACCCTCTTATTTTAGACAGTCTTGCTATTGACAAGGATCCTCTTTTGTTAATATGATATAGCACGTTCCCTGGTAATCAACTGGACACAGCCCCTGTTGGAGTTCTGGCTTCCTGACAGAGTGGCAAATGACGCCTTGGGACTCTCGTGCATGTCTTCTCTCGAAGATCTTGCAGTTGGTGGTGTGTTCGTTGGCATTTGCCTGGCGGCCCACTGCTTCTTCACCCAGTTTTGGGTGCTGTGCCGTTTGTGGGTAGCCGTGCTGATGGCGGATAAGGTTCTAACTCCGCCCACCTTCCACAGTACAGCTAGCAGTCACTTGATACCGAATGTATCTGAGCAGCGCTCGAAGAGCGGTGGGTTACTTACCAGTAACTGTCCTTCTTCGAGATGGGCTGCTCGGGTTCATTCAGAACTCTCTCCCTCCATCCCTGCTAATCGGAGTTAGCAACTAGTAGGGGCTGGGGAGGAGCAGAGCTGCAGCCATATACATAGCCACAGGTTGGCCAGGGCGTAGTGGCCGCCAGCCCTGTCCTGACAGGCTAAGGCTAAAAAGTTTATGGCCAACCATGCGCTGCGGCACAGACACACCTGATACTGAATGAATCTGAGCAGCCCATCTTGAAGGACAGTTACTAATAAGCAACCCACCATCCTAAAACAGGCTTATCCAACCTGTTGCCTGGGGGCCAGATTCCAGTCCACCAAAGGATTTCATCGTGCTGCTGCAAGAGCCTGGGAGTGGGGCTGGCCAGAGCCCTTGTCAGTTTCCCACCCTGCACACAGCACCACTACAGGGAGGCATGACGTGGTCGGAGAGCTGTTCAGGGGCTGGATTCAGCCCCTTTTGAGTGAGCAGGGGGTGAGTAAAGGGGGAGTGCCCTGAGCAGTTTAAAATCCTGACCTGGACATCCCCCCCACAGTTCTGCTCTCCTCCCATACCCCTAACCCCAGCACCCTGCCCTTTTCCTGTCCTTAGCAGCAAAAGCTCTTCTGTAGAAATTGCTACCCATCAATGTTTCTAGTACAGAGATGTCCAGTGCCAAAACCTGTGACCCCTGTAGAACTGCTAGGATTTCTGTCCTGTCTGACTCTGTTCTCTCTCTTCATAGCACTGCTCTCCTTTCCCTGACCAGAGTTGGTGGGGTCCCTGTCAGGAAGCAGCTGAGTCTTGCCATCCAGCTGCTCTGTTCCTCCCACCTCACCTTTCTTTCTCTCCCCTCCTCTGCCATGCTCCCCTGTCCTGCCTTGGCCCCTCACACAGGCACCCCTGCTCCCCTTGTCCTCTGTACACAGTGCAAGGAAAAGCAATATCAGACTAATTATTTTATTAAAGTTTATTAATAAAACTGATTTCCATGTCTTATCTATCAAATATTTTCTCACTGGCCCCCTGACTGAAAAAAAATTGACATGTAGCCCCTCACCCAAAAAAGTTGGACACACCTGTTCTAAAAGAATAAACCTCTGCTGAGAGCAGGTGAGGCAAGGCTGCTGGAAGACAGATGCAGTGACAGCTCCCAGTGACACTGCAACTATGGCATGTGTGGGGTTAGGGGCATCACTGGCACGAGGCTTACGGGGCTCAAGCCCCAAGTCCCTGCGCCAGTGCCCTGGGTTTGCTGCAGCAGTGCACTTAAAGTGAATGAGCCCCAAATCCCAGCACTCAAGCCCTGAGTCTTTTTCTGGGCCGGGGTGCTCCTGTGTGGGATTGCAGCTGATGGCATCATATAATCGTGCACTCGGAAGGCTAGTGTTTAGTGATGACATCATTAGCCAAAGTGAGGTAATCTCTAGAACAAATCAGTACTGGTTCTTGTCAGTGCTTTAAATAACATAATGGGAAAGAGGTTCCCAGGGCCTATATTCATAAGGAGTGGCAGAATTGGGTGCAGATTGATTGATTGTTTCCCTTCTCTGTTGCACCATCACTATGGAGCCATAGGAACCCCTTTTCCAATGTGACATCTCCGCACAATCTGTTAAAAGTAAGAGCTCACTACAGTGTAGAATTACAGAAGATGAAGGTTGGATGGGACCTCAGGAGATGTCTAGTCCAACCCCCTGCTCAAAGCAGGACCAACCCCAATTGAATCATCCCCGCCAGGGATTTGTCAAGCCAAGTCTTAAAGACCTCTAAGGATGGAGATTCCACCACTCCTAGGTAACCTAGTGCTTCACCACCCTCAGGAAAAGTTTTTGTCTAATATGCAGCCTAGATTTTCCCCACTGCAGCTTGAGACCATTGCTCCTGCTTTGGTCATCTGCCACCACTGAGAACAGCTCAGCTCCATCATACCTGGAACCCTCTTTCAGGTAGTTGAAGGCTGCTCTGAAATCCCCCTTCACTTTTTTCTTCTCCAGACTAAACAAGCCCACTTTCCAGAGTCTCTTCACATCAGTTGTGTGCTCCAGCCCCAAACATCCAGACAGAATATGGTCTCTTAACATCACTTTTTGGAACATATATTGCCGTGAGCTGTAATATAAAAATAAAAATCTGTACGCAGGATCAAACCTAAGTACATGTGGGAAGCACAATGCCAAAAAATTAAACAAAACACTGTGTGTGTACAGTAATAGACTTGTTACCAACTTTGCCCACCAACTCGGGGTATGCTCATTTATTAGGGTTTCTTTCTTTTTGGGGAAGTGGGGGCAATGGTAATTCTATTAGTGTACTGCTTGTGTCACTTTTGTCTTTCTATATGGAGCTCACTTCTCCCTTCTGCAAGCTCTCCCCCAATGGAGCAATCCTTGCAGGGCCATTTCCCAGGACTGAATTCTTCCAACCCCCAGATTCAAATAACCACACAATATACACATTCATCAATTGACCAGGTTTATCAGCACTCTCAGCTGACTGCTTATATTGTGGGGGAAAACTGGTCCGGGTCCTCAACCTGGAAAGAGAAACCATGAATCCTCCCCAAAGATGAAGGCCCGTTCCCATTTGAGACTCGAATAAGCAGAGAACAAGGTGTGTTTCAGAGTGTATTATTCAGCTGAATAATAAAAGGAACTGCATCAGAGGGAAGCAAAGAGAAGCTAGCCTCTCTGAGCAAGAACCCCCAGTATAGGGGTTACAGGTCATACATACCTTCTAACATGCAAAATACGATATACATAATGCAATAAGCTTATGCATAATACAACAAGCTACATCATGCCTAAAATCCCTACATGGTGTTATTACACTTAACATGCAGGTTACACAATTAGATTATACTTAATAGTCAGCATATAGTTAGCCCGCCTCTGTTGTTGTTTACAGCTTATTTGGGTAACAGTTACTGTCCTTGACCAATGAGAGTGGCCAGACTCCTGTGACACCTCGGCTACCTGGGCCCCATCAACCAGTTTACCAGACTAGGTTGATGGCTTTCCATCAGGGTCCAGACAGGAGGGATTGTTTTATAATCTAAATTTGTGTATTACTTTTTTTATCTATAGAAACAGTCTACCTTCTTATCTAAGTCACTAGCTCCCCTGACTTAATATATATTCTGTAATTAATGTTGTCTTAGCAAACACAGAGACTCTCTCACAGAACTTCCAAACCAAACTTACTCCATCTTGCAGTTTCCTTCACAATATGTACCTGAACTCAGCAGGCTGGGTCACACAGCACTTCTCTGCTGCTACCCTTATGTGCCCCTGTACCCCACCGGACTAGGCTTGATTATGGATCTTGAGCACGCTGGGTCACACAGCACTGATCAGCTGCTACCCTTGTATGCCCCTGGACTCAAGCAGGCTGGGTCAGAACAGCACTTTTCAGCTGTCACCCTTATATGCCCCAGGAGTCAGTTAGTCTAATATCCCCATCAATGAACAAATCTTACAGGGTTGTGGGTATCACAGGGATCTTTGGCTAGGTAATAGAAGCATTGCTACAAAGCAATATAAAGAAACCAAGACCACAAAGGGGAGGGAATGATGTCTTAAAAGAGTCTGAAAACTGGCTTGATTACAAAAGGCATTTTATTGCTAAGTATCTAAAACTTGCACTAATAGTAATAATTACAAAAAGAGAGAAAAATACCCCGAAATACCCAGTTACAGCATTAATAAACATACAAGGAAAGAAAAACACTCAGCTGCGATATCACCTAAATTCTATTGTATCAGACCTGTGGGGGGAGAGAGTGAGTGAGTGGTGGGGGGAGGGAGGAGGATCTCAACATTTTGTGTAGCAGAAAGGTTCCCAGGCTGTGCAGATTAGGGTCAGAGGCTGGATAGAAGCTAAGCTCCCACAGTGATCAGCAAAGAGGAAGAGCCAAGTCCCAGTGGAAATGATACAGCTTTAGATCCAAGCATCAGGACTCAATCCAGACTCGCACAGGATTCAGTCAGGGTTTAATCAGTACTTGGGTTAAGATTTTTATAAGGAGTTGGTTAAGTGGCCAATACACATTCCTGGCTGGGGGTAATGGTTCAGGGAAGCTCACAATACAATCAGGCAGACTCAGTATTTTGGGTATCAGTTATCATGTTTATGACTAGAATGGTCTGATAATTGCCGAGTTTGTTCGTTTTGGTGTGAGATCTCCCATCATGCAATGCTTCCCTTTTCTTCAGTCGCAGAATACAGTGCACTTCCTGCTTCTTCAGTCCCAGGGTTCATTGCAGTTCTTGCTTTGGAGCTTGGCTTGGGTTACCAGATGTCAGGCAAAAGGAGGACTTGTCCTCCTCTTTACCTTAATGTCCTCCATCCAGCAGGCATTTTAAAAATACATGATTTTGTCTGGCTTTTTACTTACAGGGATTAAAGTATGCTGGCATGCCCCAGAACACCCTGTTTCTAGGGGGAAGTGTTCCAGGCCTAAAAACAGAAGAATATTACATTAATACTACATTTTCTCCATGTGTCCTCCAATGTCCTCCTTTTCATACTTCCCTGTTCTCCTTTCCATGCTTTGGTATCTGGTAACCTTAAGGTTGGCTCTCCATAGTCAATACAAATGAAGCTCCATTTACTGTGCTGATGGCTTTTGGATAAGGGTAGGGTTACCAGATATCAAAGCACGGAGAGGAGGACAGGGAGGTCCAAAAAGGAGGACATTTGGAGGATGTGGAGAAAATGTAGTATTAATTAAACAGTGGGTTACTCACCAGTAACCATCCTTCTTCGAGATGGGCTGCTCGGATCCATTCAGTAATAGGTGTCTCCGTGCCGGAGCGCCGGATTGGTTGGAAAACCTTTGTCCTAGCCTGTTAGGAGAGGGTAGGTGCCCCCCCCCCCCAACCACCACCACCCAGTGGCTATATAGATGGCCAGCTCCTGACCCATCCCCAGTTCCTAGGAGTCGCCAACTCCAGATGCGGGGATGGAGGGGAGGGACCTGAATGGATCCAAGCAGCCCATCTTGAAGAAGGACAGTTATTGGTGAGTAACCACCATTCTTCTTCAAGCGATGCTTGGATGCATTCAGTAATAGGTGACTGCTAGCCATGCTGATGGATGGTGGGTGGAGTTGACTCTTCTGTCTTCAGCACAGCAAAACACCCCAGATGGAAAACAGCCCAGCGAACAAGATTCTAACAGCAGCCAGGAGACCAACGAGGGCTCATGGCCTGGCAATGGAGAACCTACAACTGTGGGGCCAACCCGAAGCAGGGGGTAGGTCCGATCCAGCCGAGACAAAGCATGCATGGGCCGGACGGACTAAGGTCACCTTAACCCAGAGTTTTAATCAACGCAACACGACTAATGTGGAGTAAGATGCATTTGTTTGCTCTACCTGTGGGGTATAGCTCAAGGTATGAGGGCCAGGGTGTTAATTCCTGGCCACAGAACACTTCAGTGTGAACCTTACGAAAAAACTGTAAAAGCCTTAGGGTTACTGGGCTGGCCATGCTGCCTGTGGCCTACACTGATAACAATAAAAGGGATAAACGTTATCCCTCCAACCAGCCACATAAAGACCCGAAGACACATGCCCAAAGGGGTGTGTGAATTTGGAATCCCCAGCAACGCACAAGGGAGCAAGGACTACTGAATTCAGGCGAGAAGGATCTAAGGGGAGATGCTTTGCGCTGGTTACTGAGAAACGAAAAGGCCAGGGGTGGTGCGATCAGCACCACATGGCATATCGGTCAAGATGTCCTTGGGCCAGGACGATGCGCCGCAGGCCTCTAGCAGTGTTACAGTGTAAAGACCCAGAAGATTTCTACCATTTGGAAGGAACATTTCAGACCCACTAGGTGCCTGCAAGGCAGCATGGTGGGCCTAAGGAAGTGCTGTTGGCCTTGGTATTCCTATGAAGACTCACGGAAGTGGACCCTCCTCTTGTCCCTTTATGTTCTACCTCAGGATTCCACTACCGGGAAGACTGTCTGGAGAATGGGGGGGGACTGGCCGAGGGCAATGGAAATGCAGTGCCACCGATTGGACACTTAGTTGTGATGATCGGAAGGCCTATGGATAGAATTGCAGTGCTTTAAAAGACCTCGTGTGCCTGAAGGCACCGCCAGGAGTGATACCTGCCCCTAACTACTCTGCACCTATGGGTGCATTGAAGTTAAAGGACTCGTTAGGAGAGGAACTACCCTTCCAAATGATGTAGGTTATGGCAGGAGTGGATGCTCTCCTCCAAAGACCACCTGGGAAGGATATGGTACTCACAGGGTGTAGACCATGGTTCTTCAGGAGTACCTTGGATTTTAGAAAAATTCCAACAAGGGTGGCTTATCCCTATCATATGATCTTATCTAGGATAGGATTCCACCATGGGGGAAAAACAAATTTCCAAGTTTCCATGCAGATTGGAAATCGGGTTTTTGGTTGACTTGCGCTTCATTGAGTGAGCAGGGAAAACAACAGCCCTTAGCAGTTGCCTACGGCAAAAGGTATCATGTAGAGACTACTCAACGGTTTTCAGCCTTCATGTCCCACTAAGGAGGGCGAGAGATATCCACCGGATGCCCAGGTGATAGTGTCCTGGGGCCAGACGTGGATAATTATGGTTCCAAGGTCACCCTAGGGTGAGCCATTTATGTGTACCCCGTTGGGTGACAGCCATGCATGGAGCCCAACAGTGTGCAGGAAGTTTGTCAATGTGCTAGTGCCACGGGCTTGGCTAAAAGTTAGTTGGGAGGCCTAGAGCGAGTTTCCTTTCACCTCTGTACAAGCGATTGGGGAAAAGGCATTGCCTCTTCTCCCATGGGTTGCACTGACTTGGTTGATTCCAGGTCAGGCATATAAAAGCTGTCACTTCAGGAGTGGATACAGAGGGGAGGTAGGGAGGGTATCACCACCACCTTCCTGGGAGAGTGGGGCCTAAATAGGGACCCCTGATCAGGGATATTCTGGTTAGATATGAGGCCGTCCTGGAGAAGCAGGAGAAGCTGTTGTTCGCTGCTGGTTGTTTTCCTCCCCAAGTGGGGGGTAACCGAGGAGCAAGGTAGAGATTCATGAACATTTCTACTTTGGTCTCCCCTGGGCATAGAACCGCATGTGGAAGAGAGTATTGAGTATCGTATTTCTGCCTAACAGGTGGGGCAACGAAAAGACTTAAAATACCATAGAGGTGGCTGAGGGCCTACTGGGACCAACTTAAACGCGTGCACCCACCAGTTTTGTTGGGGTGGGGAGATGCCCAAGGTGTCCCTCCCCATTTCGGGTGTGGAAGCAGATCCTACCTGATGTGGGGCAGGCGAAGGGTTTCACGAGCATCCTGTTGGGCACATGCGTCTCCTCATACCTGGAGTGTCTGTAGTTGTGGCTAGAGCTACTAGGTGGTGCGTCCTTCGGCTTAGCAAAGGTCCGCCTTTAACACCTATGAGAGCGGAAGGAATCATTGGTCAAGCTAGCACCTGAAGGGTGGGGGGCGGGAGGGGGGGGCTTTCTTGTTCCCTTCCCGTATTCTTTATCCCTTTCTTCTCCAATGACAGCCCCAAGGGTAGCAATGAACTGAGAATTGTCTGCGGCAATGGACGCAGTTTGGGGTGGACCCTTAATAACTGAGAGGGGCTTTGGTTGCATGGGCCGTGTCTTCCATAAGATCAGAGGAGCAAGGCCAAGGACTGACTCGCCCCTGTCCATGATGTCGACGTGGGGGTGGATGGGAGGGTATGACAGCCCTCGGGGATTCCCCATTCTCTTACTAAAAGGAAGCAGTGGAAGGAGTTTTACCTACATTCTCTGATGGTGGATTTAAGCCATGGTTATGTCCCAGATGTTATGGGAACCAATGTAGCCAGTTACATGTTAATAGGGATGGGCTCCCCTTCCTTGCAGGGAAAGGGAGGGAGAAAAGACCTTCCGAGGAACCCCTAGAATTTGAACTGAGAGGGCAGTAGGGAGGGACGGAGTTCCTGCCCATGCTCTCCGGGAGGAGGGTGGGAGGAGTGGTTTCAGCCACATATGGCTTATGTAGGGCGAGGAAGGGGCCCTGATTGGAGGAGACCAAGGTATTTTACCTCTCCCCTAGGGTCCCATGCGGTACCCACTAAGGTCAAGGTGTCGGGGTGGGAGGGGCGGGGACAAGGCATCACCTCCGAAGGGCAGATCAAGTGCCACCTGGTGCGCAGCGGGGGGTACCCTGGCTTCCCTAAGCCAAGCTGCTTGGCGGATGGTTACAGCCGAGGCCATGGTGCAGGCTGCTGTATCTACCATGTCCCAGGCTGAGAGGAGAAGATCCTGGGAGATTATTCTTCCCTCTTCCAGGAATGCATCATACTCCTCCTTGGCCTCTGGTGGGAGCAAATGTCTAAATTTTGTGACCGATTCCGACACATCCAGCATGTATCTGCTGGTCAGGACCTGGTTGTTTGTGACCTGCAACTGGAAGGCTGAAGAGGAGCAGACCGTACGCCCCAGGAGATCGAATTCCTTAGCTTCTCTTGAAGCAGAGAGGGGGTCGCTAGAAGGTTCGCCCAGGCCTAGCACCATCTGTACCACATCCCTAGGAGGGATGGGTGGTTGGGGAGAGGGGAGAACTCTGATTTGGGGATTCTATATTTAAGACCCGCCGTGTCTGACGTTGGGGCAATGGAACCCGGGTTCTGCCATCTGGAGAAGGTAAGGTCCCAAACGCTTGGGTGTAGGGGGACCGTAAGTTGCTCCGCTGAGGAGAAGACTGGCCTGAACAGGGTGTCCAAGGGAGGTTCAGGGGATTGAACCTCCATCCCCAAATGGGCTGTGAAGTGACGGAAAAGATCGAAGTGCGCTGATAGGTTGCCTGTGTATGAGCCTGGCACTGGGGACAAAGTGGTACCGGGTGCCTGTTGTGGAGTTAAGGGGGAAGGGGTCTTGTGAGGGGACCATTCATGGGGGTGGAAGTGGAAAGGTGACGGTGCTGAGGCGCGGCACCAAGGCCGCTTAAAGCCCTTTGATGGACCTTCCCCAGGGCTTGAACAGGGGGACGTACCCTCCGATTCTTGAGGTGGTACCAGCGATGGCAAGGTTATATATTGCCGCAGAGATGGCTCTATGGTACTGGGGCCCGATGGAGTAATAGGTGTTAGGGCTTGACGGGAGAGAGAGCGGTGTCGCCAGTGATGTACCCAGGCCTTAGATACGAAGGCCGGCTTGCCCCTCCTAACTGGTGGTCGGGGGTGGTGGCGTGGGTAGTAGGAGGAGTGCATGAACAGCCTCCACCGCCTCTGGGGTTATCGGTATCGGGAGCGACCCCGAGTGAGCCCACGGTGAGCCCTTAACAGGGGAGACAGGGCTGCCCTGCTGAGACAGGCCCTGTACGATTGGTACTGGGCTGTGATGAGCCTGCGGTGCTGGAGGTGACTGTGATCGGTGCTGGGGCAAGCCCTGCACTGATGGCACCGGGCTGTGCTGGGACTGCAGTGCCGGAGGTGACGTCAGGCGGTGCCGAGGAGCCAATGTGCTGCGCCGGCGCTGAGGTCCTGGAGTCGGTACTGAGCTCGTTCTCCTGCGGCCATCAACAGCATGGTGCCAGGCCAGCTCCCGTGCCGAGCCAAGTCTCGGCTCAGGGTGGGAACCCGAAGCCTTGGGTGGGGAGTGCCGAGCCTGTTCAGAGGCTAAGGCATGGCACCTTTGTTCCCTTTCCTTGATTGTCTGAGGTTTAAAGGACATGCATAGGGAACAGACGGAGACCAGGTGGCCTTTGCCTAGGCACCAGAGAGACTTCCCATGGAGGTCATCCTGGGGGAAGGCCTTGCTGCACTCGAAGCACGGGTTAAATCCTGACATGGTGATGGACGAATTCTGATGATCTGGCCCGAAAGTGGAGGATCCCTGTGGTGGAACTATGTCCACGAAAAGGTGCTCCCAGTCGGGCGAAAACTCATAGAAGGTGGACAGGCTGCTTGCGTTCGCAAGGAGCGGACGTTCCAGATCTGACACGCAAGGCGGAAGAAGTGACCCTGGGGAGGGGTTGGGAGGTGGCCATATATATAGCCACTGGGTGGCGTGAGGGGCAGTGGCACCCTGCCCTCTCCTGATAGGCTAGGACAAAGGTTTTCCGACCAGTCCGGCACAGACACACCTATTACTGAATGCATCTGAGCAGCGCTTGAAGAAGAACTGTTATTACCATGTTATGTCATGGAAAATGGGTAATGGTTAATGAATGCAGCATTTAAACTGCATAATATGTTTTTAAATTTAAAAAAAAAAAAAATTACCAAAACATTTTCTTTTACCAAAAACTGGATTTTTTTCATTAAATGGAAGTTCTTCGAGTGATTGCTCCTGGCCATTGCATTGTAGGTGTACATGCATGCGTGCATGGATAGCCGGAGACTTTTCCTACAGAGCACCCATAGGGTTGGCTGTGGCGTCCTCTGGAGTGGCGTTGTCGTGGCTCTCTATATGAGTTGCAGCCGACCTGCCCCCCTCCTCAGTTCCTTCTAAATTCCATGGCGGTAGCTGGAGTGCTTCTGACTGCCTTCGTGCAGTCTTTCATTGCTATCATTAGAACGAGTACCTGCTCCAGAGTTAGTTTGCTGCCGACCTCCGGGTCGGGGCATGCCAGGATTTAAAACTTGTGAAGCACGTCTCAAGCCAATGCCACTTGGTGACCCACACTGCTCCTGTTTGAGGTTTTTTGGAAAGGCACACCTCAAGGACAAGTGTAAAGTCTGTAAGAGCTTCAAGCCACACACTCAGAAGGATAGGGAGCAAAGGCTGAAGCTTCTTTTGATGGAGGAAGCCCTTAGACCAGCTTCCAGAGTGATGTCCAGTGCGGTGCCATCAGTTAGTAGTGCCCTGGCAGCAATGGGGTACCGTGATTCATCAAGCAGCCTGCGGCACCAGCCCGTGGCACCAGCACCGGCAGCAGGGTCCGCGGCGCCATCAACAGCCCCTTCCACCTCCAGATCCTCGGATCATTGGCGGCACCGTTCTCTCTCTGGTCGCTCAGAAGAGGAGGAGGGCAGGCAGGAGGAGCTCCCCAGTGAGGTTGAGCACTCCTAAGGGGCCACACACTCTGGCACAGCAGCCATTGGCACCGTCAGTACCAGCTCTGGTGGAGCGGGCAGCTTGAGTGCCTGTGCTATCCATGATGCAGGATCAATCAATCAAATCATAGGGCTGGAAGGGACCTCATGAGATCATCGAGTCCAACCCACTGGGAATTGAACCCAGGACCTTCTGCATGTTAAGCAGAGGTGCTAGCCACTAGGAGAGGACATGCTGCTGCTTCCTACGCCTGAAACTTCTGAGGCAGCTCACAACCTTGTAGAATAGATGGTGCTGTCTGCCTCGGGCCTGGCCCCATCTCTGGCACCCGTGTTGGGGCCAAGAGGGAAGCCTCAACTGGTGCATCTGGCTTCTCCATGCTCTCTGGCACCGAGATCCTGGTCACCCTTGCACTTGCAGGCGAAGGACCTTCCGGCACCGTCAGCGGTGCCATCTCAGTCTCCTGTACCGTCCATCATTGTCACAGCAGTGGGGGCTCCTCAGTACCATTCACCTTTAAGGAGAGGCCGTCACTGCTCTCCCATGCCACCAAGAGTGCTTGAAAGTCAAAGCCCACAGCACCACCATAAGGCAGCCTCTGGTACTGTGCCACCATGGTCCCCGCGAACTGGTCCTCCATCAGACTCAGATAAGGCTTCCTTGACATCCAGAGTCAGTTGACCCAGGAGCAGACTGTTGGCTCCATACCCCCCGCAGTGGTATCCTCAATGGCCTGTTCCTTCACAGTGGCCTTTCTGGACTCCTTGGGCTTTCTATCAGTGGCAAGGCCCCAGGTTGAGCAGATCCCGCTTGCTGACAAGCTCTCACCCCCAGCCCTCCTATGCGGTGGGTGCTCCCCTGGAGATGGGGGACCGCTCAGAAGGTGAGTCCTCTGCATGGTCTCAAGCTCCTACAGATCAAGACAGTTTGGACCATCGCGATGAACTAGAAGCTGCAACCGAACCCATAGATCCATCCAAGGAATCATCATCATCTCCTCCAGATGAGTTGGTTGCAGGGGCCAAGCCTGAGCCTATTCCAGATGATAGTAAAGCGCATCAAGATCTCCTGCATAGAATCGCCCAGGGCTTGAGTCCGCAAGCAGAGGAGATTGTAGAGAAAATGATCCTATGGTTGATACTCTTGTGCCGGAAGGCCCCTCTTGAGTAGCCCTCCTGCTTATTGAGACCATCCAGAAAACCCCAAGATCTGTGTGGCATGTCCCAGCCTCTGTGCCACCCATGGCCAAGAGGATAGAGCAAAAATACTTAGTGCCTTCGAAAGGTTACAAGCACTTATACATGCATCCCGGTCCGGGATCTCTGGTTGTAGCAGCGGCCAGTGAGAGAGAGCATCAAGGCCCATCCCCTAAATCTAAGGATGCAAAAAAGTTAGACTTATTCGGAAGGAAGATCTATTCCACACAGGGGCCTCAACTCTGCATTGCTAACCAACAGGCGATTCTTAGCCGCTGTGCCTTTAATGCATGGTCCTTGTTGGACAGGTTCTTGGGGAAGTGAGAACAGAGCTGGAGGCCTGAGTTTTCAGCTGCCATTAAGGAGGGCAAGATAGTTTCTAGAGCCCTATCGCAATCAGCATTAGACTCTGCGGACACAGCAGCCAGAACCATGGCCTCCAGAGTCACCATGTGCCACAGCTCTTGGCTCCAAGCATCAGGTCTGCCCCAGGATGTGCAATACACCATCCAAGATCTCACTTTCAAGGGCCCAGACTTGTTTTCACAACAGATGGACACCAAGCTCCAGACTCTGAAGGATGGTACTTCCGTGCTTAAGTTTCTAGGGCTACACACTCTAGCACCCCAGAGAGAACGCGTCAAGCCAGTACCAGTGCCTAGGTCTTCACATCGCTCACAAAATTATAATGCTCGGTGTGGCCAGAACAGCTGAAAAAATAATTATCGTCCAACTCCCCTTTCCCAAGGAGCCTCATGCCAGTCTTCAAGCTCCAAGAAAGGTTTTTGAAGGTGCGCTCGAGGACGATGTACCACTACCTCCAGATCCACACCCTCCATTCACCAACAGACCATCCAGCTTTTATCTGGCCTGGTCCCGGATTGCCTCCAACACATGGGTGCTGCGCAAAGTGTCTCGGGGATACTCCCTCCAGTTCTCCTCTTTTCCCCCTGCCCGCCCTCCTCATTCTGCAGTCCCCTCCAGGGACTCTTCTCACAATTACCTGTTGGAACAGGAGGTGGAGGCCTTGATGGGCAAAGGGGCCATAGAGGAGGTTCCGCGGGAACTTTGGGGAAAAGGCTTTTATTCCTGCTATTTCTTGATCGCAAAAGGGGGGTCTTCATCCCATCCTCGACCTCAGAGGCCTGAACCATTATCTGTGCAACATACGCTTTTGCATGGCTTCCCTGTCTGCAATAATTCCTTCCTTGGATTCAGGAGACTGGTACACCGCCCTCGATCTTCAGGATGCATATTTTCATATTTCCGTAATTCCCAGACACAGAAGACTCATTCTGAGACTTGTAGTCGGTGGCAGGCATCGCCAGTTCTCCGTCCTGCCTTTTGAGGCTGGCAGCCGCTCCATGTGTTTTCACAAAGTGCCTCTCAGTGTTTGCAGTGTTTGTCAGACATTCCAACATACAGGTGTATCTCTACCTGGACAACTGGTTGGTTTGCGGCCAGGCGAAGGGCAAAGTCACCCGTCACTTGGACGTGATACAGAGCACCTTCCAATACCTCGATCTTCTGGTCTATGTACAAAAGTCCACCCTCATTCCGACTCAAAAAATAGAGTTTATAGGAGCTTTGTCGGACTCAAAACTGGCAAGAGCTTCCCTTCCGCACTCTCGGTTCGAGAGTATCAGGTCCCTCGTGAGACTTCAGGGTTCCCGCTCACTTCAATTCGCTCTTGCCTCCAGCTGCTGGGAGTCATGGCAGTGCGCACCCATGTGGTGAGACACACCCGCTTGAGATTGCGTCCGCTGCAGATGTGGCTGGTGTTGGTCTACCAGCCAGTGAGAGACGATATCAATGGTATGGTCACCATCCCTACGGGTTTGCTAAACTCTCTAGACCAGTGACGTCTCGAACAGAATGTGTGTCAAGGGCTGCCCTTTTAGCAACCCCCAGCCCTCTAAGTTCTTGGGCACAGACTCGTTGGACTTGGGGTGGGGAGCTCATTTTGGTCCCCTTGCAACCCTACGCCTCTGGAGAGACAGCGAATTGAACCTGCACATCAGCATGAAAAAGCTTCAAGCGGTCTGCCTCGCCTCTCAGGCGTTTCTCTGTGAAATGAAAATCAGAGTTATGTCAGTGCTTACGGACAATACTGCCGCAATGTATTACATCAACAGACAAGGGGAATCCCGCTCCAGCCCGCTTTGCGACGAAGCCCTCTGCCTGTGGGATTTCTGCATTCGCCACTCAATTCACCTGGTGGCTTCATACCTTCCTGGCCAGCGCAATCGCCTGGTGGATTCATCGAACAGGAAATTCGCAGCTCATGAGTAGCCCCTGAAGTGGGAGGTGTTGAAGCCCATTTTCCATCTGTGGGGTTATCCCCAAGTTGACCTTTTTGCATCCAGTCAGAACAACAAGTGCGTAAAGTTTTGTTTGTTCAGGGGGCAGAGCCCGGGATCAATTGCAGGTGCTTTCGAGATGTCCTGGATGGGGATGGCCTGCTACGCGTTCCTCCTGTATCTGTTGATTCCCAGAGTCCTCTTGAAAGTCAAACAAGACCAGGCCTCAATCATCTTGGTAGCCGCAGCGTGGCCGAGGCAACATTGGTTTACAACTCTGCTCCGTCTCTCGGTCAGCGAGCTGATAGAGTTGCCAACACTGCTGGACCTGCTCTCCTAGGTCCAAGGGCAGCTGCGCCACCCGGATATGAGGTCGCTGCACCTCTGTGCATGGAATCTTCATGGCTGAGGGGCAGGGAGTTGCAGTGTTGAACGCGGATCCAGAAGGTCTTGTTTAACAGTAGTAAGCTCTCGACGAGGGTGTCGTACAAGGGCAAGTGGGGCAAATTTGTGGACTGGGCACTCAGCAGGGATCTCGTGCCTCATTGGGCTCTGTTTCAAACCATCCTAGACTTTCTCTGGGGTCTGAAAGCCCACAGCCTGTCCTTGTTCTCCATCAGAGTCTACCTTGTGGCAATTTCGGCATTCCACGAGAAGGCAAGCAAAGCTTCCTTCTTCACTGATCCCTTGGTGAAGCGTTTCCTTAAAGGTTTAGAGAGGCTTTTCCCGGTGGTGCTTTCTCTGTTCATGCAGTGGGACCTCACTCTGATTCTCTTGAGACTCACGGGGCCCCTCTTCGAGCCACTTGCCACCTGGTTGCGTCTCGTTCTTTCGTGGAAGGTAGCCTTCCTAGTGGCAATTATGTTGGCCAGAAGAGGCTCAGAGATTCAAGCATTGTTGGCCTCGCTGCCCTATACAGTCTTCTTCAAGACAAAGTTCAACTGTGTCCTCACCCAGTATTCCATCCCAAGGTGGTTTCGCAGTTCTGCTGTAATCAGGAAATTGTCTTGCCTGTCTTTTACCAAAGCCACATGCCTCAGACAAAGAGAGAAGGCTCCACGCTCTGGATGTTCACTGTGCTTTGGTCTTTTACATAGAGAAGACAAAACCCTTTAGAAAAACATCCCAGCTGTTTGTGGCAGTAGCAGACAGAATGAAAAGGGAGCCAGTCTCAGCTCAGCCCCTCTCCTCCTGGATGGCTTTGTGTATTCGCGAATATTATGCATTAGCTAAGATTGACCCGCTGGCAA
This sequence comes from Podocnemis expansa, assembly GCA_007922195.1. Lineage (NCBI taxonomy): Eukaryota > Metazoa > Chordata > Testudines > Podocnemididae > Podocnemis > Podocnemis expansa. Next base: position 4,315,939 of record ML682022.1, on the reverse strand, counting down.
TCAAGGCCCACTCTACGAGATCTCAAGCTTCCTTTGCTGCATTTTTGAGCGGGGTACTGATTGTGGACGTTTGTAAAGCACCTACATGTTTGTCTGCACACATGTTAACGTAGCATTACGCAATTGATCGACAAGTTCCAGGCGATGCTGCAGTGGGTAGAGCAGTTCTGCAGTCGGTGTGCCTGTGATTCCGACTCAGCACCAGAAGTAAGACTAGTGGATCACCTACAATGGAATGGCCAGGAGCAATCACTCGAAGAATAAGAGGTTACCAACCTGTAACTGGTGTCCTTCGAGATGTGTTGCTCCTGGACATTCCACATCCCTCCCTCCTTCCTTGTGCGGAATAAGCATTAAGAAGGAACTGAGGAGGGGGTGGGTCGGCTGTGACTCATAGTGAGCTGTGACAGCTGACCCTGCAGGTGCTCTATAGGAAGAGTCTCTGGCTATCCGTGCATGAATGTGCATGCACCTACAATGGAATGGCCAGGAACAACACATCTCGAAGAACACCAGTTACAGGTGGGTAGCCTCTTCTTTTTCATGACCCTTTCATTAATGTTCATGAGACTAAAGTTAAAAAATTAAATTTTCAAATATAAACTTGAAAAGTACCTTAAAAGTTTAAAAAAAAAAAAAAGGAAGAAAAAACCCAGTTAACTCACTTCTCATTTTTCATTTTCCACAGCAACCCATTTTTACAGTTTAAAAAAAAGTCCTAAATTGTTTCTGTCCAGTTCATCAAACCTGCCCCTTTTGTGGTTTCATTTAATTGGTCCCTGTTAGTAATTTTTATGTATGGTGGACTTTATTTGCCTTCATTTTATTAGTATCTCTAACCCCCCCCCCAGTTTAGCTGTTTTGTAGGGAGCAAGGGCCATAAATAAAAGTGCTTTTCACAGGTCTGGAACCCACAAGCCCAAAGTTAAGATACATTGCTTACCAACTGAACTATCCAAGGAGCTTTATAGTGGTGGCTTCCAGAGCCAAGGGATATCTGAGCCCTTAGTGAAAAGGCCTTGTTTGTGCTGAGCTGTGATTAGGCGGTGTGTGCATGTGACTACCTCCGATCTCTGGCAGCTGGGGGAAGATCCCTCCACTCTGTAACTCGGCTGTTAGAGAGGTTTTTAACATTCTGTTCCTGATCAGTAAAAAACCAGATAAAAGCACGTATTTGTAAAATACCTGGAGGATGGAAGACATGAAGGCAAAAAGGAAGGCAAGTCCTCCTTTTGCCAGATGTCTGGTAACCCTAGATATGGGTGGATAAGGATGTCCCTTACTGCCTTCTCACTGTTTTTGGTTTCCAGTTCAAGCAGAGATTGAGGGAGGGGTGGGTGTGTGTGTGTGTGTGTGTGTGTGTGTGTGTGTGTGTGTGTGTGTGTG
>ML682022.1:4254138-4311284 GCA_007922195.1 Podocnemis expansa | reverse complement strand
TTCTGTAAGTTCACCCATCTTCGAAGCATCTGAGGAAGTGGGATCTTCTCCCACGAAAGCTCATGCAAAAAATCAATCTGTTAGTCTTAAAGTGCCACACAACTGCTTATTGTTTTTTTTACTGGACTAGACTAACATGGCTATCCCTTTGGATGCTTCCTTGCAGCCTTTCTAAGCAGGCCTGGAGGACCCACCTGGAGGGCCCTACAGTCTAGCTATAACTCTTAAATCTGTACTGCAATGGGTTGTTATATGTAGTGCCCAGAGGTTTTTTCTACCCACTGTTTTCCCCTTCCTTTGAACTCTGTGCAGTTTGGACATCGACTAGGAAGGTAGTCAACTTCTTAAGCAGCCTCAGCCCGTGATGGGTCTGACTGAGCCAAAAAAGTTGGTGGAACTCTCCCAAACTCCACCCATGTGAATCACCAGAAAGAGACACTGACCCCAATAGGTCATGCCAGTGTTTGAAATATGACTGTGCAGCTCTGACCTCTTTGAGTGCTGGCTCCAAAGCCCTTGGTCTCTGCATCTTGTCAATGCACAGAAGGCAGAGCGATGGGTTCTCCCAAACGCCATCTGCGTGTGGCACCAAAATGAGGGATCGTGCTCAGTACATTGGCTTGTCTGTGACTCCCCCCTTCTCTTCCATGAGGGATGAAATCATTAAGTGTTGACTTCTGAAAGATGAATTATCAATAACCCTGTGAGTTGGGGTCTCAATAAGACAAAGGCAGGTCACATGTCTTCAGGCTGCTGGTCTAGGCTCTCTGCAGACTCATCTCAGCACTACTTATTTTGCTCATGTTTTTGAGGGTTTCTTTGCACTACTGCCCCTAGAGATTGATGTGTAAGCGACTGAGATTCTAGAAGGCGAGATAGTGGCTTCAGAGAGGTGCTGGTATCTGTGTACTGCAATGTGTCAGCTGTATCTGATTCAAAGGCATGGCTGCTGAGTAACAAGTTTAGTTCTCTCTGCCTTTTCAGCAGTCCCTTTCTCTCTATGCTGGACCAGTGCAATCCTGGCTTCTCATGTTCTGCTTCTGCAGAGCTTTAAACCCTGCTGAGGGGAGCTGTAAGTGAAGACTGAGCCCCTCTCTCCTGTGCATTCAGATAATATTAATCAGGCCTGTGACCCAGGCCTCCTGGGATAACCACCTGAATATGCAAAGATCAGGGCAAGCTGCAAAAAGGAGAGCAGATTCTTCCAGCACTGGTGGGTTACCTGGAGATAAACTCCCCCAACCAGTCACAAACAATGCTTCTGATCCCCCACAATGGATACCAAGAAGCCACCATATAGTATAGCCAGCTCCCTTTACTACATTCCAGTCACTGGTCCCCAGTCCAGCCACGAGGTCTGTTAAAGAAATAGGTTCTTCTGACCCCAAGGGGTCAGCCACATTACACAGAACAATATAGGCTTGAATCTTACCCAAAATAACACGCTGTCAGCCAATCCTTTAGTGACTACAACTAAAGGTTTAATATAAAAAGAAAAGAAACAAAATGAGAGATGTTATAGGGTCAAAGTGAATCACATACATACAAATGATTTAGAGTCCAAAGAAGATAAGTCCTTGTTTCACAGCTTCAGTTGTTAGTAATCCAGTTTACAGGACTAGAGACCAAATAATCCAAGTGTAGAGTTTGTTCTAATTCTCCCCCATGAGAATTAGCAGGGCAGTTTCCAGGCATATCAAAGCCCTAGCCTACTCACACATTGCATTTCCATATAATATGTCTTCAAAGGTTAGACTTAGGTCATGTATTTTACAAAGATGGCTTGGCCTTTTCAGGCCTAGCATGACAAAGCCCTCCCGTATTTTGTTGCCCAAACAAAACATTTTGCATAATAGTTTAAATATCCAACCTTGTTTGTTCTTGAGGCAAGTGTAAAATTGGTCTCCTCTTTCTGTGTAGGATTTGGACGATGATGAATATGAGCTGGGAAAGCCAAAGAAGCAGCGGAGATCGATAGTAAGAACGACGTCCATAACCAGGGTCGGTGGAAATTAGTTTTACTAACCCTGAAGGGGTTTGGCCAGGACACGTGCTGCTCGAGATTTACAGAGCTAGGCACAAGTTGATCCCACTGATGAAATCAGATAATCTGTTGTGTGAGGTGGAAAGGTTCAGAACTTACACTAGCTAAGTGATCCACGTGTTGATGAAGCCACAGCAGATATGACAGCTCTGCACCACCTTGTATCATTTGTGCTTCTATAAGACAGGAGAACCCCAGTAAAAACCATTTAAGGGTGAAATCGTCCTTGTGTGGAGGCTGATGCAGGTGGGGTCCATGCATGTATAAGCCTCCAAATATGCTTGAAGTGGTCCAAAGGCCTTTCACTGATCTTCTGCATGGGGGTGAATTTAGGCCAGATGAGCATCCCAAAGGAAATATTGGAGACGAAGGTCTGAAACAATGAAGTGAGTAAATACGAGATGGTCTGTATGTAGTTCCAACTGTAGAAATTGTGAGATGCTAATGAGTTGTCTGGGCACCATCATATACACACACGAGATGGCAGAGTTAAATTTTAACATGTCACCTTAACATGCCTTTGAGTGCTGCAACATGCACAATGGCATAGTTTTCCTGTATACAGTACATGTGCCACCTACGGATTGGAATAGGTAGGCAATAAGTGCCTTTGTTGCAGAAAACATGCAATAAGCAGAATTTATTTTGCACATTAGAGTCGGTCTGAAAGTCTGTGTATATATTTACCCATGTCCATAAGCATTGTTTCTGACAACCAGACATCAGAGACTTCTGGATAGGCCATATTTTTTTTTTTTTTGAAAAGAAAAGGAATCTGCCACCAGAAAAGCTGCTGCTTTTCCCTAAATGAGGATCATGAAAAATCATCAGATGCTAGTTTAATAGCTTTCAGGCCTGAATCAGTGACAGTTTCAGGACCTTCTAAAAATATTGTGTGCCAGAATTTATGCATTCTGACCACTAAATAATGCAGCTTTTTCATGATTTGATGGCACTTAATCAGAGATTGGATCTGAAAATTGCAGTACCATAACTAAATTAAAAAAAAAAACATATAAGATGCATTTTAATATATTCCAAAGAGAGAGTCATATTAATTTAGTTCAGCAAAACAAACAAGGAATCCTGTGGCACTTTTAAAGACTAACAGATTTATTTATTGCATGAGCTTTTATGGGAGAAAATCCCACTTCATCGGATGCTTTCAAGTTGAGGGAACTTATAGAATGGGAGGAAGATAAATGCTGGCAAGTGTAAGTCATAGGATCAGGTCACACTGTAATAGCAAGTCAAAGCAGTTGTTAAGATTCAAATGCTGGGGAACGGCATATAGAGGAAGATGACATCAAATCACCTGCTGTAATGAGAAAAAAATCCAAAGTCCTTATTTAGCCCCGAAAAAACAGTCAAGTCCAATTCTGCAGTTTTACTTTGAAGCCTTTTGCTGTAATTGAGCTGCATAACAGCTCAAGGCTTCAAAGAGAAACTACAGAATTGGAATTCATTTACAAATTTGACTATTTCTTAAGGGCTAAATAAGGACACTGTGTCCAGGGCAGTCAGTAGGCAGGCCACAAGCCAAATCTGGACTGCCAGATGCTTTTGAACGGACTCTGAAATTTGTTTGGTGTACTTATTATCATTGTTGTTTTCTCTGGAATCTGGACTTTGCCTATACCACGTCGCACAACTGACTAGCTCGGTGTATGTAGATAATGCCAATAACTTATCAGCCAAGATTTTCAGAAAGCATTTGCAAGCATGTCTGATCTTTTTTTTTTAAATAAAAGTCAGTAGGAGTTGCTGGGTACTCAGCCTGTCTGAGAATTGGCCAGGCACTTATGTATATTATTAAAAGCCTAACTTCAGGCTCTTCTTTCTGAATGTCTTGGCTGGACAGTGTCTAAAAAGACACAGTTGTAAGGAGTGAATGAGCCAGCAGAATGAGGAACTAGTCTTCACCAAGCGTGAGGCTTGTTAACATTGCTCCCCCCTATTCAGAGTAGCTGCACCTCTTGTGTCATTCAGCGAGCTCATACCAGTCTTCTCAGGAAGTCTGATCCATATGTGGTATTTACTAGAGTTTTGCAAAACCTGTTTGCTAAAGCTGAACAGCTTCTGTCTGTATTTTTTTTTCTCCCCCCAATTGAGAGATTATTTTCATTCTGCTACAGACCAGGTTCTTATGTTTGTTGGTAGAAATTAAGCCAAACTCAGTCCCTTGGTTTGTATTGTTTTGTGTGAGCTCTGCGCTCAGAGCTGAGGAGGTGCTGACTCTGACAAGCCAAGACACTTGTCAAACACTACAATCCAACCCTTCAAGTGTGTTACAGCTCTATTGTTGGGGTAAAATAAGCTGCCAAGCTGAGTAGTAGATCCTTGCTATGAAATCTATTTTCCAGTCTTATATTTGGGAAGCCTGGGACATCCCCGTCAACCATAAGAGTTGGAATGAAAAATCACCTCTCCCTAGGTGGAAAGGTTCAATTGGATCTCTGAAGGCAGGTAGAACTTCTGCAGTAGGGGGTGCAGAAAAACAGCCAGGAACACTTGGCTTGTGACTAACTGGCAGCTCAACATTTTTGTTTCCACTTGAGAGACACGGCTAGCTGAATGTATGTTTACTGTCTGTTGGGAGACTATATAGGTGGAATAAGGTTAAGGCAGTCTGAGCCAGATCTGAATTGATCTCAGCATAGGTAGAATGCTGTGTAAAATGGGGGAATGGCACAGCTAGAAGGAAGGAGCAGAGTTCTTAAGTTTGTGGCTCAGTCCCATGCTTAGCTGTAGTTTGGAGCAGTCAGTGTATCCATTTCTAGATGCGCTGGCACTGCCTGTGCATTCCCTCTTGCCTTATTCATGTAAAAGTGTTCTTGACTTACAGCAACAAAACTTCAAGCAGAAAGTGGTGGCATTGCTGAGAAGGTTTAAAGTGTCTGATGAGGTAAGTTCATTAATGCTCATCTGTACCACTGTCTTTCTCATTCTTGGTAGGTTCTGCTTGTTTTTGGGCTGTTTTCCCTTCTTTCTTCTCAGAGCTGTACTGGGAAGTGTACTAAGTTCACCAGTAACTTTCCTCAACATTCTGAAGCTCTGTTAGGGCCTCAGGGGAACAGGGCTAACTTCAAAAAGCCATCAAGAATTTCTGGTTGCAGTTTTGTCAGACAGATTTAAAAAACACTTGTGCACCCACTTGCTTGCAGACTGACTTGCAATTGTGATCCTTTCAAAGACTAGTAACCTGTTGTTGATTGCTCTTTAAGTTAGGTCACAGCTTATTTTCTTGTAGTCCCTATTATAAAAGCAAAGCAAAATATGTAGTTTGCACCAGAAACAAACAGACAAAAGTCTCCAAGACAATAAATCATCCAGTAAAAGCTGAAAAAAAGAGAGGGTAATCAGAGGACAATCAGATTTTCAAAGAACAAAGCATCAGATGCAAGTGTAGCCTGACAGTTCACACAGGTTGGACTGTTCCATCTGTGTGAAACACAATCACTGTGGTCCCCATATAGGCAAATAAATAGTCCCTCAGGAGAGTAAACAGTGAGATGATTCAGCTAAAAGTAGCTCACTTGCAAGGTGGTACCTTGTTCATTTGAACAACAGCTGCTAAGGGAAATGGAAGACATTAACCCTTCCAAGCTCTTGGGTACCCCATAGCTCATGGCACTAAATAAATTGTGTGCATCCTTGATACTTAGTTCTTTTGGAATCCATCCATCTGTAAACACTGTTCCATGAATTCTCACTCCATCCATGCTGGCCTCCATACAGAAGTCTCTCCTTGTAGGAAGTGACCTGTCTGTAAGAGATATGGTACCACTAACTACACAATAGATTTTTCTTCCAAGGGTGGAATGCCTGTGTTACTGGCCCCAAGGTACCCCATTCCTGCTAAGGAAAAATGACACAGCAGAAGTAGTATAATGAAGTGTTTGCTTTGTGAATTTCACCAGGCTGCACCCATCTCAAGATCCTAGCAATAGACGTCTGCCTCCCATTGGTTTCTCACATGTGAGGAAGCCAATAGAAGCTTTAGATTATTGTTAGCGTTCAGTTTTATTAATGAGGGAAATCCCATCTGGTGATAAACCTTTATTCCTTTAGTGGCTTGCAGGTAAGTCAGTGAAATAAGTCAGAAGGCACTAGAACAATCCATTAAAGGGACAGTTACTCTGGAGAGAATACAAGATGGAATACAGTGTGTCTTTTCTGTACATTGGTAGTATATTTACAATTGAGTGACATGCTGAAGTTCCATTTATAAAGGGGTGTGAAATGGTCAGGAAATATTTGAATAAATAGTTAAATAACTTGTTAAAGATTCTTAAAGTATCAGATAAATAGGTTGCTTATAACATCTCATTCTAACATGCTTAGAAGTTAGCTGGAATGCGCACAGCTCATCTCTGGAATGTTCTTAAACCATTCATTTACCCTTTGGTAGCTAAGAACAAAGTGAGCCCACCATGACAGACTGTTTTGAGACTGACTTGACTGGGAGGAGAGGGGGGGATTTCCAGAAATGCCAGCCTGTGTATGTGCTGAGATGACTTGGAATGCATCTCTGTCCTAATTATTTGTGTGTTGCCTGCTTGTATCTAGGTTCTGGATTCAGAGCAGGACCCAGCAGAGCATGTGCCTGAAGTGGAGGAAGACTTGGACCTTCTGTACGATACACTGGATATAGAGAACCCCAGTGACAGTGGCCCGGAAATGGAAGATGATGACAGTGTCCTCAGCACTCCTAAACCAAAGTTAAAGTAAGTGAATTGGGCTCGGGGGTTGGTATGGGCTGACAGGAGCCATGGTACAAGTAATTGGTTCAGAAACAGCGATGCTCAACTGTGTAAGTGCCTCCAGCCTTCATTTCTTGCCAGGAGTGTGTGGTTGTGTGTGTGTGTGTGGTTTTTTTTTGTTTTGTTTTTTTTTTAATTATTTTGGGGTGTCGTGGGGGTGCAGTTGGAAGTAAATTCACTCTTCGGCTATTTGTAGTCACATGTTACATTCACTTCATTCCATTCCTACTTTTCCTCCTTGAGCTGGTAATGGGTCATGGTATGTGTTTGAATCACAACATGAAAGATTTGCACATACCAGCAGGTCATTTGGTGTGGAACTTTTACATCTGATCCTGTTAGCCCTCTTCTCTTTGTATCCCATTAAGTGTCCTGCTTGTTCTCATCTATTGCAGACAGAGCACAGGAGGGTACTGTGCTATTTGATGGCTATATTGGCCCAGTGGAGGTGCAAAAAAATGCCTATGGGCAGTAGGGGGAACTAAAAGCTACATGTACCAATCCCCCTGCTGGGGTGAGGAAAAGAGGATGGAAGAAGAATGTGCCAAACAGATTGATAAGCCCACAACCATCAGCAGTTGGAAGCTGAGAGAGGCTAGGCTATGAGGGACTATATGGTAGGTCCAGCAGGAGGAGAGGAAGTTATGGGAAAGCTTGTTAGATGCCATTGTGAGATGGCTTCAGTGAAGTGGTAACAGTGGAAGCCAGATCGGAGAGGCCCAGTGGTGGAATTGAAGGAGAGGAACTTGGAACAGTGGTTGTCAAGGGCACTCTCATTGAATTTAGAGTGGGGGTCTCAAACACATGGTCCCTAAAGCTCTTTCCTGCGGCCTGCAATGACATGATCATTACCGATATTTGCAGCACCATTGTGTGGAAAGGTTTCAGTGGTATGGCCCTTGGGCTACATACTAATCCTCAGGTGGCCATTGTGGTGATTTGAGTTTGAGACTGCTGGCTTAGAGGAGAAAGGAAGATGATGGAGTAGCTGGAGAGGCAATGTACAGTTGTGGTTGATCAGGGCTCATTTTTGAGGAGAACAAGTTAGGCAAGAAGATAGTAAAAGGAAGAGGGAAAGCAGTAGGCATAAGGGGACTGTGTTGAGGTGAATGGAGGGGTTCAGAAGGAGCCTTAGTTTTGGGGGAGAAGGAGCCAGTTGGAAGCTACAGGGAGCATGGAGAAGGGAAGCCGAGGGAGGTCTTTGGAAAAAGTGACGACCTTGTGTCGGAGGGATGGTTTCATCAGAGAATCAAAGGTGGGAAATGAGTGCCTGGGGTTGTGAGTGCCCATGAGGTAGGAGAAGTATTGGGCAGTGAGCATGGTAGTCCTGGCAAGGGGAAAAGGTGGCATCACTTAACATTCCAAAGAAGAAAAGATATTGCTGTGCTGAGCCTCTGTGGTCTGTGTTAAATGGATTAAATGCCGGCAGGCTAATAGATCTCAAAATGTAATTGTTAACTGGGCATAATCAGCTACAAGGGCTGAGAATCTGTTCAGACAGTTTTATTTGGCATTTTACCAATGTGTAAAGTCTGTCCTCGGTGGTTTGCAGGTGGTGACAAAGGCTGGTGGCAGGTAAATGACTAGAACAGGTGCTTATAGAGGGTTATAAATCACTTGGTAAACATCAGGTATCCGTCTTAACGTGATCAAATGTATCTAGGAACTAAAAATATAGAACATGTCTAGAGAATGGGCAGCTGAATTAGGTCAAGGAATGGCTCTGAATAGGGCTTGGAGGTGATGGTGAGTATATTGAAAGGTTATGTTTAGTTCATTGGTGCGATGATTAAAAGAGCTAACTGAGCCTTGGGACACAAGCAAGAGAATATCAATAGGCATAGGGAGGCTTTAAGGAGACTAATTCTAAAATCTGTGTCCCTTCTGGAATCCACATTTTAAAAGAAGGCTGAAAAATTGGAATGTAAGATCCAAAAGGGTAGCCGTGTTAGTCTCGTTCAGCAAAACAAACAAGGAGTCCTGTGGCACTTTTAAAAACTAACAGATTTATTTATCACATGAGCTTTCGTGGGAGAAAATCTGACAAAGTGGGATTTTCTCCCATGAAAACTCATGGAATAAATAAATGTTAGTCTTTAAAAGAGCCGCAGAGCTCCTTGTTTGTTTTACTGAAAAATTGGAGGAGTTATAGACCCTAAATGATTCACAGAATGGAAGACTTTTAAATGAGACTATTGTTAATTATGTGAACAAGAAACCACTTAATCTTCTTTGTTAAACGAAGTGCCTGTGCGTGTGTGTGTTTGTAAAATATGGAATTGGGGTAACATGTCTAATATTTTGGGTCAACCTTTATAAATATGAGACCATGTCACATACTGCATTAAGTTTCTATAGAATCAGTCTTTACAATGTTGTGAACATTGTCATATACATATTTCTAAATGTCAGTACAGTACTTCCAGTTTCAGCAGGAAGGCTTCTGCTTTAGTTGTCTTAGGATTCAGCTGAGCAGAATTACCTATAATTTCATGTTTACCATTTTTCATCAGTCATCCAGTGTTCTTCACTGTGTAGCTTTGTTAGATTTTAACAATGAGTGTTGCAAAAGACTCTAATAGTCCTTTTTAACTAATTTAAAAGTTTGATTTTATTCATTTTTAGTTGAACTCCAATTTTTATCCAAGAATAGCTTGACACAAATCAAAACTTCTCTTTCAAGTGATGCTCACGTCAACTCCAGTTAGGTGCGTGTGCAGCACATGCATGACTGTCGATAGATTTTTCCCCTAGCAACTCCGGCAGTTGGACAGAGCCCACTCGAGTTGCACATCTATAGCGCTGCATGTAAGGGCTCACCGACAACTCCCCTGTCAGTTCCTTCTTACAGCTTATGGCAGCTAGTCGGTTAGGGTTAGAGTGAGACCTCTCCTAGCTTTCACCTGTGGGCTATGTCCTTTTGTTTGAAGATAGGTTAAGCCAGCTCTAAAGTTAGAGTTAAATACTGCTTAATCCCCTCAGGAGATAGTTCTTTCCTGCTGTTCCTTTCTCTTTGGCATGCCTGGTTTTCCAGTGTTTAAATCTTGCAGTTCCTGCAAGAAACCAATGCCAAAGAGTGACCAGCATTCTACTTCCTGAAGTGCTTGGGTGAAGCTCACCAGAGGGTTAAGTGTAGGCTCTGCAAGAGCTTTTGCCTGAGGACTCTTGAGGATTGGTCTCAGAGACTGAAGATCTTTCTTATGGAGGAAGCTTTGAGACCACTGTCATCTCCCCTGGACCCGTCTGTCAGTGTGGTGTCAACGAAGAATACCCGAGCACCCAGTAGAGAAGCAGCACTGGAAGCGTCCTGGCACCATAAGCCCTCATCCTCGAAGCCCACGCCTTGGCACCATTCGTAATCCCTGGTGCTCAGAAAGAAGCAGAAGGCTGACAGGGCACTCTCCTCAAAAATCTAAGAGGAGGGAGGTCAGTGCGGTAGGACTTGTCGTGCTACCAGACTACGTCATCTTCCCCATCAAGGCTGGTGGCCTGTTCTTATGTGAGAGAGACACTGGTGCCCTCCCTGGCTGGGAAGTCTGCAAATGAGGTGTAGACTGTGCGATCCCCCTTGACAGCAGAAACCTGTGAGGTGACAGAGGACCTCATAGAGAGCACCGCGGTCAGCGCTGGCCCCGACGTTTACCTTTCCTTGGTGCTGACACCTGCCCATTCGAGGAGGAAACATACTCTCTTACCTTGTTCTCCTCATCACCCTTCTCTGGTGCTGAGCTCTACGGCACCGCCGTGGTCCCTAAGGTTGGGATCACCATTGGCCTCACAGGCAGGCTCAGTAACATAACTATGGAGCTGTTCCAGATCTACATCCCATCATAGGGGCCATCAACCTCCCCCAGTGGCAAAACCCGGGCTCTTGACTGTTTTGGACACCATGGGCATATCACCAAGCCCAAGGTCCTCAGTCAGCCTCGTCGTTCTCGGTCGCTTTGGGAAGCACAGTCTCATGCTCATTTAGAGACTACCTCCTGCCCAGCCACTGTTATTGAGCCTACTCCTACTCTGTCGAGTACATCGGAATGGCAGATAGCCTCTGCAGCCTCCAGCATTGTGCCTCAAGATGCCCTGGTGGATCTCTCTACATCTGCGGCACCAGAGGGGGGAGAGCTAGCCAGGGACTCCTCCTCCTCCTTGTCTGGAGAGAATGTAGTGGGTAGGACTCTGGCTTCTCCCTCAGAGGATGGGAGAGTATATCAGGACCTTCTTAAAAGGGTGGCTACCAGTATGAGCATTCAGGCCCAAGAGATCACTGAGGATGCTTCAGATCCCATGACTGATATCTTGCCCCCTCCCCCTCCCCCCTGCTGGGCCCATCTAGAGTTGTTTTACCTATTATTAAAGCCATTGATAAGGCGATGAAGGACATTTGGCAAACCACTTCTGCTTTGCCCACCTCTAAGAAGGTTGAAAGGAAATACTTTGTTCCATCCAAGGGGTATGAATACCTTTAAACACAACCCCCTTCAAGTTCCCTAGTGGTGATGGTGGCCTTTGAGAGAGAGTGGCAGGGGGCCACAGCACCTACTCAAAAATCAATAGAGGCCAAAAAGATGGACCTTTTCAGCCAGAAGATTTATCCTACTGGCAGCTTTCAACTCAGAGTGGCCAATCAACAAGCCATCCTGAGCTGATACACGCATAAGACATGGAGTTGTATGGAGAAATTCTTGGGTTCCCTTCTGGCAGACTCCAAAAAAGAGTACAACACACTTGTGGAGGAGGGCAAATCAGTAGCAGAAGCTTCCTTGCAAGGGGCCTTTCGCAGCCTGAATTACAGCCTCCGGTATTTCCATGTGTTGCAGCTCATGGCTACAAGTCTCTGGGCTGCTATATGAAGTTCAGCAAACAATTCAAGATTTGCCGTTTGAAGGGCAATATTTATTCACCACACAAAAAGACTCAAAACTCCACAGTTTAAAGGATTCCAGAGCTACCTTCAAGTCCCTGGGGATTGACACCTTGACCACGCAGCGTAAGCTTTTCAAGCCTCAGCCCCCTTCCCAGTCCAGCAATCACTATCAAAGGCAGGACTCGGGCTGTAGGCAGACCAGAAACAATGGCCCTCAAGGAAGTAGCAGGTGCAGGCATTTTTCTTCTGGTGCAAAGTCCAGGGGTCCCTTGAAGCAATCTCAGGGCCCTAAGCAGAACATTTGAAATATTGCCCAAGAACAGTGTACCAACTTCACCCCCTTTTTTCCAACCACTTAGCTCACTGCCACTGGGCATGGCACTGGATCACCTCGAACAGTTGGGTCCTACGCATGGCGGAATTGGGTTACTCTATCCAGTTCCATACTATCCAACACTGATCTCCCCCCTCCCCCCCCCCCAAGATCCCTGTCCCTCTTCAGGGACCCCTTTCATGACCAACTCCTTCTGGAGGAGGTTCGATGGCTCCTTGCACTGGGAGCAGTGGAAGAGGATCCCTTGGAGCTAAGAGGGAAAGTGGTGTACTCCAGATATTTCCTGATCCCAAAATCCAAAGGAGGCCTCAAACCCATTCCAGATCTCAGAGGTTTGAACAAATTTATAAGGAAAATAAGGTTCCTCATGGGCTCTCTGGGATCGGTAATTTCATCCCTAAATGCCGGAGATTGGTATACTGCCCTCCACCTTTGGGACGCATACTTCCAGACAGGGCCGGCTCAAGGGGTTGTGGCACCCTCAGCCAAATTTTGCTTTGGTGCACCCCCCCCCCATCTAATTCACGTAAGCTTAAAAAGATTTTACAAATTGTATTTGCAATCTAAAATTCAAATAGCAAGATCAATTCATTCCTTTAATCTAAATACAAAAGTAAAAGTAATACTGATGAATTTAGATTTAATTAACAAGTAACATCTATCATGCACATACTTAGTAAAATTTCAGCTTCAAAGGGTAACTTTTTGGGCTTTAACAACAGCAAATTGTATCGTGTCATCTTGGAGTGGGTGAATGGGGAGGCTAGAATGGGTGTTTTGGGGGAATTGGGGTGGTTGGGGAAAGCTGTGATGGGTGTCTGGGGGACTGGGGTGTGTGGAGGGGCTGGGGTTCATGTTCCTACAGTAAAAGGGTAAGAGGGGAAGGTTGGAGTGGGAGAGGCTGGAGTTGGAGTTTTTAATGGTATTGGAGTGGGGGGTTTGGGAAGGCTGAGGTGGATGCGGCTGGGCATGGGAGGTTGATGTGGCTGTCCATGCAGGTAATGGGCTTGGCGGGGGAGGCTGGGATGGATATCTCTGGGCAGATGGGAGTGGGTGCCAGAGGCTAGTGTGGGTGTCTGTGGGAATGGAATTGGTGGGGGGCTATAGGTGGTGAATCACAGGACACCTTGCTTTTTTTGCTGAATGAGACTAACAGGGCTGCCCCTTTGACGCTTGGAGGAGTTTGTTTTCACTCCTCACCCCTCCCTTTCTGGCAAAGGTGATTTTTGTCTCCTCTGACCTACCTCAATCAGCATATCTTTGTAAAAACAAACAAGGAGTTCTGTGTAGGGTTACCAGATAACAAAGCATGGAAAGGAGGACAGGGAAGTGGGAAAAGGAGGACATTGAAGGACATGGAGAAAATGTAGTATTAATATGTGTCATTAGTGTATTATGTTCTGGAAATGGGTAATGATTAATGGATGCATGGCAGCAAGAAAAAATGGAGAACAAGTTGAACACCAGATATTTTTTTAGGTACATTAACTTTAAAAAAAAAAAAAAAAAAAAAAAAAAAATCTATATCTATCTATCTATCTATCTATCTTTCTATCTATCTATCTATATGTAAAAAAAAAATTCCTCTCTCACCCCCTATGGGTGGTATGTGTCATCCTCAACCTCGGGTCCTCTACCAGAGGCCTGGGAGTTTGAGGGTTCTGTGCAGTATCTTAGCTGTTCCTAGCACTGCACTCTTCTGGACAGAGAGCTCTGATGTTGTTCCTGGGATCTGTTGGAGCCACTCTCCCAGCTTCGGAGTCACAGCCCCGAGTGCTCCTACCACCACCGGGACCACTTTGGCCTTCACTTTCCACATCCGCTCTAGTTCCTCTTTCAGGCCCTGGTACTTCTCCAGCTTCTCATACTCCTTCTTCCTGATGTTGCTGTCACTTGGCACTGCTACATCTATCACCACCGCTGTCTTCTGGTCCTTGTCTATTAGCACGATGTCTGGTTGATTAGCCAGTACCTGCCTGTCTGTCTGGATCTGGAAGTCCCACAGGATCTTAGCCCTGTTATTCTCCACGACCTTCTGTGGGATCTCCCATCTGGTCTTGGGAGGGTCTAGCCCATACACTGTGCAGATGTTCCTGTACACAATGCCAGCTACTTGGTTATGCCGTTCAGTGTATGCTGTTCCTGCCTGCATCTTACATCCTGCCACTATGTGTTGGACTGTCTCTGAGGCCTCTCTGCACAGTCTGCACCTTGGGTCCTGTCTAGTGTGGTAGACCCCTGCTTCAATGGATCTGGTGCTCAGTGCCTGTTCTTGTGCTGCTATGATCAGTGCCTCAGTGCTGTCTTTTTTAGTCCAGCCTTTTCCAGCCACTGGTAGGATTTCCCAATGTCAGCCACCTCAGCTATCTGTCGATGGTACATTCCATGCAGGGTCTTGTCTTGCCATGGCATTTCTTCTGCTTGATCTTCCTCCCATGTCTGCTGCTGCCTCAGGCATTCTCTCAGCAGCTCATCTTTGGGTGCCATCTTACTGATGTACTGCTGGATGCTCTGGTTTTCATCCAGGACAGTGGCTTTGACACTCACCAAACCCCGCCCGCCTTCTTTCCGGCTGGCGTACAGTCTCTGGGTGTTGGACTTGGGGTGGAAACCTCCGTACATTGTGAGGAGCTTCCGGGTCTTCACATCGGCAGCCTCCATGTCCTCCTTTGGCCAGCTCACTATACCGGCCGGGTATCTGATGACTGGCAGGGCGTACCTGTTCATGGCGTGGATCTTGTTCTTCCCATTGAGCTGGCTCTTCAGGACCTGTCTTATCCTTTGGTGGTACTTGGATGTTGCTGTCTTCCTTGCCTCCTCATCGTGAGTCCCATGTGACTGTGGGATGCCAAGGTACTTGTAGCTGGTCTGTATGTCTGCTATGTGGCCTGCTGGTAGTTCCACCCCATCAGTCTTCACTACCTTTCCTCTCTTTACTACCATTCGGCCACACTTCTCCAGTCCGAATGGCATCCCAATATCCTCACTGTAGATCCGTGTCAGGTGGATTAGCGAGTCGATGTCTCGTTCATTCTTAGCATGCAGCTTGATGCCATCCATGTAGAGGAGGTGGCTGATGGTAGTTCCACTCCTGAACTTGTATCCATAGCCAGTCCTTGTGATTATCTGGCTGAGGGGGTTCAAGCCAATGCAGAACAGCAGCGGGGACAATGCATCACCTTGGTATATGCCGCACTTGATGGCCACTTGTGCAAGCTGTCTTGAGTTGACTTCCAGTGTTGTCTTCCACAGTCCCTTTGAGTTCTTGAGGAAGGTCCTTAGTGTCCTGTTGACTTTGTATAGTGCCAGACATTCACAGATCCATGTGTGTGGCATTGAGTCGTAGGCTTTCCTGTAGTCAATCCAGGCTGTGCTCAGATTGGTCTGTCTAGACCTTGAGTCTTGGGCGACTGCTCTGTCTATGAGCAACTGGTGTTTTGAGCCTCTGGTGGTGTTCCCAATGCCCTTCTGAGCTGTGCTCATGTACTGGCCCATGTGGTCCTGTAGCTTGGCAGCTATGATGCCTGATAGGACTTTCCATGTTGTGGGGAGGCAGGTTATTGGCCGGTAGTTGGAGGGTGCTGTTCCCTTGTGGGGGTCTTTCATGATCAGCACTGTCCTTCCTTGTGTTAGCCAGTCTGGGTGGGAGCCTGCTGCTAGCAGCTGGTTCATCTGTGCTGCTAGACGTTCATGCACTGCTGTTAGTTTCTTTAGCCAGTAGGTGTGGATCATGTCCGGGCCAGGTGCTGTCCAGCTCTTCATGTTCTTGACCCGCTGTTGGATGTCGGCTATTGTGATGGTGACTGGTTCCTGTTCTGGGAGATTGCTGTGGTCTGTTCTCAGGTCCTGCAGCCACTTTGCACTGGTGTTATGAGTCTTCTCTTTCTCCCAGATGTTCTTCCAGTACTGCTCAGTTACTGCTGTTGGTGGCTCTGCTGTTATTGTGTTGTTGCACTGCAGTTGGGAGTACACCTTGGATGGTTCTTTGGAGAACAGGGCATTTATCTTTTTGGCCTCTGCTTCTCTAGTGTATCTCCTTAGCCTGGTGGCCAGTGCTGTGAGCCTTTGCTTAGCAGTCTCTAGGGCTTCAGATGGAGTCAGGCCCTTGTATTTTCTCAGTAGCCGAGTCTTATCCTTAATCTCTACACCCTTCTGTAGTTCCACCAGCCGGCTAACTTCTCTCCGAGTTGCCTTGATCTTATCCTCCAACCTCATTTTCCAGGGAGGGTATGTATTGCTGTTCTTCTTGATTGTGTAGCCAAGCATCTCCAGGATTACAGAGGCTGTAGCGTATACCAGTTCATTGGTTTCAGTGATGGAGGTAGTAGGAATTGTCATTAGGGCTCTATTGGCATCTTCTAGCATACTATCTGATGGTACTTCTCCAACGGGCCTTGGTAATCGGTCTCAAGGGTTGACTGTAGCTAGTTTATCCATGATCTTATGCCTCATATCAGCTGCTGTGTTCTGTAATGGAGGGGGTGGCAGTGAAGTTCCAGCTTCAGGTGTTGGCTGCACATCTAGTTGTTCTTCTGGGGCTTCTTCTTGAGTCCGGGAGGTAATGTGGAATTGGTCTATCTCCAGTTGAGAGCAGCTGCCTCTTTACTGTGTTGAAGCGTTGGGTCACTAGCTGTTTCTCAGTTAGTGTGGATGTAGGTCTTTCGTCCATCCATAGTTCCCTCATATGTTTCATATATCCCCTCTCATTTGGTCTGCTGTTGTTGTAGCATTCCATCAATTCCAGGTTCTTTTGTCTCGTCCATGCATGGTTTGTTCCAGTAGCCCACTTATCGTCAGATTGTCCTGGTTCCCCAACATCTGGCGCAGACCTTGCTAATCCGGGCAACATCCAAGCCGGCATGACTCTCCTAGTTCGTGTCACTCTCATATTTGAGGTAGGCAAGTGAGGCGTTAGGGTGTCTTTTGCCCAAGGACCCCTACTGGGAAGGTAGGTAGGTACCCACCGGGATTTATTTATATATAATAAAAAAATACAAAACGGTAATACAATAAAATGAGTGGTGTTGTGAATATACAATTTGTGTCAGCTATGTCACGATAACATCTAATTGACCAAATTATACCATTCAAAATGGTAAAGCTTATTCTTGATATTTATTATCTGAACCTGTTTTTGTGAATAGGCTATCATTGTCAAGAATATGAGTTAAATTTCTCACATGACATGTCATTCAGATTATACTGAATTAATATAATGCCCTTCACAGATTTAACTGGTAATCGATTTCTCTCCTTTGTCCACTGAGCATTGATAAGAGAGAAAACCCATTCTACATTGGCATTATGTCCAGGAATGCTGGGGAAAAAAAAAACAATTCAGCAATTTTCAACAATTCTGTAAAGCAGCCCACATTTTCACTGTTTCACCCTAACCCCCCAATGCCTGCCCCCACCACCCCAGCTACTGCCCAGGCCTCCTTACTGGTGGGGAACACTGGGAACATACAGTGGTGAATTAATCAATATCTTGCTTGAGAAAGAGCTGGGTGGAGAGAATCAGTAAGAAGTGTTAATTATCTCAAAAGGGCTGCAGTCTACTGCGAAATGACTGAGTTTGTCTGTACACAAAGATTGTACAGCTCTATACTCGTGTAAAGCAAGACAACCTCCGCCATGGCTTGTATAGGAGTATAAACGAAGAGTTTAGCCCTCAAGAGGTATTTCCATTATGCTGGTATAACTACAGCAGGATGGCTAACAGCACTGACAATTTTATTGGTATAGCAAAAACAGCAAGAGTCCTGTGGCACCTTATAGACCAGGGGCCTCAAACTCAAATCACCACAAGGGACGCATGAGGACTAGTATATTAGCCCGAGGGCCACATTACTTAAAGTCTTCATACAGCAGAGTCATCAGTTTGTTTAATTAAAATTAAATTAAAAATTGACTTCAAAATGATTTGTAAATAGAATTAATGAATTTTTAAATAAAATTTAATTATTAGAAAGCTTTTACATTAAAATTTGTTGAAAGTTTTTTTTTTTTAAAGAAACAGAAAGAAAGAAGGAAGGGAAGAGAAAGGAAAAGAAAAGAAAAAGAAGAGAAAGAGAAGGAAAGAATAAATGAAAGCAAGTCTATGTCACTTCTTACAAGTGGGAGGAACAGTCTCTGAGTGTGGCTCAGAGATGACTCTTGCTGCTTGTAAGAAGCAACAGGAACCCTCTCCCTCTTCCGGCCTCTTGCAAGAGGCTCGAAGCCAGAGATGGTCCGTGCCACCTTTTACAATTGGCAAAGGCAGTTTCTGAGCTGCTGCTCCAAGACGGCTCAAAGCTTGCAGGGACCATCCCCTGCCCTGCCTCCCCCCCCCCCCCCCCCCCCAGGCCCCGCCGGCCCCAGCTCCTCCCCCAGCTGGATGGCAGTAGAACTACCTGTGCCAAGGCCCCGAGGGGGGCGGGGGGGTGTGCAGCCAGAAGCACTGCTGGAAGTACTGGGGCAGGACCTCTGGAGTCAGGCAGCTGCAGCTCGGCTGCCAGCTCCCAGTGGTGGGGATCCTAAAAAGCCGGCCAGGGGTACAGAACTCCTGAATTCTTGCCTGTGTTAGGGGCCACAAGTGGGGATTCCCCGGGCCACATGCGGCCCATGGGACGCGTGTTTGAGACCCCTATTATAGACAAACACATTTTTTCAGTCAAGCTTTTGCGAATAGTAGAATATCAAACAATGAATGTTGCTGAAGAGGAGGAAAGAGACCTATTGTATTGTCACAGCACAGAGAACTGCCCACACCACAACAAAAATGAGAAGGTAACAGATTGTCTGTCTTAAAATGCCCTGGTGAGAGATCATCTCTTGATATTGGAAAGACAGTAAAATTGAAAGATGCTCAAAGAACAGCAACTAAAATATTAGACCTCTGTATAATAAAAATCATAATATAATAATAATGGTATCAGGTCATGTTACAGTATGCCATGTCTTGCATTCCCCTGCTTTTATTTTCATCCTATTCTATAAGTTCCCCCATCTCTTCAAAGCCTCTGACAAAGTGGGAGTTTTCTCCCACAAAAGCTCATGTGATAAATAAAATAGGTTAGTCTTTACAGTGCCACTGGACTCCTTGCTTCTTTTACCGTAGACGTGTTTGCATTGCAATCCCAGGATGTATAAGGCTGCAGTTAGGGTACCTAAACACCAAGTATCTACTACTTCACATTAGTTCTCAGGAATCAGACAGTACATACCACAAAAGCCAAGGGGCAGCTCATCTTTAGGAGCAGGGTTAGGAAGGGACCTGCCAAGTAACCCACAGCCAGGGAGCCTGTCTGGCAGCCTGGGGTCGGAGCGGAGGCTAATTGGCACCGGCCCCGGCAAGAGGGACACCCTCTGCATGCACCTCTATGGCCAGTAGGGTCATGATCCCCCCAGGCCAGGTACTGTGTGAGTGAGAGAGAGAGAGAGAGAGAGAGAGAGGTGGCTAGGTTCATTCCCTCCCATCGTAGCCCCCTGAGCTGGCCAGGAAAGCTATTTTTAAACTGCCATCCTGGACTCCAGGTGTCTGGCAAAAAGTGGGAGAAAATGCAGTTTTTCTTGAATGCCTGGAGGATGGCAGGGCAAAAAGGAAGACATGTCCTTGTTTTGCTGGACATCTGGTAACCCTAGTTCTGTGTCACTTAAAGACTAACAAATTTATTTATTGCTTGAGCTTCTCCCACTTTGTCAGATGCTTTGAAGATAAGGGAAATTACAGAACTCTGTAATTTCCCTCATCTTCAAAGAGTCTGGCGAAGTGGGATTTTCTCCCATAAAACGTCATATGATAAATAAATGTTAGTCTTTAAAAATGCCACAGGACTCCTTGTTTGTTTTTATTGAACTAGACTAACCTGGCTATTATGAAGTTGTGTGTGTCAGGTTTGATGGGGTTTTTTACATTTACAAATACATGTGGTCTATTGCCTTGTCACCTGAAGAGATCCTGCTGCTAGTATTGTGGGGGAGTGATATAGCCTTCCTCAGCCTCTCCCCCCCCATTGTGATGCCACCTGGGCTTGAGGGGGAGGGAGAGGAGGGGAGAGACCCCAGCCACACTGCCTGGGCTATGTTGGGGGAGCCCTCCTCAGCCCCCTTTTGCAAAGTGCATTGAGATGAAGAATGCCATAAGGGCTAAATCTAACAGGAGTGAGGGATTGTTTCAGTGTCTATTTAGCAGTTTTCATCTGTAGATCTCAAGGCACTTTTCAAAGGGAGGTAAGCCTCATTTTTATTTTGCAGGTGAGGAAACTGAGCCCCAAGAAGGAAAAGTGACTTTTCCAGACAGCTCAGGGCAGAGTCAGAAAGAGTCCTTTGGTCTCCTAAGTGCCAAGCCCAGTGCTCTAGGAAATGCTGTCCTTCTGTGTATAGTTTTAACTTTTTTTTCCCTAAACTAGAGACATGTCATTGGTTTTAAACCAGATCATATTACTGTAAGCATGCCCTGGTATTCTCTCTCTCCTCCTCCTGCACCCCAACAGCCACCAAGGCATAGTAGATGAGCTTTCCTGGGAGAAAATCCTGGGAGAAAAAAAGTCAGATGCTTTGAAGATGGGGGAAAGATTTCTAAAAAGCCTGTGCCCCTTGCTTTCCCTGTTCTCCTTCTTTCCTTGCTGACCTGATCCTGAAACAACAATCAAAAGAACCCAACTGAACTCACTTTCCTGGGTGCCACTTCAAGAAACAGGCAGCTCTCACCTCAGCTCCTCCTGGTCCCCCAGGAAACACAGCTGCTTAGGCTCAGTGCAGGGGAAGATGAAAGAGAGGAGAGAGCCCCAGCCAGGCTGTTTGAATTTGAGGGAGCTGGGGAGTGTTTGAACTTCCTGCAATTCCCAGACCATGTCATCTGGGACTAGAGCTTCTTGCAGTCCCCAGTGGCTAGTGTCCACCCCACTCCATGCCCAACCCTGCTTACCTATTGTTATTCCTTTCTGGACTGAGTCATTGTAAAGGTATGCATTCCATAAGATCTACAGTGTCTGCCTGCAAAGGGATTTGAAGTGCACTGTGCCTATATGACTTAAGCTTCAGGTTGAGTAACAGTGTCTGAGCTGCTAGGAAAGATTTAAAGAGGCAAGAGCCAGCCTGATCTTCAGGGGGGCTAGGTGCCCCTAAGAACTATCAAATGAGGCCATGTCTGTCTCTTGCCTCGTAGTAGAGCCGGCCCTGCTTCCACATCTCTATTATCCTGAGGCAGACATTTTTTGAGATTTGTAATTCATGACAATCATTTCCAGTTTGCTGCTGTTCCTTTTTGCCTCTCCATGGCTCCCAGGGTCTTTACGAAATGCATGGTGGTAGTAGCAGCCTTTCTCCGCAGTCATTGAGTACATGTGTTTCCCTACCTAGATGACTGGCTGGTGAAGGGGTCATTGAGAGATCAAGTTGTAGGCAGTTTAACTCTTATACAGCAAACGTTCAACAACCTGGGCTTGTTAGTAAATGTAAAATAGTCAGTTCTCATCGTGATTCAAAGGATAGAATTCATGGGCGCCACAATGCACTGAACTGAGGCTTCAGCGCCCTCCCACTTCATTGTTTCCTCACAATTTCGACTATTATAAAGGACTAGAATGGCCACCCCATGATAACTGCTCCTGCTTGATTCTGCTGGGCCATTTTGCGGCCTGCACCTGTATGGTCCTGTTTGCAAGACTCCGCCTCAGGCCCTTTCAGTTATGGCTGGCCTTGATCTTTCACCCATCCAAAGGCAACTTGGACCAGGTAATTTCGGTGCCCAAGCCTATTTTGGACTCTCTCCTCTGGTGGACGAATGAGGCTCTTGTCCTTGCCAGAGTCCCATTCTCAAAACCCCTTCCGTCAATGACGCTTGGGACAGATACTTCAAATACAGGCTGGGGCGCACATCTAGGCAATTTAAAAACTCAAGGCCATTGGTCAAATCAGGACAAGATGACCCATATCAATGTTGTATCACCTGCCAGATATTCAAGTATCAACTGAAGGGCCACCACATTGCCGTAAAAACGGACAATGTCACTACAGTGTTCTATATAAACAGACAAAGGGTGCTTGATCCTGTCCCCTTTGCGAAGCGGCCATGGCCCTGTGGGACTTCTGCATCCCTCGAGGCATATATCAGGGATGGCCAAACATATGGAAATCAAGCGCTGCGCAAGTCAATTATTAAACCTTCGAGAGCTGCACTGAGAGATATAACCACATACTTTTACCTATTCCAAAATTACTAAGCTTAAAATTTATTGCACACTTTTTTATTTTATCTTAAAAACAGGGCAAATATTGATCCTACTAATGTCAGATTCAAATAATTACTTAAGGTTACCATGAAAACTAGGCCTATACAGTAAAAACTTAGCTGTCACTGGATGTAGAATACTGTGGGCTAGTGGCAAGCTTTTTAAAATCTGAGCACTAATTTGTCAATGAAGTATGCAAAAGCTCTCACAGGTGCTGATCTCCAAGTATTGCACAGTGTTTTGATTTAACAGATTTCATTGTGGAATACAATGCTTCACAGCAGTAAGTTGTGCTAAAAACTGAAAGTAATCTACATACAGTTTTAAACTTTTCTCCTTTGTATTTTCATTTCTTAGTATTCCATGTCATGTTTACGACTTGTAAAACACAATTTTAACAAAGGAGTAAGCTGTATTAGGGCCTATGAGAAAATCTAAACATGCCACGGCTTCCCCAACCATGCCACGCTTCCCCCTTTGCCGCATCCCTGCCATCTCTTACCATGCCCCTGCTTCTCTGCTGTCCCCAGCCATTGCTTGCTTCTCCTGCTGTCTCCCACCATGCTGTCCTTCCCTCCAGGGTTCCTTCTAAGCCGGGGGGTCTCAAACTCAAATTACCACAAGGGCCACATGAGGGCTAGTACGTTAGCCCAAAGGCCACACCACTGAAACCTTTTCATAGAGCAATATTGCAAATACTAGTAACAATAGTGTTGTTGTAGGCTGCAGGAAATAGCTTTAGGGACCACATGCATGAGACCCTTGCTCTAAGCTGATGATGCAGCTTAGAAACTTTTGGATGCAGCTGAGCAAGTTCCCTTCTGGTTCCTCAACCTGGTGCTGGGTCCCTGCTCATCAGCTCCCCAAGTGCATCCATAACTTGCTCAGCTGCATCGTCAGCTTATGAGGAACATTGCTCCTGTCTCCTATGACAACTTGACTGTCCCAGGAAACACTTTCCTACTCTATACATGGCCAACACTTGTCTTTCAAAATGGGCTAGGTTTTGTGGAATAGGATTCTGCATAAAATAATTGTGAAGGGGGAGGATGCTATGGAAGCAGCTCATCCCTTGTCCCAATGCCTCAGGGTCTCCAAAAAGCCTGAATTGTCCAGAGCTCCAAAGAAGTAGCCGTGTTAGCCTAGTTCAGCAAAACAAACAAGGAGTCCTGCAGCACTTTTAAAGGCTAAGACATTTATTTATTGCATGAGCTTTCATGGGAGAAATGTGATAAATAAATGTTAGTCTTTAAAAGTTCCACAAAACTGCTTGTTTAACTGTCCAGAGCTCGATCTGCAGGTTTCTGTAGAGTTGGCAAAAAGGAGTAGTATTCTTCGGTGGCTTATTCCTTCTTTCTCTGATACAATGGAAGACTTTTAACCTGTTTTCCTGACTACCATACTTGTAAAGGGAGTGCATGAGGTGTTCCTAAGTTTGTAAAGTGCTGTGGACAGGACAGACTGCCATGGCATGTGGTATAAGGTAAATACAACAAACAGACCCACCCAAACTGACCAGACCAAAAGAAAATAAAAAAATACAAAGTACACAAAAATAAAGGAAAGCAAAATAAAAGACACACTAAAATCTATGAAACAAAGTAACAATAATTTGTTAGTCTTTAAGTCCCTAACAGCTTGTCTCTTCCCTGATCCCTCAGTCATTTCCCTCACTGCCTTCATTCTGCTTTTAGCGCCCCCCCCCCCAATTGCTTCCCTGAGCTGGCAGGTGCTCCTCCACCACCTGTCTCTGAGCGGTGGCTGCTGCTCAGTGCTCCCTCCTCCCCAGCCACCACCCCTCCTTGAGCTCTCCTCTGCCCACTCGCTCCTCCTCCCAGCGGCTTCTCTGAGCTGCTGGCTGCGGAGCTACTTGATAAGCCAGAGATTTTAACTCCCCTAGCCTGAAGCAGCTTCGTGCCACAGAGCCGCACTTTTTCTTTGAAGAGCTGCATGTGGCTCGCAAGTCGCAGTTTGGCCACGCCTGGCATACATCTATAAGCTTCCTTTCTCCCTGGTTTACAGAACTGTCTAGCAGACTGTCAGCTGCTTGATTCGCCCTCACGAGTGGGCAATAAATCAGGAGATCTTGCTTGCCATCTTTCAGAAGCGGGGCACTCCCCTTCTAAATCTCTTCATGATCAGCCTCAATGCGAAGTGCAAGACCTTCTGTTCCTTCCAGGGCATGGACAGGGCCTCCATCGGGGATGCTTTCCAGGCATCATGGACAGGTGAACTCCTCTATGCCTTCCCACCCTTTCCCCTTGTGGGCAAGGTCCTAGAGAAAGCAGAGAGATGCAACCATAGTCCCTGCCTGACCCTGACAACACTGGTTCCCCAACTTGTTGGATCTCCTTGTGGCCGCCCCCATAACGTTACCTCTTGTGCTGGACCTCCTGACCCAGAGCCAGGGATTCCTCAGGTACCTGGACCTTCAGTCTATTCATCTGACTGCATGGAAGCTCCATGGTTGAACACCCATGAGCTGCAGTGCTCCCAAAGGGTCAGGGAAATATTGTTAGAAAGTAGAAAACCCTCTACCGGATCAACTTACATGGTGAAGTGGAGACGGTTTTCCTTTTGGTTTATCCAGAACTCTTGCTCACAGATTTCCACTCCATTCCACTCATTTTGGACTATCTCTTGCACTTAAAGCGTCAGGGCCTCTCGGTGTCATCACTCAAGGTCCATTTGGCAGCGATTTCGGCTTCCCATGAGCATGTCAAAGGTCACCCAGTTTTCTCCAATCCCATTGTAAGCCACTTCCTGAAGGGCTTAATCAGGAAGTTTCCTGAAATAGCAAAACTGGTTCCTCAGTGGCACCTCAATCTCAGGCTTGCTGCCCTAACCAAACATCCATTTGAACCCTGCTACCTGCTCAGATTTCTATCTATTTTGGAAAGTGGCCTTCTTAGTCTCTCTTACCTCTGCAAGAAGAGTCTGTGAGCTACATGCCCTTACTATAGACTCCCTTTACTTAGTGTTTTTTAAAGATAAAGTGCATCTCTGACCCCATCTGGCTTTTGTGCCAAAAGTGGTATCGCACTTCCATACAAGCCTGGATATCTTTCTCCCTGTTTTCTACCCAAAGCTTCACTCCTCAGACCACCAGAGAGTTCTGCATTCCCTGGACTTAGATCGGGCCTTAGTCTTCTGCTTGGAAAGAACCAAACCCTTCAGGAAATCCCAGCAACTGTTTGTTGTGGTTGCAAACAGAATCAAAGGCCAACCTGTCTCCTCTCGAACAATCGCCTCTTGGATTATGTTGTGTATTAGAACCTGCTACTCCATTGCTTGCAGGCCTGCCCCAGACATTACAGCTCACTCCACAATGGCCTCTAGCGCATCAGTAGCTTTCAATGCTAGGGTACCTATAGTGGGATATCTTTACAGCAGCAACGTGGTCTTGTATCCACGCCTTCACTAACCATTATGCGATCACACAATAGGCAGTATAAGACATCTCTGTGGGTAGGGGCATGCTGGGCAGAACCTCTGTGGCCTCTGACCCCACCACCGGTACATGCTTGGGAATCACCTATTTGGAGTTGAAGTGAGTATCACTTGAAGGAGGAAGATGGTTACCTACTTTTCTGTAACATCATTCTTCAAGATGTGCGCTTGTGTCTACTCCAAACCCACCCAGCTCCCTTCTGTCGGCTTAATAAAAAGGAACTGAAGGGGGAGTGGTCAGTGAGCTCTTATATGCAGCGCTATAGATGTGCGACTCCAGGGGGCTCTGTCCGACTGCCAGAGTTGCTAGGGGAAAAATCTAGTGACAGTCATGCACGCACCTCACACACACCTAATTGGAGTAGATGTGAGGACACATCTCGAAGAATGACAGTTACATAAAGGTAGGCAATTGCCTTTTAATTTAGTAAATCAGAAATAAACCGCTTATCACTGTATAGCTTTGAAAAATGTAGATGTTGAACATATGAATAAATGTAAAGCTCTGTTATTACCTAAATGTATATAATTAAGGTGCATCTTCCAGGTTACAAAACATACCAAATCTAGCGTAATGACTACATAATCAAATTAGCAAGTTCTAATGGCTTTATCAACCAGTAAGAGAGAGCTTTTCTTTCAGACAATAACCAAAAAGTACCAACAGAAAAATATGAAGGTTTTCTGCATGCTGATATGAAAGGTGGTGATTTGAGTTCATGTGCCCTGTCATGATGGTCTTTTCTGGCCTTAACATGTATGAAATTTCAATTCAAGGGACATCATTCTATAGGGCTTTCTCCAGAGGGCTTCAGTGGCACAGGAGCAGGAGTTGGGGAAAGTGGATTTTAGTTGTGATCAAGATGGCAGAGACAGACTTTGCAGCATAAGAGGGCAGTGGGAACAGAGGGAAATGGCAATAGAATCAGCAGGAAAGGGATGACGGAGTGGTATAGAAGCATTGGACGTAGGTGGATTAGAAGTCATGAAGAGCCATGAGTTGCGAGCAGTGAGGGAAGAAATTAAGTTGAAGTGCTGGGAAGGAAGGGGAGAGTCAACCTGACTGGCAGTCAGTCACCCAATCTCCTGACTCCAGTTGCAGTGCTTGAACCTTCAGACCCTTCTCTCCCGTTGACACAAAAGGGAGCTGCTAACCAATCCCAGATGAACTAATGGGAGCAATCAAACCCCCTGGAATCTCTCTCTCTTCAATTTACATGGGTGGCAGCAGTGGCTGTGGTGTCTTTCAAAGCAAATCATAGACGATTAGGGTTGGAAGGGACCTCAGAAGGTACTTAGTGCAACTTCTGCTCAAAGCAGGACGAACCCCAACCAGATCATCCCAGTGAGGGCTTTTTCAAGCTGTGTCTTAAAAACCTCTAAGGGCGAAGATTCTACCACCTCCCTAGGTAACTCATGCCAGTGCTTCACCACCCTCCTAGGGACAAAGCTTTTCCTAATATCCAACCTAGGCCTGCCCCAGTACAACCTGAGACCTTTGCTCCTAGTTCTGTCATCTACTATCACTAAGAACAGCCTACCACCATCCTCACTGGAACCCCCTTCATATAGTTTTAAGCCTCCTATCAAATCCCAGCTCACTCTCCTCTTCTGCAAATTAAACCAGTCCAGTTCCCTCAGCCCCTCCTCATAAGTCATGCTCCAGCCTCCTAAACGTTTTTGTTGCCCTCCACTAGCCACTTGCCTATTTCTCCACATTTTTCATGTAGTGGGGGACCCAAGAGTGGGCATGGTATTCCAAGTGTGACCTCACAATGCTGAACAGAGAGGAGTAATCACTTCCCTTGATCTGTTGGCAGTGGTCCTACTAATGCACCCCAATATGCCATTAACTTTCTTGGTAATACGGGTCACTGTTGACTCACAACCAGCTTTTTGTCCCTTTGACCCTCAGGTCATTTTCTGCTGAAATGCTGCCTAGCCAGTCATTCCCCAGTCTGTAGCAGTGCATGAGATTCTTCCATCCAAAGTACAGGATTCTGCACTTGTCCTTGTCGATCCTCATCAGATGTTTTTTGTTCAAACTCTCCAAGTAGTTTAGGTCACTCTCACATCCCTACCATTCATCATATCTGCTATTCTCCCCAGATTAGTGTCACCTACAAACTTGCCAACAGCGCAATCCGTCCCATCCTTCAGGTCATTAATGAAGGTATTGAACAAAACTGACCTCAGCATCAACCCCTAGGGCACGCCGATTGTTACTGACTGCCAACTGGGGATCAAGCCATTGATCACTACCCCTTGAGCCTGATGATCTAGCCAACTTCCTATCCTTCTTATAGTCCATTTCTCCAACCTGCACTTCTTTAACTTTCTGATAAGAATACTGTGGAGAATAACCGTGTCCTTCTGTATTTCTTGTCTTAGACCTTACTTTGAAGGCCTGTCCCACTCCAGCTCTCAGACAGAAATTGGTAGCATCCACAGCATCAGGAGCCAAAGAGAGCCATCAAGTCCTGTAAGTCGTGTTTCCAAAGAGCTATTTAACACAGATGACATCCCCACAGCAAAGTTTGCTTTTGTAAAGCAAAGAGCAGTGTTTCATCTGACATGAATTTATACCAGCTGGGTAGTATTAATCTGTTGTGTGGTTGAATGTGTTCAGCCTTGATGTGCTGTGCTGTAATTCATGCATTTGATGCCAGCCCATTTCTTTGTATCTAATCTCCAGAGCTGGTGAGCAAGACATGAATGCTATGCTTAGAAAGCCTGGTAGGTTTTTAAAAAGTAGAAAAGACAGAAGTTTGTTTCCTATGGTGTTAATTTAGACTGCATGTATTGCCTATTATTTATTCTGTTAAAGGTTTACTGAACAAATCTGCACTCAGGTCCACATTCTTTAAGAACCAGAGTAGGGGATGGTTCACATAGGATCCTTGACTGCTTCAGCATTGCACACATGCATGGGGTTACCAGCTACCAAAGCATGGAAGGAGGACAGGGGAGTATGAAAAGGAAGACACGTACGCGTCTGGGACCCCTTCACTCACCCCAGCTGCTGCCCCCCAAACACCTGCCCCCATCACAGATACTGTTCTCCAAATGCTTGCCTGCCCACCCACCACAGCTACTACCCCCCAGATGCCTGCTTCACCACCACACTAGCTACGGCCCTTCCAAATGCCTGACCCCCTCCCACCACCACCACCACAGCTACTGCTCCCCGAATGCTTGTCCCCAGGGTCCAAACCCAGCCCAGCCCAGGCCTCCTTACTGGTGAGACAAGGTTGCGAAGGGGCCCACCCCAGGGACTCAAAGCTGTGCTGGGAGCCTGGGCTGGGGTTGGAGGCTAAACATAGCACTAGCCCCAGCAAGAAAGAGAGGGGGCACGCACTACATAGGGGTAGGGCCTCCCCAGGCTCCAGGAAAGGGGGTGGTGGCCAGGCTTGCTCCTATCCGCTGGAACCCCCTGAGCGCCTAGCAGGGGAACACTCAGAAGAACTCCGCCTTCCAGTGCACTCTTTAGAGGGCCCAGTTGGAAGGCTTCCCTGGCGTTTGGGGCATTCGGCATAGTGAAAAAGCCAGACAAAATCAAATATTTTAAAAATGCCTGCTGGACAGGGGACATGTCCTCCTTTTGCTGATGTCTGGTAACTCTACACATGCATCTTTGCTACAGGCAAAGTGCAGTTTAAAATGTTCAGGTAACATTGCCCTTTGGGACAGCCCCAACCTGCCTATGCCCTCTCGTGGAGTATGTAAGTCATATATGGGAAGGGGTTGGTGCTATCCCAAATGCAACATGCCTCCTTGTGATCTCCTTAGTCAGGGCAGGAGAACAGAGGTGCTCTGCAGTATATACTCCCTAGCTCTGTGTGTGTAGTCAGTCAATAGTAGGTTTTGTTGCTGTTGGGATTCAGCACCTAAAACCCTTCAGCCTGAACAAAGATGTGGGATGTCTCTGTGTCAGCTGGGCTCCAGGGGAGTGAAGAGGAGGGTTCTTCAAAAAGAAACCATTTCTGGGGCAAGAGGCTGTTGTGCAGGTGGTGTCCTGGGTTTTGATGTGAACAGTCAGGCTAGGGCTTGGTTTTCCTCCTTTTGGCAGGAAGCTCCATAAAAAAGGTCTTGATGCAGCCAGTGCTCTTTCATTCCTCCCCTCCCTGCCTCTATCCTTGGTCTCCCAAGCAGTAGCATCTCTGTGAACAGTGCATACTTTTGCCTCATCTGTGACTCAGTCCTGGGCAGAATCAGGCCCTTGTCTGTTCAGGATGTTCTAAGTTAAGACCAAGACTGAGATTGAACCCAGAAGTGATCAGGTGTCAAGGATCCTTCCAGTGAAGCTGGTAGAACACAGAGGTGTAGCATTTTCCCACTGGCATGTTTGAGACAGGCTGCTGAGTGGTGTTGCACCCTTGGTGTTGGTGTCAGTTAATGTTTAAACCCAGGCAGTATTACTGGGATGTCAAAAAAATTTTGGAGGGGTAGCTGTGTTAGTCTGTGTGCAGCAAAAAACAAGATTCCTGTGGCATCTTAAGTGACTAACAGATTTTTTTGGGCATAAGCTTTCATGGGCTCCACCTGATTTCATCAGATGCATGAAGTGGAAACTACAGTTGTGGTCTGAACAGGGGCTGGGAATGATTAGCACATTACAAAAAGGTAATAGTCCCGGTTCACACATTCTCTCTTTCTAGTCAACTGGCGTAAATAGGCATCATCTACCCTTATTGAACTGACTTTGCTAACACCTGCCCTCTTCCATCCAGGCATGTGTATATATACCTCTCAGCTGTAGTTTCCACTTTGTGCATCTGATGAAATCAGGTGAAGCCCATGAAAGCTTATGCCTGAAGATATTTGTTAGTATTTAAGCAAAAACGATGGGAGTCCTGTAGCACTTTGTAGACTGCTTTTGACACAATCAGACTACTTGGAATGGTTAACGCATTACAAAAAGTGATTCATCTGTTCACATATTCTCTCTCTTTGATCAATTGGTATGAATGGGACCTATCTGCTCCAAACTCTTTGCTAACATTTGCCCTCCTTCACCCTGGCTTGTGTATATATACCTTTCAACTGTAGTTTCCA
The DNA here is from genome assembly GCA_007922195.1 of Podocnemis expansa. NCBI lineage: Eukaryota > Metazoa > Chordata > Testudines > Podocnemididae > Podocnemis > Podocnemis expansa. The sequence goes on along the minus strand of ML682022.1, from coordinate 4,280,560 downwards.
CTTCATGCATCTGATGAAGTGGGTTGGAGCCCACGAAAGCTTATGCCTGAAGAAATAAGACGCCTCGGCACTCTCATTTTTTCTGTACACAGACTAACATGGCTATCCCACTGATTAGCTTTTAAGGTGCCACAGGACTCTTGTTGTTTTTTGAGATATCAAAGCCATATCAGGGGTCTTGTGGGGGCTGGGATCTTGGTGGAAAGGGCTTTCCCTGACAGCAGTTTGCCAAGCCATCTCCTGTTTGGGCTTCCTAAGTGACAGCAGTTTTCAGTGATACATTATAGTTTTTAAATGACAGGCCTGAGGATGATGCTGTTTCAGCATATGTTAGCCCAGGACTCATAAGAGTAGCGCCCTCCCATAAGTGTGGTGCAGTGACCCTCCATTTGGAGAATGGGTTTGCAAATATTGAGAGGTAAAGTGTACGTCTGTAGGGGTTCTGATGTGCCATGCATTGACTGCTGTATCTTCCCAAACAGGCTGAAGTGCCTGAAAAGACGAAGAGCATTGGAAGCAAACACCCAGGTGACAATATCTCTGATGCCGTGTCTTACGTAAGTTTAAAAACTCATTTGGTGTAACCCTCATCTGTTGTTCGTTGTCTGTCATATGCTACGTGGCCTTTTGTCCATATCATTGTGGCAAATCCCAAAGGAGTATAGCCTCCTTGCAGATCCAGTGCTGCCTGCATCAATCTCTGGCTAACTCCTTATTGGGGGGGGCTCAAGCTCAAATCACCACAAGGGCTGCATGAGGACTAGTACGTTAGGCCAAGGGCTGTACCACGCATGAGGACTAGTGCAGTAGCCCAAGAGCTGTCCCACCGAAAGCTTTTCGTACAACAATATTGCAAATATTGATAACGATAGCATCTTTGCAGCCCTCAAAAAATAACTTTAGGGGCTGCATGCAGCCCCCGGGCCGCGAGTTTGAGACCCCTGCCTTAAAGTGATTTGGCTGTGGGTTCAGTGCATGTCTGTCACTGGTGATCTTATCACACCGCAAAACCTTTGGTTGTGAGCAGCTGATGAGGATGGAGTGAGGTTGCTGTATTATGGGCAGCAAGGGAGGGCAGAGGATATATGTGGCTTTTCATGTCCCTATTTGTGTGGATAGGAGCCTAAACAGCAAGACTCCCAAGAAGCAGAGCTCTCCACACTGGATGTGTTCATTGAGAAGCTCCCGCCAAGTGGAAAAATCACCAAGACAGAGTCTCTCATCATTCCTTCCACCAGGTAACACTCAAGAATTAGCTAGGATGGAATGAAAGCTCTTCATCCTTTTAAATAGTACATCATGTACCTGCCCCCATCACATAGTATCTGAGCACCTCACAACCCCCCTGAGAAGCAGGGTAGTACTACTATTCCTGGATTATCTACAATGGGAGCTGACTCACAGACTCCTGTGCTTAAGGTTTCACAGGAAGTCTGTGCCAATCAATGTTCCCTCTAAGGTTTGGCGGCTTGTGTGCAAAATTTTCAGCCTGTGTGCAAAACTTTTTCTGAATAAAATTTGTGTGCAAACTCATGCGACAGAAATTATTGAAAAATCTAAAACAATGAAAAATTAATAAAAGTTATTTAAAGTTTTTTATTAATAAAGAACACCTAAGTTAATTAGCATTTACCCAAACTGCTATACAATCAGAAGAAACTAATTCACAGCTTTCAAATAACCCAAGACCAAAGTTGTATTCAATCTGGATCCTAGTTGTCACATTTCTGCCTAATAGCTTCATCTCCTGTGTTCTACATGCAGAGTTGCACTTCACAGGGAGGCCAGCTGGTTATCACTGACAGCACTTAAGCTGTTTTAGTGGTCCCACAGCAATGTTCCTTCTAAGGATTGGGGTGTCATAAGGAAAAATTTTAGTTTATGAGCAAAAATTTTGCCTAATGGTAACTTGTGAGTCAAGACTTCAAAGAGAAACAGCTGGATTACAATTGATGTGCAGATTTGATTGTATGAAAGCAGGATTAAATCAGGACTACAGATTCTTTTGCCATTACAACAGGTGATTTGACTTCACCCATGTCAACATGCTGTTTCCCAGTGTTTTGAATCTTAACAACTGCTCTGATTTGCTGTCACTGTATGACCTGATATTATGTAAGTCCCATGTCTCACACTTCCTTGCATTTATTTTCATCCCATTCAGTAAATTCCCCCATCTTCAAAGCATCTGATGAATTGGGATTTTCTCTCATGAAAGCTCATGCAATAAATAAATCTGTTAGTCTTTAAGTGCAACAGGATTCCTGGCTTCTTGCACAAAATAAGCCTATGTTTTAAAATGTGTTTATTAAAATGAATATGTTTTAAAATGTGTTTATTGTAAATAGAATTAATTGGTTGGGTTTAATTGATTTGTGTGATTTTTGATTTAAATTTAATTTTTAGAAAGCTTTTTACAGAAAAATTTTTAAAGGTATTTTTAAAAATGGACAGAATGAAAAAGAAACAATGAGGGAGAAGGAAGGGAAGAGAAGAAAGACAAAGAGCAAGGAAGAGAGAAAAGAGAAAAAGGAAAGAAGAAAGAGAAAGGAAGTGAAGGAAACAAGAAAGAAAGGAAGAGAAAGAACAAAGAGAAAAGAGAGCAGGAGGCAGGCTCCACTTCCACACCAGCTGCCCAGCAGTGCACCTGCTAGTGCTACTGCTGCCCAGAAGCACTGCTTTCCTTGGTGGCTGAGAATGCGCCGTTACTTCCCTAAGCCCCACGGCGAGTGTTGCCTCTGAGCTGAGCCTTTCACGGAAGCCAGTCTTTCTTTCCCTAGCGTGGCACTGCTGTGAGAGGCTTGGGTTCGGAGACAATGCTTGCCTCTGGGTTGTGGGCGGTGAGCATGCCTCCTCGCCCACTTGGATCTCAGCTGCCAAGCCATTCTGCCGGCGAATGTGTGTGCACTGGGGCTGAAACAGTTGTGTGCAGTCACACACACACGCACCTTAGAGGGAACAGTGGTGCCAGGGCAGGGCATTGAACCCAGGTCTGCATAGTTTTACACTAGCTTCCTAGCCAGTGGCCTAGCCTTCTGTTCTATGTGATACAGTAATTCTGACTGTTGCATCATTCCAAGTCAAAGCCTGGGTAATTGTATACATAATGATAGGCCTTAAATCTGTGAGTGCAGACGCATTGTACCATGAGGCTGTGTTCAGCCACTCGAACAAGTCTTATTTCCTCAGCAGATGCTATGTCTGAGGAATTGGTGTTGGTCCCCTTCCATGCTTTTGCTGTTACGATGGTAGCTGACTTGACTTGGCTTCTTGAGGTGACATCTCGGTGGGGGTGGATGAGGGAAAGGCAAAGGCTGGGGGGGAGGGGGTACACTTCTCGAGGGCCTGACTCCAAGCAGCAGGATGCCAGATCAGGGGCATGGAGGGGCTGCATGTTGAGTGGAATGTCGAACTGAATCATGTTCTGAAAATCAGGTTCCTTAAGGGTGTCATCTTGGATAGCCAGAGTCATTGTGTTTTTCTGAAGAACATGACCATCAAACATGACCATCTTTATGAACTGCTCATTGGAGAGAGCCACCATTACTTACCAGTTCAAATTGGCTTGTAGTGGTGCCAGCCGTTGGGTCTGTGGGTAATAAGGTGCTGGTCTGACTCTGGTGGGCAGATATAATGTGGTCTATTGGACAGTTTCTTGGGGAGAACACAGTCCTTTAACTGCCATTATTTTATGTTGGAATGTTCTTGATTTTGCATCTTAGTTTGGAAAGTCTCGTTAATAAAATAAGTTGGCATTGAGTGGGTCTGTGGCGGGCATTCTCAGAAAAGAAGCCAGGAACTGAATAAGCTGTGGAAAATCTGACCTCTGCCCGCTAGAGCTGATGGGTCTTCCACATTGTGTGGTGCATGTTGACAGGGCAGTGTGGAGGAAGTGTGATTGCTGGGACAGTAGGCTCTGGGGCTGTTAATGCAAAGACATTCCACATGCTAAGCTCGTGCATGATAAAAAGTTTGCATACAAATGGCTTATAAGAGAAAATTCAAGTCATCTAGCTGCCTTGTTTGAGTTTGATGGGGCAGTTTGAAGTCACTGGGCTCAGAATAGCTTGATTCACAGGGCTACTCCTAATCAGTATTTCTGATTAGTCTTTCATAAGCAAAGTGCTCAATGTTCCTTGGGGTGGCAGGCACAGAAGTGCGAGCTCTGGAGCAGCAGGAAGCCTGCTGGGCTTTCAGTAAGTCTGATCTGAGGACAGCAGGCAGAGAATCCTTTGTCTGTAGCTTGGGAAGACCCTTCAGGCCAACAGTGTCTGTTACCCTGAGTGGACAGTAACCATGTAACTATTACGATTTAGCAGGCCTGAAGGGAAGCAAACTGGTCGCCGGGGGAGAAGCACGTCGCTAAAGGAACGGCAACCAGCAAGGCCACAGAATGAGAGGGCAAATAGCCTGGACAATGAGCGTTCTCCAGACACCAGGCATCACCTGCAGGTGCGATGAACTCCATCCTCTTTACAGTTTTCCACTGCGCATCTTTTTCCAAAACATCTCCTACAGCTGCTGTTCCATCAGCCCCATCCCTTTGGGAGACAAGGCCTTTGTTTCCTTATCTAGGGCTCCACCATGACTAGATGGACTCAGTCTTTCTCAGCTGATCTCACACTTGCTGTCCATTCCTTCTGCTTCTGGTTAGTTGGTTGCTTTTTATTCAGTAGGATGAAACTGAAAAAAACAGTGTGGGGCAAATTTGCAGCCAAAAGAAATAAACAATGATCTCTTAAGAATACCCCCCAGGAAATGACTAGTTTCAAACAGAGGGGCTCCCAAAGGTAAGCCAATGTGGGGGAAAAAATAAAGGATACGTCCACACTGTGAGGAAATAAACACAATGAAAAACCACCACAGTAAGTCCTCGGAGCTTGGCTCAATGGACTCTGTCTCCCACTACACAACTGAAAATACCAGTGTAGACATTACAGTGTGAGCTGGAGCCTGGACTCCGAGACCCACCCCCTTGCAGGGTTTCATGACCTGGGTTCCATCCTGAGGGGAACAGCCACACTGCTATTTCTAGTCCTGTTGCACATGCTTGTAAGCCAGAGCCCACTGATCTGGGCTCTGAGATTCATTGTCACAGATTGTTTTGCAGCACAGATGTACCTAGTGTGGTATGTTTCTAGTAAAGTCCCTACTCTATATCCTGGGACTTCTATTGGCCATGGAATTTGGTAATTTTGGACCTCGTAGAAAAAGCAAATGCTACAGATTATTTTGAAAATATAGTGCTCCCCCCTCAAGTTTTTCAGTAGTTAATACTGGCTGATATGAAGTGGCTTTATTTGTGAACTTTTTATCGTCACTGACCAAACAGTCTGGCCAATTTAGGAGTTTGTAGAATAAGTGCTCTGGAAATGTCACTGTGCCTGTGCCTCATCCTGTAAAAGAGTACTCTGCTCCTATAGAATAAAGGGCTTTTGGAAACCATGAAATAGAACATAGTGGTGTTTGTATCTTTCACACAAGGCATAAAAATAACACTGCTGGCTCAAGTGTGTGGTCCGTTTTTCCCAATATTCCATTATCTGGGTTTTTTTTATTCACAGATCCCAAGGAAAACTGTGTACGATCAGTTAAATCACATCCTGATTTCTGATGACCAGCTACCAGAAAATATCATTCTTGTCAATACTTCGGACTGGCAAGGCCAGGTTGGTGCAGGAGGACAGATGCTGAGCCCTAGATTTCCCCTTGAGCAATCCCTGTTGCCATCTATGTAGAGCATGAAGGGTAGGATTTTTAGGTTATATAGAAGAAAGCAAAGCAACCTGAAGAAGTTCAACTGTTGTTCCTACCTGGCAAATGGGTTTAATCTAGGAATTATGGCAGGAGGGAACTTGTGGGCCTGCAGGTGGGATGTTATACTACAGAGAATTGCTACACTTTAAGGTGGTTTGCAGCCATGACCCTTCCCCAGATGCACCCCTTTCTCCCTTTGTTGACCACCTTCTGGGTCAATAAAATACATTTTTCCTTGCTCATTGGAGATGGCTGATCAGTTATTCTCTCATGGTGCTTGAAAGAAAATAGTCAGAAAATGTGTTGAAATGGGGGTATATGTCTGACTTGATCTGAGGCCTCAGGGGGGAGAAAGGGAATGTCTCACAATGCATGTGGCCAGGAACTCCTCTAGCCCTGTAATGTAATGGAGAAGCAAAGCACCAAGTCTTTGGATGCTACCAAAGTGACATAGGATGACACCCATGAGCAAGGCAGGGAACATGCCTGGTAGAAGTGAGAAGGTGATCAAGGAGAAAACGAATAGGCACTTAGATACTTGATGTCTTAAAAGTGAAATAAATGCAGCGAAGGTTTAATTCAGTGGTTGGGCTGTGGTGACAGGTGCTAAAACTAACCTCCCTGTAGGAATCTTCCAGTATCACCCTCTTGCATGCATAGTCACTTGATTATTTGCTAACTGTATGTTACACCTTAATATCCCAATTGTGTAATATGTAAATATTATTGAGAGTCATTATGCTCTTCTGAACTTTGAAGTTACTGCTTGACTTTTACATCTGGACAATAAGGCTTGTTTGCCTTTTTCAGGTAAAGTTGCACTTGTTATTAAGAGCGTAAGAGGTAACCATTCCACTGTGTAAGAAGGATAAGAAATATGGCAAGAGACCACCTTGGCTTAACCAGGAGACCTTCAATAATTTAGAAAGAGAGAGTCCTACAAAAAGTGGAAGCTAGGTCAAATTACAAAGGACTATAACAAATAACACAATTATATAGAGGAGAAATCTGAAAGGCCAAGGCACAAACAGACTAAGCATCAAACTAGTTGAAGGCATAAAGGGAAATAAAAAGACATTCTTCAAATACATCAGAAACAAAAGGAAAATCAAGGAGAGTGTTGAGTAAGGGGTCCTACAAAGAGGGTAAAACAATAAATGATAATGTGGAAATGGCAGAAGAACTAAATGATTTTTGTTTTGATCTTTATTGAGAAGGTTGGTGGAGACTGGATGTCTGATGTAGAGGAAGGCAATAGGAATGAGAAAGGGTTAAAAGCTAAAACAGGGAAAGAGAAAGTTAAAAATTACTTGGACAAGTTAGACATCATCCATTCACCAGAGTCTGATGATATGCACCCTAGAGTAATCAAGGAGCTGACTCAGACATATCTGAGCCATTAGTTATGTTCTTTGAAAAACCATAGACTCGTAGACTCTAAGGTCAGAAGGGACCAATATGATCATCTAGTCTGACCTCCTGCACAGTGCAGGCCACACAACCTCACCGACCCACTCCTACAATGAACCTCAAACCCACAGCTGAGCTATTAAAGTCCTCAAATCATGCTTTAAAGACTTTAATACAGAGAATCAACCAGCAAGTGAGCCATGCCCAATGCTACAGAGGAAGGCAAAAAACCCCCAGCACCCAAGCCCATCTGCCCTGGGGGAAAATTCCTTCCTGACCCCAAATATGGTGATCAGTTAAACCCTGAGAAGGAGGGCAAGTCCACAACAGCCAGTCAAGAAGAACTTCTCTGTAATAACTCAGCATCCACTCGATCTAATGCCCCTTCCCAGGTCACTATCATACCCATCACCAGTAGTAAAAGACAGACAATGGCCAAGCTACACTGTCCATCGTATCATTCCCTCCATAAACTTATCAAGCTCGGTTTTGAAGGCACCTAAGGTTTTTGCCCCCACCGCTTCCCTTGGTAGACTATTCCAGAACTTTACTCCTCTTATGGTTGGGAATCTGCGTCTAATTTCAAGCCTAAATTTTCTGAAGGACAGTTTGTATCCATTTGTTCTTGTGTCCACATTGGCGCTACATTCAAATAATTCCTCTCCCTCCCTTGTATTGATCCCTCTAATGTATTTACAAAGAGCAATCATATCTCCTCTCAGCCTTCTTTTGAGAAGACTAAACAAACTAAGCTCTTTAAGTCATCTCTCAGAGGGAAGATTTTCTATTCCATGAATCATCCTTGTAGCCCTTCTTTGCACCTGTTCCAGTTTGATTTCATCTTTCTTAAACATGGGTGACCAGAACTGTACACAGTACTCCAAGTGGGGTCGCACCAGCGCCTTGTATAATGGTACTAACACCTCCCTATCTCTACTGGAAATACCCCTTCTGGTGCACCCTAAGACCGCATTAGCTTTTTTCACTGCCACATCGCATTGCCTACTCATTGTCATTCTGTGATCAACTAATATCCCCAGGTCCTTCTACTCCCCCATCACTTCCAGCTGATGCACTCCTAACTTATAAGAAAAATTCCTGTTGTTTGTCCCTAAGTGCATGACCTTGCACTTCCCATTGTAGAATTTCATCCTATTTCTAATGCTTCACTTTACAAGGTCATCCAAATCATTCTGTATGCTATCCCAATCCTCCTCTGTTTTGGCAATACCTCCCAGCTTGGTGTCGTCTGCAAACTTAATTAGCACATTCCCACTTTTTGTGCCAAGGTCAGTAACGAAAAGGTTGAATAAGATGGGTCCCAGGACAGATCCTTGGGGAACTCCACTAGTAACCTCCTTCCAGCTAGACAGTTCACCTTTCACTATGACTCTCTGTAGTCTCCCCTGTAACCAGTTCTTTATCCACCTTTCTATTTTCACATTAATCCCCATCCTTCCCAATGTAACTAATAATTCCCTGTGTGGAACTGTATCAAATGCCTTGCTGAAATCTAAGTAAATTAGGTCTACCGCATTCCCTTTATCCAAAAAATCTGTCATCTTCTCAAAAAAGGAAATCAGGTTGGTCAGGTGTGATCTACCTTTTGTAAAGCCATGTTGTATTTTATCACAGTTACCATTTTCCTCAATAGCCTTAAGTGCCTTCTCCTTCAAAATTTTCTCCAAGACCTTGCATACTGCTGACATCAAACTAACAGGCCTATAGTTACCTGGATCACTTTTACTCCCTTTCTTGAAAATAGGGACCACATTAGCAATTCTCCAGTCATAAGGTACAACCCCTGTGTTCACCGATACTTTAAAAATCCTTGCTAAAGGGCTGGCAATTTCATGTGCAAGTTCCTTCAGTATTCTCAGATGAACATTATCTGGACCCCCTGATTTAGTTCCATTAAGCAGCTGAAGCTTGGCTTCCACCTCAGATATGGTAATTTCCACTTCTACATTCTCATTCCCATTAGCTGCCCTACCACTGTCCCCAATCTCACCATCACCCTCATTAAAGACAGAGGCAAAGTACTTATTAAGATATTCAGCCATGCCTAGATTATCCTTGATCTCTACCCCAATCCTCAGTGTATAGTGGTCCAACTTCATCCTTCTGTGTTTTCTTTCTATTTATATGGCTGAAGAACCTTTTACTATTGGTCTTGATTCCCTTTGCAAGGTCTAACTCTGCTTGGCTTTTGGCCTTCCTCACTTGATCCCTACATGCTCTGACTTCTAAAAGGTAGTCCTCCTTTCCTATCCCTCCCAACTTCCACTCCTTGGAGGCCTTGTGTTTCCTCCTAATCACCTGTTTAAGATGTACATTCATCCAGCTTGGTTTAGAACCCATGCCTGAAAACTATTTCCTCTTCTTTGGAATGCAGGCTTCAGATAGTTCCTGCAGCTTTGTCTTGAAGCAGTTCCAAGCATCATCAATGTTCATATCCATGAATTCTTTGGTCCAGTCCACATCCCTAGATAATTCCCTTAATTTCTGAAGTTAGCCCTTTTGAAGTCAAAGACTCTGGTCACAGATTTTAGTTTACCCTTCTATTCAGTTTAAATTGGATTAGCTCATGATCACTAGAACCTGCGTTGTCCCCTAGAACTAATTCCTCTATGAGGTCCTCACTACTGACTAATACCAAATCTAAGATTGCGTCTCCTCTCGTTGGTTTGGAAACCGCTTGATTGAGAAATTCGTCTGCTATCACCTCCAAGAAAATCTGGGCCCTTTTATTGCTGCTAGCGCATATTTTCCAGTCTATATCTGGGAAGTTAAAATCTCCCATAATCACACAGTTCCCAGTAGTGTTTACTTCCTTAAAGACCTTAAAGAGTTCTCTATCCATGTCCAAATCAGATTCCGGTGGTCTGTAACACACCCCAAGCACTAATCGAGGAGAAACTCTAGTAGCTTTCTTCTCCAATGTGATTTTAAGCCAGATAGACTCTGTCCTGCTAATTCCATCACTCTGTACTTCTTTGCATCCTGTTGCATCATTGATATACAATGCCACACCACCACCTTTGCCATGACATCTGTCTTTCCTAAAGAGCACATAGTCTTTAATGCCTGTACACCAGTCGTGACTACTATTCCACTATGTTTGTTATCCCTGTAATATCCGGTTTCAATTCCTCTACCAGTAGTTCCAGTTCCTCCATTTTATTACCTAGGCTTCTCGCATTGGTATATAAACACTTAAGCTTTTGCTAAAATGGAAGACAGGTGAGGTCATGGAGCACTGGAAAAGGGCAAATATAGTGCCCATCTACAAGAAAGGAAATAAGAGCAATCCAAGGAATTTAGACCAGTCAGTTTAATCTCTGTACTGGGAAGAATAATGGAACCGATAATTGAAGAGTCAATTTGCAGACATCTAGAAGAGACTAAGGTGCTTAGGGCTAGTCAGCATGGATTTGTCAAAAAGAAATCCTGTCAAATCAGCTTGATAGCTTTCTATGATGTAGTAGCGAGGCTTCTGGATAGAGGGGAAGTGGTAGGTGTGGTATATCTAGACTTAGGAAGGCATTTGATACTGTCTCACATCACGTTCTTATTAATAAACTGTGGAGGTACAAACTAGATGGAGCTACTTTAAGATGGGTGAAAAACTGGTTGGATAACTGCTCCAAAAGAATAGTTATCAATGGTTCACATTCAGGCTGGAAGGACATTAGTGGGGTGCTGCACCAATCTGTCCTGGATCCAGTTTTGTTCAAAATTGTTATCAATGAGCTAGATGATGGCATAGATGGCAAACTTATAAAGTTTGCAGGTAATACCAAGCTGGCAGGGGTTGCGAGTGCTTTGAAGGATAAGATCACAATTCAAAATGATCAGAGATAAATAGAATGAAATTCAATAAAGACAAGTGCCAAGTACGCTGCTTAGGGTTGAACAACCCATTGCACACATACAAAATGGGCAAATGACCACCTAAGAAGGAGTACTGCAAAAAGAGATCTGGGTGTAATAGTGGGTCACAAGCTAAATATGAGTCAGCAGTGTAATACTGTTGGAAAAAAAAACAAAAAACCCATGCTATTCTGGGATGTATTAACAGGAGTATTGTGAGTAAGACACAAGAGATGATTCTTCCACTCTACTCTGCACTGATTAGGCCTCCACTTGAGTACTGTGTCCGGTTTTGGGCACTTCGTTTAAAAAAGGATGTGTAGAAACTGGAGAAAGTCTAGAGAAGGGCAACAAAAAATGATTAGAGCTCTGGAATATTTGACCTGTGAGGGAAGATTGAAAGAGCTGGGTTTGTTTGGTGTAGAAAAAGGGAGGCTGAGAGGGGATGTGATAACAGTTTTCAAATACCTAAAAGGTTATTATGAGGAAGGAGAAAAATTGTTCTCCTTAATCACAGATGATAGGACAAGAAGCAAAGGGCTTAAACTACAGCAAAGGAGGTTCAGCCTAGACATTAGGAAGAAAAAAATTAACTGTCAGGGTGATTAAACACTGGAATAAGTTGCCTCGTCAGGTTGTGTAATCTCCTACATTGGAGGTTTTTAAAAGCAGGTGAGACACGCACCTGTTGGTGTATGGTTTAATGGGGGTGCTTGGCCCTGCCATGGATGCAAGGGACTGGACTTGATGACCTGTCATGGTTCCTTCTGGTTTCTATGATTTCCACCAAACTAGACATGTTTTAAAAAAAAAAAAAAAAAAAAAAGTGTGTGGAAAGGGCCTGATACCACATAAAGTGTTTCTATGACACAGAATGATTCAGTGTGGAGAATGGTAGTACAATGATCATGCTTTTCCTAGCCTTACTGAAGGTGAAATTGATCTGTGTGATTTTAAACTATAGCACCTTGGCAGCAGGGGAGTGGAGTAGTGACAGGGTTTTTCCCAGGAACTTGTCTTCACTGAGGGCAGCAAATAGTTTGAATTTCCTGATTGACTGCTCAGGTCTGTGAAGACCCACTCAGCTGGTCAGGATGTTTGATACGCCAGCAGTTGGGTAGCAGTTGAGGCCCCTCCCTTCAACTAAGTGCAGTGGATATACCGGGCTTGGGAAGCCAGAAGCAGATATGCAGGTTATTTTAGGTAACTTGCATATCTCCATTTGACTGTTGCATGGGCTACCTAGACTGAAGTTACTGCAAGTAAACCAATCCGAGCTGCAATCGGTTTCTGAGTGCAGCATTGATGTACCTTAGAAGGGCTCCTGTTTAAGCTCTAGAAGAGGTGTTATAGAAAAGGCAGTGTGGAGGATGGCCTGTAATTCCAGGAAGTGGACATAACTCTTCCTGAAAATAACCCAGCAGGGTATAATAGATAGATATGTTTCTGGTCAAAAACCATGGGTAAAATCATGTCTTTTTTTGGCAGAGCTTTCTAACATGTTGTATTGTCTTCCCAGTTCCTCTCAGATGTCTTGCAAAAACATACCCTCCCAGTGGTCTGCACTTGTTCTTCTGCTGATGTGCAGGCAGCTTTCAGCACTATTGTCTCCAGGATACAGAGATAGTAAGTTTACATTTTATTTACTGTTAAATTATCTCAATTTGAGTACAAGGAGTGTCTTTTCCCTAGCTGCAGACAACTGAATGTCTTAAAATAACCATATGTGCACAGGACAGACTAGAGAGTCTACATAGCAAAAAACTGAAAGGCGTTTTCCCTCTGGTAGTTGGTGTAATCAAAAAATACAGCACATGATCTAAATTGCATCCATTCCCTAGTGTCCAAGCCAGAAGATGGTCTTTGCATCAAGCCCTAAACGTCAACAGATGCAGGCTGTCTTGGAGCAGGGAGAGAAGGCAGTTCCCAGAGGCTGTGGGGTATATGCCCTCCTGAAAGCCATCTCTGATTCTGAGGAGTTCCAGCAAAAGTGCCTCTACTGAAGCCCAGCTGCGATGTTCTGCTGAGAGTGGGGACAGGCTTCTGCCAGGGTGCTGTACCCCAGGCTGTAAGTTGCACCCTGTAAAACCCAAAGTCCACTGAGAAGCTGATAGCCTGCCAGTGCACATTGCAACACACTTGTGTTCCTGGCCGGTGATTGATAAACCCTTTGGTAAGTGATCTGCAAGATTCTGCATCTACTGTGTTGAATTCTACATGGTCTTAAATCTACCCAAAAGCTGAAGAGATGAGAGAGGCTGGATGCTAGCAGCAAGGCAGTCACCCGATGGAACAGGTGGCAGATCACTGCCCAACTGGGAAAAACCCGCCTCAGCCATTGTGTAACAGTTGACCAGAAGAACTGAGGGATCTTGTACCACACTCAGCCTGGGAACTGGTGTCTCAGGTGGAGGATGAGCAGTCTTTCCGAGGAGCTGGCTGATTCTTCGCTTCTCTCTGTAATCTCCATGGTCTGGTGTGAATAGAGTTGGCCAATAAGAAGGTGACAAGATGGAGCTCTGATGGAAATTGGGTTGTTGAACATAGCCAATCAGAGAAGAGACTGCAGCCTTTAAGAGCAGCTCCATCTGCTCCCAGTAGGATCTGCAGGCTAGTCAACTCCTCATCAGTATTGAAGTTAGCTGCCAGATCTAATGCAGTCAACCTGGACTCTTGAGCTTCATTGTCAAACCCCCACAGTTGGTTCAGTGTCTGTTAAACACACGTCTGTGCCCAGACTGACATGGATCCTGGAGATCCAAAGCACTTACTTGAGTGCAGGGAGAAGACTGCACATTAGTAGGTAACTCTCTGAGGAAAAGTTCCAAAGGGATAGCCATGTTAGTCTAGTTTTAGCAAAACAAGAAGTTCTGTGGCACTTTTAAAGATGAACATTTCTTTATGGCATGAGTTTCATGGGACAAAATCCCACTTAGTCAGGTGCTTCAAAATGGAAAGAAAAATACACTGTAGGAAGGAGTGGTAAATGCAGTGAAGTAAGAGTAATCATAGGATAAGGTCAGATTACTTCATTGTATTGAACAGGTTGTATTGATCTAAACTGAGTAGAACAACACAGGTGAAGCCTAAGGAAGAGAACAGAACACCACTGGTCATCACCTACTGCCTCCAAGGGAAACCTCTGCAACACATCAGTCATGATCTACAGCCTATCTTTCAAGACAGTTCCTCACTGTCTCAGGTCTTAGGAGGCAGATTTCTCCTGGCTTACAGACAGCCCTCCAACCCTTAAACAGATACTCACCAGCAAATATAGACCTAAAAATAGAAACACTGGGGCAGGCAGATATCCCTGAAACAAGCCCTGTAAGAATATGAAATTGCAGTGCTGAAATTTGGGATAGGCTGGGGAGCGGCATCCCAGAGCAGGCTCCTATCTGAATCCAAACGTCTTCAGTGCAGTTCTGGAGTCTTTCATCCTAATATGTATGAGTCTGAGGCAGCTGATGCGGGCCAGGTGCAGGTGTTTTACTGTAGTGTAGACTCACCCTAAGTCACTAAAGGCAGGAGTGCATGCAGAGGGTGTCTTTAGTTATTTTCCCCAACACAAGTGAAGATGATCATTGAACTCTAAACTAAAAAGCCAAGTACTGTCTTTCATAGCTTGAAGTTGGTTGGGGGAGGGGTGGACAATTGAACGTCCATCTTTTTTAAGCAAATGTCATTTTCCGTTCATGTGGTGTTTGATGCGATTCAGCGTACTATGGTCCTACATATTAGAATAACTCTTCTCTGTTTGGCAGCCATTAACTAGATTGTCTGTGTAAAACAGTCTGACTTAGCTGAAATAGTTACTTAAAAGACAAATTATAAATGTTTCCTCTTTTATTATTTGTTTATTTATTTTTATTTTATTTTTGTCTAGCTGTAACTGCAATTCTCAGCCTCCGAACCCAATTAAAATTGCAGTGGCCGGAGCCCAGAATTACCTCAGTGCTGTGTTGAGGCTATTTGTAGAACAACTGTCTCACAAAACCCCAGACTGGCTCAGCTACATGAGGTTTTTGATCATCCCACTAGGTAAATAAGTTACTGTTTTTTCACAGAAGGGTGAATGGCTAAATCCAATGTGCATTCTCAGGAATTGCTTTCAGGGAATTCTTGACTTAGGGTGTGTTCCAAAGGCCACATTTTTGCTGGCCATTAAATGAGACAAATATTGCATTGCCATTACATTTACATTCCGGAGGCTGACTCCTGCACTATTGGTGGAAAACAGCTGTTAATATTTCATGCTAAATGCAAAGTATTGAACGGCACTCTCCCAAGGCAATAAGTATTGCAATATTAATCCTTTTGCAGTGAACTTTTAACATAATTGTGTAATGAACTTTTTGATTATTCTGCTAGCCATCCTAGTATACATGATTGCTCTGAAGCTTGTGGTGTTTGAAGTACTGACTATATTCTTGAATCTATTTTTGAGGCTCCAGTGCATGATGTTCTCTGTCACTTTCTATGGCTGTTGAATATGGTTTTACACTAAATTAACAGGAAGTCATTTGAAATTCTTGAATTTTAAATGCAGAGGGAGGAAACTACAGAACAAAAAACAAAAGTAAAATGGGCTCTGAAACTGCTAAAAAGTAAACTAAGGGGGATGTTTTGGGAGGAGGCATTTCTTCTAGCTTCCTACTTCCCCCTTTTCTCAATGTCTTAATTTCTCCTATCTTCCCTCTGTACGGCTCCCCCAAGCTCTTCTGCGTTTGACTGCATATGAGATTTTGCAGGAAAACAAATAGCTCAGGCTAACTTCAGTTTTTAGGAGAATTTATTTTCAACTCCTAGGTCATTCTGGCTGAAATGATCACATGTTTGAAGTCAACCTAATTTTTCTACTGTCTAAACTTTTAGACTATAAATGAAAAATTCCTGATGAGAAAGAATATCGAAGTTCTTAGATTTATTGTGAAACAATTATGAATGTTACAGAACTGTCTAAACCTGGAGATGAGGAATAAATGGATGCAAAGTTGATTCTAGAGATGGTCTTGGCTAGTGAATTGAATCAAATGTCATTGGATATGTAAGGAAGTGTGGAGTTGTAAGTTGTTAGGGCCTTGGTTTGTGATAGTTTAAGAGTTTCTGGGATGTGGATGGGGCACCTGATAATATAGCTGTATATAAAATTGATTAGCTGCTGTCTTAGTTCTGAATTCGCTAAGTGGTTGTTTCCCTTTTTAAATGTAGTGAATGTGGAAGCTACTAATCAGCTATAAGCAGGTTACCGGTGACTACCAAATATCAATGTCTCAATGTGCCTATCTCAGCTTTCTAAAGGAGGTGTTTGGAGTCAAGCAATTGAATATTCTGAAGTAAAGAAAACAACTAATCCTCAAGTAGAATCCAACCATAGTCAAGAGTAAAAGTCAGGAGAAAGAATGGTTAGTGTTCGTCATCTCATTGAGCTGCAAATCTTTCATCAGGATCAAATGTGCCATTGAAGGAAACTTTTTTATATAAACACAGAAGAGCAGAGGAGTCTGACCTTGACAGAGACATTACAAATGTCATTATCACTGAAACAGGGCTGTGATGGTGAATTGAATATAGTTGGGTTGGGAACAGTTTTCTGGTTCCATGCACATTTTTGAGATTTGGAAAATCTCCCATCCTGAATTGGACCAAAAAGCCCATTTCAAATTTTTGTGAACTGCAAATCAAAATAGAAGTATGACTAGCTCAATCAAAATGTCTTTATTTTATTTTAACTTTTTTTGAATATATTTATTTATTGTTATAAACTAACCTACATTTCTAACGTGAAAAGCATTGGAACACTTTAGTTTTGAAAATAATAAAATGGGATGTTTTGAGATCCTAAAAATGTTTTCAATATGGGAAATCTGTCAAGGCAGAATCTTTCCTCTGAACAACTTGTTTGAAGCAGTGTTTTCCAACAAAGAAGGCATTTAATCAAGAAACTCACCCAATTCTATATTTAAGCACCAGTTCCCAATTTTCCATCAAGTCTTCAGCATCAGCTTCCTTCAGGAGCCAAAAGTTGACAAAGATCAAGCATTGGATATGCCATAAAAAAACCTGAAAGGCAAAGACTTGAACTCGTATAGAGTTACAACCCCTTTCATGCTGGTAGTGTTGCCTTTGTAGTGTAAAATGAACAATTGAAAGAAATGATTGTACCATTTTATAGTGGATAGTCTCCTTGAAACAGACTTGTGCTCACTATCTACTGCTAGCTGCTGCATGTGAAAAAAGGGGGGAAAGAACTATAAAAATATCTTGTAGCAATTAGTGCAAGATGGTTGAACATTAGAAATTTATCCTCTTGCAGCTGTGAATGTCCATATAGAAAAAATGTATTCCTGCATAAGGCCATTGATTCTAGGACTAAAAGGCTGTATTGGGTCCAAATGCCTGAAGATTACCCCCAAGAAAGAAAAGAAACGTGTGACAAGAAGGTCTGCATTGTTTGCTCAGACAAAAAAAGGAGCAAACTTCACTAGAGTGCTCATTTTTATTACTAGTTTCAGTTACGTCCCCCTTCTGCGATTTGCATTACAAACTCAAAAGAACACAGTTGCTGCTCAGAATTCCTAATGGATAGGTATTCAATACATTATTTAAAACTCATTGATAAAGAAGTAATGTGGAACACAATCCTAAAGATCATGGTGCTTGCAGAGACATTCTTAGCAACCACTGGCAGCTTTCTGGTGGGTTGTCCAGAAAAAGTTTAATGCCCTAACTTCCAAAGACATGCAGTGGAACTCTGCAAGTTCACATCTATTTGTATCCAGCTAATATAGATGTGTTGAAACATGGACAAGGTGCGAAGAGGCTTTGATTTAAAACATGATTCCACAACAAGGAATTCTACAGAGTGGCATTACAACTGTCAGTGAATCTGGGCCAACTTTGGCAGATTACAGGCCTTGATAGAACGTCTGTCCTAGTGGAAGTGTGGGTTGGTAAAGAATTGGAAACACACAAGGATAAAATCAACCAAGATTTGGAGAAGCTGTGGAAACTTTCCATTACTTAGCGAACATGACGATTCTCAGATACCGAAAAGATCAGTTGAAGGTGGATTGGTGGAGGCTGGAATGTTGCTGATGAAAGACGTAATCCCAAATTCCATCCTCCTCTAACATTTAAAACTAGTTATCCCAGATTCCTATCACAAGTCTGTTTTTGGAGGAAGCAGTGAACAGCTTATTTCAGAGTGGTGAAACATTTCTGGCGCCTTAAGAGTCCGAATTGCTAGCTTCAGAACTTAATTTTTAATGCCTTTCTCTTCTCCTCAGCCAGCTCTTGAGTTAACTGTTTCTCTGGCCAATTAAAGCTGTACATGGTAAAATTATGTAATAGGCCAGGTGCTGGCAGAACAAATAAGCTGACAAAAGTGTGTGCTTAATGACTGATAAGAACAGTAGACCTAGCTAGTTAGATCAGGGACACAGCACCTGTGTGTGTTCTGGTGTTTCTATAGCCTTTTCTTTGTGGGCTCTGGTTGTATTTCACGTGTCTCACTAAGAAAATCTTGACCACCCCCTCTCCCCAGTTCCTCCCTCCATCCCTCCCTCATACAATGAGAGGAAAAAACCTGAATTTTTTTCTGGGTTGAATGGGTTGAATTAAATTGCATCCTCCCTGTGATATGAATTAGAACTAAAGTTGGATAAGAGGCTGTCTCCTCTGAATGCAACACACACAGACGGCATATCAGCTTTTTTAGGACAGGTAACCTGCCTAGAGGAAGGAAAGCCCTGATGCGCACACTGTATTTAAATAATTTGCAAAATTCCTTTGACTAAAGTGGAAGCAGGAGCTGTGAGCCTCAGTGAAAGAGCAGTCACAGGGTCTTGCTATTTTAAAAGTATTTCTCTCGTTGGTAGTTTCTTATCCCTGTTTTCTTTCAGTCTTTTCCTTTTATTTTAATTTAACTTTTGGAAAGTTTAGGTCTGCTGGAGGGAGTCAAATGGAAGCAGTGTCCCTGATGCTGGAGAACAATCTGGTTTCTGGGCTAATCATATTTGATCTGAGCTGCAGGGATTATGCTATGCAATTGAAGCAGAGAGATTTGGATCTCCATAGCTTGGTTATACAGGGAGGACCTCAGGGTGGAGATCTGTCCACCTTGTGATTGGTTCTAGATGTCTAATTTGCATCATCATTGTATGGTTATTTGTCTTTTGCTGAAGAACTTATTTCTGTACAATAGCTGCCAGATGAGTGTCATTCATTAGGGTACAAGGAAATTCATACCCGGGATAGAACCTGGAGCCAGTGAGTTACAGATGCATGTCAGCTATAAAAATCAAGCCACTTTTATTTCAGAGCCTAATTTTAAGCCCAGAAGCCCAAAGCTGTGACCTACATTGCTCTCTGCTGAAATTTTAGACACGCTAACGGAGCATCTAATGTAATTTTGTTTAGAAGTTAAATTCTTTTTATCGTAAAGGCTTGTCTGTGCTGGAAATACAACAGCACAGCTGCTCCACAGTAGCACTTCTGCGCAGATGCTGCCTATACCGACAGCAGGGAGTCCACTTCCACAAGAGATGGGTAGCTAGGTCAGTGGAAGAAGTGTTCTACTGACAGAGTGCTGTTTACATGGGGACCTGAGACAGCTTATCAGCCTTGTTCCAGGACATGGATTTTTCTGACTCCTGAACAATGTAGCTGGATCAACATATCTTGTTAGTGTAGACCAGCATTTGCACCAACTGGCGCATTTTTCTCTCTTCATAGGCTCTCATCCAGTGGCAAAGTATCTGGGATCTGTAGATTACAAGTACAACAACTTCTTCCAAGACTTAGCCTGGAGAGATTTGTTCAACAAACTGGAAGCACAGACCACTGGTGAGAACCTGTTTTAATTTCTGGATTGCATGGAGCAAACAACTGGAATGCATTAGGAACTTTAGACAATGGCAAATAAATGCAAAATGGTTTCACATTTATTTGCAGGAGTTTTGTAAATCCAAGAGTTTTGAGAATTTCACTTGTTTGTGTATTCATTTTTCTCCCCCTCCCCACTAAATTCTGTACTGCTTTTTCAGATGCTACTGTTTTGCAGTCTCAAATGTAGTTCTTTGTGGTCTTCCACTGCCTATCCAGGAGATGCAATGCCTTCCTTTGAATTTCCATAGTGTTCTTCAGATTTTGGAGTGAAAATGAGCCCATGTCTGATCAGTGACTAGTTCTCATTCAGTTCAGAAACTGTTCAACTAGCAGGACACATGAGAATGAGTCACTTTACAGGGAACAAACAAGAAGTCCTGTGGCACTTTTAAAGACTAACAAATGTATTACGTGAACTTTCTTGGGAGAAAAATCTCACTTTGTGAGATGCTTGAAGATGGGAAACTCCAGAATGTGAGCAAAATAAATGCAGGAGATTGCAAGTCACAGGATTAGGTCAGACAGTTACAGCACATCAAAGCAGTTCTCTGCATTTATTTTGCTCCCATTCTTTGAGTTTTGCATCTTCAAGCATCTGATCAAGTGGGATTTTCTCCTACAAAAGCTCATGTGTTAAATAAATTTGTTTGGTGGCACTTTTAAAGACTAACAAATTTATGAGCTTTTGTGGGAGCCACACGTGGTTGGGTGAGACATTGTGCAGACCCCCCCCCCCCACTGTGCTACCCCTAAGATTCACTGTTCTGAGGGTGAAGCGAAGAAGAAAAGAGGTGTGATGGAGCCACCACTGGGCACATTAACCACCTGCCAAGACTGCTCTCCATCAGTGCAGCTGACATGTCTGCACTCACAAGAAGGGTGCCACCATACTCTGCTGGTGGTGCTAGGGGTACTTCCCAGAGCCCAGGATACATTGAACCTTTCCTCCCAGTAGCACACTTGGACATGCCTTACCCACCTTCTTTGCTGCTTGTGGTACTGGAACCCTGGCCCGACTGGACACACTGCTCCTACTGGGACATGGATCTTACTGGGGCCTCAGCTGCACACTACCTGTACTGATGACTCCCCTCTACCAGACATTTCTTTGAACTCTGACACTTTCTTGGAAGTAGAACTGTTCTCTCTTCCCAAGTCTGAGTGAAGCTTCTTCTCCCAGCCCTGGCTGATGCACCCATTGGGTTATACTTCCCCACCAGTGCCATATTATCAGTATCTTTGGGGCCTGCTGTACCCCCAGGATCTGACATCATGGCAACACTGGCCACCCTGGCTTATCACTGCCCTTATCCACTGCCTCAGGCCTCATACTCTTTGCCCTGGGCCCCCCACATTGGACCCATCAGATGCTGACTTGGAAGCGGGACTGACTCCAGTCCCCTCAATCTCTGCAGTTGTCTTCTCACCAGACATTACCTTAAGCTAACCCACTCTCTCACTCTTGACAGCCATGAGCAGTACCAAGAGCTGCTGCAGAGGGTTGCTGTTGACTTAAGCATACCCCCGGAGGAAGTCCATGACCAGTACCGCTAGTTGCTGGATATCCGGCAAACCCAAAGGGCCATCTTGTGTTGCACTGCCCATTAACAGCACTATCCTGCAGCTTTTCTGGGCAGTCTGGCACACACTCGTCTCCTGTGCCCCCATGTCCAAATGGACAAAATGCAGGTACTTTGTTCCTTGTAAGGGAAGGAGACTGTCTCCTTCACCACCCCTGCCCTCCCTTCCTTGGTGGTGTATGGGACAACCAGACACTCAAAACACCACACACAAGGCTCTAAGCCCCATACAGGGCAGCCAGATGCCTGGGCCTGCTCAGCCAGAAGGTCTACTCTTCTGTAACATTGCAGTTTTGCATTGTTAACAGCAGCCAAGCTCTGCTGACAAAGTATGACTTGGCAGCTATGCCAAGCTAGCAGAGTTCTTGGAACAGCTTGCCCCTGGACAAATTGCAATGCTTCCAGGCCCTGGTAGAGGAAAGCTGCCTGATGGCCAAGGTGACCTCTGATGCAGCAGACACACTCTCCTACTCCATTCCACTACCAGGAGTCATGCTTGCAGTCGTCTACCTTTCTCAAGAGGTCCAGAGCACCACCCAGAACCTCTCCTCCAACAGGCTCCAAAGTGGTAGCCATGTCAATCTAGTTCAGCAAAGCAAACAAGGAGTTTGGTGGCACTTTTAAAGACTAACAGATTTATTATTGGATGAGCTTTCGTGGGAGAAAATCCCACTTTGTCAGACACTTGAAGATGGTGAAGTACAGATGAATGGGAGGGAAGTAAATGAAGGGTAGTGTAAGTCACAGGATCAGGTCAAGCATCAGGTCAAGTCACAGGATCAGGTCAAGCATCTGACAGTGGGATTTCCTACCAGTGAAGCACATGCAATAAATAAATCTGTTAGTGTTTAAAAGTGCCACTAGATTCCTTGGTGGTTTTCCCTTCAACAAGGACAAGGTGTCCTTGGTGAAGATTTAGGAGCCCCTTCACTCCCTGACAGAATTAAAGGCAACAAGGGAAGATTATTCATGCCAGCACCTGGCAGAGGCAGCAGTGACAACCTTCACAGACCTGCTCCTGTGTGCCATACCAGACCACCTATCCTGCTATCAGGGTGACACTGGTCCCAGTGGCCCAGGGCCACAGCCATGGCCATTTTTCTCCTTGTCTTGGCAACTACCCAAGGCACAGTTTTGACATACACATTGAGAGCTGCATGCTACCCACATTGCTATCCTCAGCCCCCCTTCCTCACCCCTCCCCAGTTTGGGGATCATCCTCTGTTTTTTCACCAACAACTGAGGCAAGATCACCATGGGCCATTGGATGCTGGAAATCATGTGGCATAGTTACTCTATCAAGTTTTTCACTTCCTGTCACACTGGAGTCCTACAGGGTGATCTCCCATCCTGTCCTCCTACAACACAGGGCAAGGTCCAACCTAGCCATGGGTGTGATAGAACTAGTACTCTTCCCTTTCGTTGGCCAAAGATTCTGGTCCTTGTACTTTCTCATTCCAAAGAAGGGTGGAGGATTCTTCCCTAGACTTGATCTCTGCCTTCTCAATGCCTTCATCAGAAAGACCAAATTCCGCATGATGGCACTCGCCTTGATCATTCCCTCCCTTCTCCAGGGAGTCTTGTTCCCAGCTCCCAGCATGCAAGACATGTACTTTCATATCTATGTCCACTTGGCCCACTGTAAATTTCTCTGATTTCCATATGGATGCAAGTCATTGCTAGTTCAGAGTTCTCCCCCTTCAGCATCACAACAACCATGTGGGCCTTCACAAAGATATTGGCAATCATAGCAACACAACCCCAACTTCTGCGGTATTCTGTGTTCCTGTACCTGGACAGCTTGCTTCTCCTCACACTGTGCCATGCTGAGCTTATGTCCACTATTTGCTTTGTTTGTTCTCTCCTTACCACTCTCAGAGTCTGAGAGGAGACACAGGCAACTTCACTGCACTGATGGGTGGATTGACAGACATGCTCTTCAGTCCTCATACAAGAGTGTACCACTGCCTCTGCCTCCTTGGGCACACAGCAGCCTGCATCCATATAATGCTGAATGTCTACTAGCATGTGTGCAGCCTCCAGATGTGGCTTCTGTCAGTCACCCGGCTGCATAATGCTACCTGGATGTCATGCTGCTTCTCCAATGGTTGGTTAGGCCTTCCTCATGTGATTGACCAACACTTCCAAGGTGCTCATTGGCATCCCTTTGCTACCTCTTTCCTGGCTGGAACCCTGATCACAGATGTGGTCCCTCCCTCACTGGTTGGGCGCACACACCACTCGGGAGTTTGGACTCAGCAGGAGGCCCCCATGCACCTCAGTGTTCTAGAGCTCTGAGTACTCTGCTTGACCTGCTGCATGTTTCTGCCACTCACCTTGCCCATCAAGTTTAGTTCCTCTCTGCCAGTACCATAGTGGGGAACCTATGCAAGGAGAGGGAACCTAGGCAAGGGGGCACCAAATCACTGAATCCATCTGCCATTGGATCTGGTGTAGCCACCGCCATGTCATTCTGTCTGTGGCCTCCCTCCCAGGCATGCACAGCTTACTGGTTAATTCGCTCAGTTAGCACTGGTATTACCATTGCAAGGAGCAGTGTCACTGGTCCACTCGCTCTGCTGTACGAGGGGTATCCCTTGATGGGGTCATCTTGTTACGTGCAACAACCATGAGTTTGTCCCAAAGGTGGTCTCATCTCAAACCTTTGCTCCAACTCCTGGGCTTCTCCTGTGGACAGGACTCTACACCCACCTCACTGGGACCTGTGCATTCCGTGCCTCTCCACACCTCTTTACCAGCAGTGTCAACAGATCTTGGGGCCAAGCCCTCTTTTCTCTGTGCATCTCAAAGAGGTCTCTGCGTTCATCCAAAAGGGCTACGTGATGTCTAATGTCATGCTGCCCAGCCAGATTATGGCACACTCAACATAGGGACAAACAGCTGCTCCCATCTCCCAGGGGGACATATCCTGGTATGACATCTGCTGTTGGCAGTGTGCTGTTCTGTGCATAACTTTGGCACCTGCAAGGCCATAGTTTAGGGGAGGCGTCAGCACAGCCAGGGATCATGCTATCCTACAGACTGGAATCCTTTTGCATCCTTACTCTCTGTTGCACCGATCAGTGCTTGCTACTCGCCCTGTTTGGAATACACACAGGGACCATCACTTGAAGAAGAGGAGGAGGTTGCTTACCTGTAATGGGAAATTCTTACAGCTCTGTGATCTCTGTTAGCATTCCAATACCTTCCTCCATCTCCTCTGCTATGATCTACATTTCTGGGCAGCAGGAGAGTGACTGAGGGAACGTCTTTGTACACAGCCTCACGTAATCTTAACTGCCCCATGAGGCTACATGCAGAGCATGTGCAGGCTGACAGACACTGCTACAGAAATCATTTTAGCACATGGTGCTCATATACACCCTCATTTGGAATATAAATAAAAATTGCCTCTCGAAGGGCTTCCAGTTATAGGTGAGAAACCTTATCTTTCCTATTATTCTTACAGTTCCTAATTTCCATTAATGACACCATCAACCAAAATTCACTGTACATGCTTCACAAACAACCTTGACTCTGACCAGCACAAAGCTCAGCTTTCTTACCACTAATATGTTTAATTCTTCAATTTTGTGAAGTATTTTATCACTGATATTCCTAACATGGCCTAACCATATTTCTGTATTCTCAGCAGGCCTCTGAGAATTAATAGGATGGAGATTTTGGTGAGCCGAGCTGCTCATTTAGAGTGTAGCCATTTTTTCTTATTTATTCCTTTAAAGGCTTGGGGGAGAAGAATGGAACTGCTTTGCAGGTGAGCAAGTTCAGCATCAGTGCAATTGATTTAGCATTTAAGGTTCTCAGCAAATGAAGCTTTGGATGGCAGACTTGAGAGCCATTCATTCCGTCGAATTATTTCATTTGAAATCTGTTCTTTCCTGAATTATCCAGGCTTCAGTTTTGCTCGGGCATCTACAAAAGTGGTTGTTAATGAGCTGCACAGAGTTAATTTTGAGGGAGAAAATGCTGAAGTTTTTAGATTAGGAAAAGATGTCACTTTTCATTGGTTTCTGTATTTTTTCTAGTGTTTAACTCTGAAGGGAAAAATTATTTGAGGACTCACGTGTAGTCAAAGTAGCTTGTTCCTATTCAGTTGAGGGCGGTTGGGTAAAAATAAAGATTAGAAAGAAACTCTGCTTGCAACCACAGTGAAGGAGTTACAACTGATGTACCATCAGGTATTTGTTATAGTCCAGCGCCACACAGCTTTTTTTTTTTCAGTCAGCAGCACTGCCTTAGTTGTATTCTTAGGTCCAAACAGTTAACTACAGAAATGGCTTACCTACAGATTTAGGTAGGCTGTGTGTGCTGGTAAAACATGTTTCTTCACACCGGTGTAAGAACCTACTCTGTTTTCCCTTATAACGAACTCCATTTAGCTGGTGTGCACAGATTCATGTGTAGTGTTGCATGTTTTTTCGAGGTTGTAGGAGCAGATGTCCTCTTGCAGTAGATAAGCACGTGCCGCGTAACCTTACATAGTTGGAAGTCAAACTGGAACAGATGCAAAGAAGGGCTACAAGGATGATTCATGGAATAGAAAATCTTCCCTATGAGAGGCTACTTAAAGAGCTTGGTTTGTTTAGTCTTCTCAAAAGAAGGCTGAGAGGAGATATGATTGGCACTGTATTCAAATAATTCCTCTCCCTCCCTTGTATTGATCCCTCTAATGTATTTACAAAGAGCAATGTGGACACAAGAACAAATGGATACAAACTGTCCTTCAGAAAATTTAGGCTTGAAATTAGACGCAGATTCCCAACCATAAGAGGAGTAAAGTTCTGGAATAGTCTACCAAGGGAAGCGGTGGGGGCAAAAACCTTAGGTGCCTTCAAAACCGAGCTCGATAAGTTTATGGAGGGAATGATACGATGGACAGTGTAGCTTGGCCA